>JAGPOW010001918.1:41744775-41769058 GCA_030014935.1 Caiman crocodilus | reverse complement strand
ATTCCGTCTACAACTGCGACTAGTGTACCCATCGCGTTGCAGTTGTATCTTCGTTCGACCGACGGCTGTCTGTATTCCTGTCAGCATCACGTTGAATCCATTCCTGTGAGTAAAGTTTCAACTTTGTTTATTCACTTCGTGTCTGAGTCCATACCTACCTGCTATCGTGACCTGCTGTCGTCCAGGTTGGTTTACCATCTGGTGCCGATACACATCCTACTTGTAGCAGGGCGACTACTTGTTGGGACATGTTTGTTCTTGTGTTGGGATAACATACAAGTGTGCATGTGTTCAGCTGAAATGCTCGTGGAATTTGCAGACTCTGTGAATGCCTGCATTTGTCTATACACAATAGACAGGTTTCTTCATTTATAGACTCAAGGCTAATTAAGGCAGACTCCACCTTTTTCAGTCAGCTAAACTGAGATTCACTTTCCCACATTTGACTGCAGTAGGTTTACCTGTGGTTTAAATAAAGAACCACCACCAGGTACTATTCAGTGTCAGCCTAGGAGTTGAACTTTTACCCTGTATGATTTACATAGTGCCTAGCACAATATAGCCCCAGTTGCAGCTGTGACCTCTAGGAGCTATTATAGGAATAATAATACTGATGCAGCATCTCACAGGTGGATGTGTGGTTATTGGATAAGCTGTCTTATAATTTTAATGTGCTGCTATGTCCATGTAATGTGGCCTTTGTCCTCTATGTCACATCCATTGGATTTTATCTGCAAGTATGGAAACAGAAGGAAATATATTGAACTTTTTTGATATGCCATTTAATTTTTATTTATTATTTCTACAAGACTAACAGCTAGAAACCCACATCTGAGAACAGAGCCCAGTTTGATTGGGGATAAGCATACATGTAATTAAATGACCATCCTTGTTTGAATCTCTGGTCAGCATCTATTACTTTAATAACATCAATTTAGACATAGATTTAACCTGGAAAGGAAGGACCCTTGTGTAGTCAGTTCAAACTGGAGCTGTGGTGACTGCAAAAACTAAAAATAAAATGTTTATCAGTTTGTAAGTACATGGAATACATGACAAAAAAGACTGGTATTAAAACACTGAACTAGTGACTGGTAAAAGATGTATATAGGCCAGAAACAAATACTGGCCTATAATGTCTCTGCTATTTGTGAGGCATTGATTTTAGGTTAGTTTCTAAAAAGTTCCTAAAAAAAGGTAACAAAGGGTATCTTTCCTTGTAATCACTTTCAGTGGAGTTCAAGTATTAAATGACAGTACAGAACCCTACTAGTCCCACATTAACAGGAAAGCAAGCACTGTTCCTAGCATGCTGTTCCTTATTCATATAAGGCAGTGGTTTTCAACCTGTGGTCCGCAGACCTCTGGGGGTCCCAAAAGATGACTATGATCAATTAAAAGTATGTGGATACCCACACTTACAGTTCAAAAGGGTCCACACCTCCATTCAAAATTTTTTAGGGGTCCACAAGTGAAAAAAGGTTGAAAACCACTGGCATAAGGACTTAACTCTCTTCGCACACTGGTATAAATCAAAAGAAACTCCAATGGAATAAATCAAGTTATATTATACTTATTACTGGCTATTGTAATCCTGAGGAGAATCAGGGTATGGACATAAAATGTTTACACTAGTGTAAACAGCATTACATTGGTGTAAAAAAGTATAGGACAGATGATGCAAACTTCTAAACTGGGATAAATTTCACAAAATCTGATGGAAAATATCCCTGAAGGAATCAATGGTAAAACTGTATTTGTTAATTTATACTGGTTTTGTTTTTGTCTGTCTGTGCCTGTCACAGGTAGCAGTTTCCTAAAGGCAAGCAACCTTTCCTGTGACCACTTATTGGTGAGCGGCAGTGATAGCTCACTGGAATAGAATAACTCAAACAATATTTCTATATTATGCTTTTACCTCTGCAGAGTTGGTTTCAGAGACCTCTCTGGATATAGGTGAATAATAAAAAAATATTCTACTTTCCATCAGTACATTTCAAAGTTCTTTACATAGGAGGTCAGTATCTTCATCTTCATATAACAGATAGAAGAAATCTGTGGTTCAGGTAGGTGAAGTGACTTGCCCCTGGCCGGGGGGCTTCAATCCACCTACTCCACCCTCCAGTGCAGGCTGGACAAAACCCAGACAGAGCTCTTTCCCCTCCCTCCACTCCCTCCCTTACATCCTGAAGACAGTACCAGGGGCAGGGATAAACAGAAATTAATGCAGGTGCTTTCATTAATTGAGGGTTAATTTGTCCCATGATTGGGCACTTTAAACACACTCTAAAACTGTGCACTTCTGTCAGGGCATGACTGTAGAGTGCTTTCAAGGGGCCAATAACATGACAAACATAACTTCTCTCTCCACCCCACAATTAGCAGAAGAGAAGCATCTAATTTCTGGTAGCTCAACGTCTATCAAAAAGGAAAGAAGGTCATTCTCACCTTTCCTGTCTGGAAAGAATTCAGGGCTTGGGTAAAATGTAATGTGATATAATACTGTTATCTATGTTTAGTCCTTGGTGTTTAGTGTCCAGCCAGCTTATGAATTTTAGTTTCCAAGTTTGCCTTTTAAAGGTGTTAGGTAGATTTCCCTTGAGCACAAGGATAGTGAAGTCAGAGGGGAGTGGTTGGTCTGTAAGGAATTTTCTGGTTTTGTTGGTATTGGAAAACATGCCTTAATGAACTGGAATTATATGTCAAATACATAATATTTGGATTTCTTACTGTGAATTCTCTTCCATTTTGCGCACACTTCATCATCTAATCTATATCAGATGGCGATTAGGGAACACTTATGTTAGTTAAAAAATAGTACTTATGTTGCAGTGACTGCTCTATTAATTGCCACAACCCACATCACAAAATAATCAGCTTCCCAGAAGGAAGCAAATTGTTATTATGTTGCTATTTATAGCTTTAGATCCTGAGGCACTACAGCTTATAGAACTCACTGACTACATGTCCAATAAAATCCCAAAGACAGCATGCTGCCCAAAACAAACGGCATAGAAATGATCAAATATATTAGTCTGATCCAGTGAAAAGCTAAAATAATTCCAGTGCTAGTAGGGGGAAAGCACCTGTATGGCTATACTAATCAATCTTACTAGCTGTTTATATTTCCCCAGAGTTAGAATTGGGGGGAAAGGGAATAATGATCCTTATGAATATTTAATATGTATTTTTAAAATGTTTAATCAACTCCATGAATTAAGGAGAGTTGCAATGAACAGATGAAGTGTTAGACTATGTGGAGTGAAGACAAGCATTTAAATTAAGAAAGCAGCATGATAAGATTGCACAAGTTGAGTCCAGGAACCCTTGATCTAGTGATTTAATGGATGCAAGAGAAGACAAGCAGGAATACATAAAAAGATCCCATTACTGTCCTGGGGTTATCTGAGGGAAAGGGAATTTTCAGTGTGAGAAGTTCTTTTGAAAATGTTTACTTTTCATCCAAAATGTTCATGGCAGTTTCTAGGGCTAGGTTCTTTCAGAACATGAGGACATAAAAAAACAAGGTGGAGGAGAGGGCAGGTGGAAAGGACAGTATTTTAGAGGCACTTTGCTAAGAATTTCTGTACATCCCTGTACAACCAAGCACTTTGCCTTTTGTAGGGGGAGATCAAAGCTATAGAGAAAACATAATCTAATGAAAGGCATCTGGGCCTTGGGACAAAAGGCGTGAGTGTTTGAAAAAGGATGACAAGTGTGTAGCTATCCCTTCTCATCAGATCTAACATAAATTAGAGAAATAAGAACACAGCTTGTGACAATCCACCTATTTTGCCTCATCACAAAAGGGAAAGCCAAAGGCATATGGGGACATACGTGCATATCTTGTTAACCTCACTGGTGCATGAAAATGGTGCTGCTGCTGTGTTATTGATAGAAAACAGTTTTTAATGCTTTTGCTATTTGGAAAATTTCAGGGCTCACTTGTTTACCTGAAAAGGAACTGAAATGCAGTCAGAAGCAGTTTAAGTGCTTCATATGTTGCAAGAAGTTTTTAACTTTCTCTGTTTTATAAAACATTATGATTAAGGTGAATTTCCAGGGGTGTCTCTGCCAACTATTTCTGATTTTTGTGGACTGAGCAGAAGTCATAGGTTAGCGAAGTCCACTGAGCAGGTGCAAGTTTCTGACTTCTGAGAAAGTCAGAAACAGTTATTTTTTCTGTTCTATTAAATTTGTGCCCTAGATTTCAATGGCAAATGGGCATCAAATCTTGTGAGAATATTTTCTAGCAGGGCCACTATTGTTACTTTTTTTCTGTCTGTCCCAGACAGTCTCCAAACATAGAATATAAGAATTATCACAACAGGCTAGATCACTACTCTAGTCCATCTGGTTTCTGACAGTGGTCAGTGCAATTCTAGAGACATTTCTTCCTTACATTCACCAGATAGTGTGTTTATACTGTGAGGTATGAGAGTTTGCCTTTTCCATCAGAGAGGATAAAAATATCTCTCTGCAACTGTTCTCTTGATCCATATGAGTCTAATTCTTTTCCTATTTAAATCTTAGCCTCTTTGTCTCACTGCCACATTGCAGCAATTAACTTCACAAGTTCATTGTATCATAGGGGGAAACTTAGTTCCTTGTATGAGCTTCATATGTCATCTCTGTTTCATTAGATAACCTCTATTTTGCTAGCAAAGGTAACTTCTCTAATACAGTCTTTATTGTATATACTTCTATGTTTCTATGTTGTACATGCTTCAGACATTTTCTGTTCTTCTGTATCTCTGAAACTTTATCTTTATCTTCTGTATCTTCTGAAATTTTTCCTGTTCTTCTGTATCTCTTGTGCAGCAAGGCAATCAGATGTATATACATGTATAGAAGGTTTAAGAGGAGGATGTTTTGCAAACAGTGCTTGAACATTGGTTTCTAGCTCAATCTTGAGCAGCATGGTGCATCTATTTACTACTGCTGAAGGGTGAACATTGAGCACAATGTTCATACTGACCACTGAACACATCTATATCTCCCAAATGATTACATTTTAGCCTACAATTCTATCAATGTGTACGAGTAGTCCAAGGCCAGGTACAGACCTTACACACAAACTGGTATAAGTGATAAGAAACTAGTCTATACCTGTAACAGAACTAAAGTTTGGGTTACAAACTTTAGTTTGTAGTTTTAGACAAATTGGTCTAAAAAAGGTGGAACCCAGTCTAAGATAGACCTGGATCGATGAGTTATCAGGCTTAATTGGTTTACATTAGACTGCTCTGTTGAACTTCTGTATCAGATCCCCTATCAGTTCATGTAAAGTTGCTGTCCACTGGAAGCTGAGGCTCCTTTGCAGGTCCCTGCCAGGCCCCCTGGCAGGGAGGCCCACTGGAACCCTGCCAGGCTCAGCTGCTCCAGCCAGGCATGCGGTGGGCCCCACCTCCAGGCTATCACAGAGCCAACAAGCAAAGCCTCTGTCCCTAATCCTGCCTCCTGCCTGCAGCAAGCTGTCAGCCTCAGGGAGAGGTAGAGAAGAGGGTGTCTGTGACTCAATCTTTTTCTATCTTCACACAATGACCCTAGGCAGACTGGGGGCAAGATGGGGGGTGGGATGGTGCTCGGTGGAAGGATGGATGCTCTGGTGAACTGCAGGTGGTGGCAGGAGGCCCCCAACACAGTTCCTGCAATTGTGATTCCTGCAGTTGTCCCAGGTGCCTGCTACCAGGTGCCCACTGCTTCCCGAAACTCTGAGGTGCCTGATCCTTTCTGTTTATGAAGTGCCCCTTTCACCTCTGTATGACACAGGGCTGCTGGGCACCTGCTACCTGTCAGAACCCTGAGGGGCCCAATTCTTCCTCTATGGTGTGGCTGTGCCACCCCTGCTTGGTTGCTGGGCACACACTCCCAGCCTTCTTCTAGGAGAGCCCCAGAATGGATCACCACCGCATGCCAGCAAACCTGGCTGGTGGGGAGGGGGAGCATGCCATGGTGACCCAGGCTGGGGCTTTCCTGGAAGGGAGATGGGGGGTGTCTGGCAGCCAATCAGAGGTGGCCTGTCACTTGGCTGCATTTGGCTGTCCTTGGCAGTCTCCAGGATGCTAGGTGGCATGCAGAGGTGCCCCCAACCTGCTGGCCTTGGCCAGTGCAGGCCTTTGTGCTGTCCCCATGACAGGGTGAACTTGTGTTCGGTTTGCTTCTGAACTAGTGTAGTCCACTTAGAGAAACTTGTGAGTTCATCCAAGTCTGCCTCAGGCTTTTTGAATTTCTGTACCTAGCCCAAGATGCTCTTTATAGTGTGGGTTCCCCTTTATTTATGAACATTGAATGTCATCTGTCACCATGTTTCCTGGTTCCCTGTCTGTAAGACACATGGATACCCCTTGTACTCTCAGTAACCTAAATAATTTTGTTATCTGCTAAATTTGCAATTTAGTAATTTACTCCTGCTTACAGCTCATTAGCAAATACATTATGTGTTTAATATAGTCATTATGAGTATAAAATACTTAATGATCCTTGGAATAGCCCATTCTGTAGTTTGCCATTGTGGCGGAGCACACTGTGTGCTCGCCATTTGTATAGATTGCAGTAGGGCACTGGGCATGCCTGCCTTGCTCCCAGAGGCAGGGGAAGCCGCTGGGGCCAAGCCCCAGCAGAGATAATGAGCTCAGCTGAGAGTTGCCAGGGCAACTAATGAGAGTCAGCTGATGCTAAGGGGCGGGGCTTGGCCCTCATAAAGGCCAGAGCCAGAGTCAGGCTGGCAGTTCTCTGCCAGCAGGTAGAGGGGCAGGAGCTCCTAGAGACAGAATGTGAGAGCAGCTCATGAGAGCTCCAGAGACTACAGCAATGATGCTAAGTAGGAGTCAGGAGCCTGATGTTTAAGTTATAGCCAGAGGCTTGTGTTTTGGTTGTTGTTTTCACCGGTGGTTTGGGCAAGGCTGTAGGGGAAGGAGGAGGCCTTGTAAGGGCCCACAGGATGTGGGGCTCTAGTGCCCTGGGAGGAGTGTGGTACCCCAGCAGTGGGGGGATCCCAGTGCCTGTGGGTGCAGTATGCTTGTAGGCGCCAGTGAGGGTGCAGCAGCATGGGGGTGTGTAGACCCCAGCCCTGGGGGCGGGGATTTGATAAGGAGCCCAAGCTGGGCACAGCAGGCCCCTGGAAGGGGGGGCAACAAGTGAGAAGCCCGTGAGGGGCAGGTTAAACTGGCAAGAGGCTAGCGTGGCGTCAGACCCTGGCTAGAGGCTGGCTGCTGCGGTGGACCCCGAGAGAGACGGGGGGGTTAGCAGCAGAGTGCCTCCTGGATAAGGGCAAGTGCCGTGGTGGTCTCCGATCTCACAGAGCGATAGCAGCACAGTATGCCTGGGCTTATTAGAGAGTAGCCATGCGGTGGGCCTAAGAGATGGGAGAGAGAAGGGCGAGTACATAGAGGAAGCACAGAGTGGGCGTTGAGAGCCCCTAGGCAGGGGCAGTATACAATACTGAGAGCCCTAGAGAGGGGGCAAGCATACATTTGACACACTGATATCTAGTACATCAGTGAGGCTTGGGATGTGGTATCGGGTAGGTAGGAGCCACGTTTGGCCCTAAAGTCGGGGTGCCTGGAGAGCACCCATTGTATGGAGGGAACATCCCAGTGGGTCCGGGAGATCACAGGGACGAAGGTCCCGGTACACTGTGCCCAAGGCGGTATAAGGCATCCTCCCATTATATACTTACTAAGATCAAGTCATGGCGGGTGAGAATTGAGGGTGCCTTGGGCCGGATTTGGCATGGGCGGAGGGTCTTTAGGAGATCACAGCCCTCCTGTAGGACCCTGCTGTGACAGCCATGTTGAAAACTGACCATTTATTCTTCCTTCCTTTCTTAAAATAGCCAGAGCTTCCCTTACACAGCTGATGCACAACTGGCAAAAGCAAAAGAGCCCTCTCCAACACTGGCCACTCCTGATTTTTACAAGGATAGGCAGTGCCTACAAGTTGAGCTGAGATTGTCAGGAATGTTTGTTCCCTAATGGCTTTTTCTGCTGGATCGTGCATGAATCTGCTTGAATCTTTTATCAGATTTGCAATCACTGTATCCCATTCCTTTTTGTATTTTCTTCCTCAAAGATTCCAGTGAATGAAACCAGATGAATGAAATATTAAAAGGGTATTTTTTTTTATAAGGAAATGTTTTGTTGCTTTTCTCTGTGAATTCTTATTGTTACTACTGAGAAATTAGTTCATCATACCCTAGGAAGAAAAGATTTTCTTACCTGTTTGTCTAATCATATTTCAAACACTGGAATCTTGCAGCAGACTGATACTTGTGAGTAAGATACAGACCAAGAAATTACTTGGCAACTCCTCTTTTTTTTGTTTGTTTGTTTGTTTAAAAAAAAAAAAAAAAAGTCAAATATTTTAGTGGACAGCTTGCAAAAGAAAGAGGCAGCAGTTCATAAATAAAATTAAATATTTGCATAAAATTGTCATGGAAATTGGGCATATTTCTAAGGGTATGTGCAGACATTTCCAGGACTCAATCTACTATTATTTGGCTTTACTATAAGTCGTATGATCGTAGATTGGATTCTGCTGGTGCACACATTTGCAGGAACATGATCTAAGTAAATTGGGTTGGGGGAAGGGCAGATGGGATTGGGGAAGGGAGGGCTGTCAGGCCTGCTGGGGAGTTGGTGGGTCCAGAGAGTGGTTTTCCATCCTGGGTTGGGTGGGGTAGGGGGGTGGCATGGTTTGGAGGGCTAAAAATAGTCCAGTCATGGTTGTAGGGACAGGGGTAGGAAAGTGTAAATCTAGGGCTGGGGCAAGTGACTGGGCTTTCTCAACTCTGGAACTGTTCTCCAAATGTGTATACAGGTTTGCTAGATTGGGCTAACCTGTACCCAATCTAAGGGCATTTGTACACATACATTTTTGTCCCGTGAGGCACTGGAGATCTGCCAGTTTAGAGCAGGCTCGTTTAATTGAGTCTGCACCTTACATGCCGATGTGAACTGCTCTGCACTGCATGCAGTTGCATAAGTGGCAAAATGCAAATCAGCACACAGAAAATAGTGGTGGTGCACTTTTGAGTAAACTTTTGAACTAAAGCACCTCCAATGTGTTTTAGTTCAAAAGTGCACCACTGTCATTTTCTCAGCGCTGACATGTATTCTGCTGCTTATACAGCTGCATGCACTGCAGCACTGGGCACTTTTCAAAGCACCTGCTACTGCGGCACATGCGTGTGTAAAAATGCCCTAATTTAGTACATCTCTTCAGGTGAACTAAGTTAGATCAGCCTGGCCATCTTTCTGCCCTAACCTTCCTGAATGTATGTACAGTCCAACACTTAGATCAACCTAACCCTAGTTAAGTTGATCTAAATGTAATGTCTGCATGTGTACCCTTAGATAGAGTTATAGTGTAAAGTCACACTCCAGTTCTAATGCTTGGATTGACTTGTAGATTGAAGAATTGAAATAACTGCAATTGAGTAGTTTTTACAAAATGCTTACCTCCCTTTAAGCATGTGTGTGAGATTTTTCAGAGGCTTACGCAGCAATCTCTCTGTTATCTCCTTCTAGATTGATCTCTGCTCTCTTTGTACTGACCACTGTTCAGACTAATTATACACAACGGTGCAGTTGGATATTAAAGGCCAGACTGTGCTATTTATGCCTATAGCAGGGCTTGGATGTGGCTACTCTGTCTCAAAAGAAGGGACACTAGAGAAGTTTTATTTCAGGCAAACACAATGTCCCAGCACTGCTCCCATCAAATGGCACAGTTCATTACTTTCATTAAAATGGAAGAAATTGCTCCCCTTGGTTTACTAGCTCTGACTGAGAGCTTGCCTAAGGTCTACATTAACTAGCTGGGGGTGCAATACCTCAGTGTGCTGCTTCTCTGGACTAAAGCTGGCTGCCACTTTTTGAAGAAGTAGTTTTTCATCAGAAAATGCTGTTTCATTGTAGTCTGCTAAGATCATTTCTTTTTGTTTTGCTAATGTCAAAATGTTTCAATAGGTTAAAAAAAACAGATACTGAGCTTAAAATGTACTGGTCCATTCCATTTGGGTTTGACATTTGTATAATATGAAAATATTAATTTTAATATTGTATATTTCTTATTATAATATGTTGACATGATTAAAATGTTTCTGAATTTAATCTTTTTCCAATCAAAAAAAATTTGTGTGTTATATTCTGATGCAGACAGATGCTCAATGTTGAATTGGTGGAATTTCCCCTGCAATGCAAATTCTGTTTTCTAACGTGTTCTACTCAGGACAGAACAGGAGCAAAAGTCCCAGACCTTCTCTGAGTACAGAGAGACTAGTATTATAATAGAGTCTAATGCTATCATGCAAATGGAGAGAGTTTTTGTCTGTCCCTGGCCAGCTAGACAATGACATCAACAACCTGTTCCTAAGTATAAGTTTGCTGCTGTGTGGGTCCAGTCTATACTACAAAATTTTGCCAGTAAAATTTCCCTTGTGTTGCCATAGCTACTTGTGTATCCATACTCCATTTCCCACGCATCACAGTGACTAGAATTGTACCCCACTTTTTAAAATCCCAAGTGATTTTGGAAATGCTTCTCTTCTAACTAGCCTGGCTTTGTAATCTCACAGCTATGCTTAATGCAAAGATTTGCATTCTCTAATTGCTTCCAGGAATCCATGTAGTGACACTGAAAAGAGCCCTGCCACCCTTTTGCAAGTGACAGTGGACATTTGCAGACAGGCAGCCCTAAGCGTACAATGAGAGAGGGCAAGAGAACTGGAGAAAGGAATCTGGCTGTTCCCTCAGGAACTGTCTCGATCCAGCTTACTGGATGATCTCCTCCCATCCTACATAAACTGCTGTTGCTGCCTTGGCAGCAGCCTACAGGTGACAACCAAAAGGTCCTGGCTACTCTGGAAGTCTGTAATGTGTTTACTTTGTTTGATCTGGTCTGTTTTTAAAGGTCTATAATTTATGTAACTTTTAATGTATTTTATTTTATTTTATTGTGCAATACTTGGGGGGGGGGGGGGGTTTCAACACCTATTTATCAGCCAGATGCTACAAATTCAGTGCAACTTAAGGAAGGAATTCGTAAGTTTAGGTAATAGATTTATAATGGAGAGTTCTTGCCATTGCAAATCTGATCTTTAGCCCACCCATAATGGAAGGACCCTGTGTCTCTATGCTATTACTGTTAGTAAGTAAAGATCTGTCTACACAGCTGAAAATTACAAAATGTATCGTTAAAAAAGGCCTATGAAGAACCTCTTTTCAACCCAATAGTGCCCCCACTAATAGTCCAGGAACACAATTCAGACAACCTGAGATATTGGGGAAAAAAATCAATGATGAGGAAAACCTATTTTTCACATTACCAACTACAGATATTGTGGGTAAAGTACATTTTAATATAGATTTATCAAGCCTGAAACTATCCTTTACTCTTGATTCCAAGTTGAGTGACAGTTCTAACTCACTGCCTTGGTCTATCCTCTCAGGTGACAAGACCTAGATACATGGGCAACTGGTGCCTCCTGGCTCTTGTGCAGGAGGGAGGGAGACCCCCAGCAGCCGATCACCATCTGAGGTGGGGGGTGAATCCCCCAGCGGCTGATCACTGATCCCAGAAATGCTACCACCACTTCTTGGGGGGAGGGGGCACTGGCCAGTGCTCCCACTCCCTGGCTGGTGAGGGTCAATTTCAGGCAGGAAAAGTGCCACCTATGTGTTGCCTATGCCTGGATATGTGAAACAGCCCTACCATGGGAAAATAAAGGCAATAAGGATATCTCACACCATCAATCCCCAAAGTATTTCTCTTGCCTTCAGTAGTTGCTATAAGTAAAGGAAATTAAGAAAGACATATTAAATATTACATGAATTAACAGCAATTAAGAAATTAATCTGTGATTTGAAAATCACATCTGGAAGCACATGGTACTTTATTTAAGACAGTTGATGGAAAACTGATAAACAATGACAGTGCAAGGAATAGTCTTGATGATGATAAAACCCTGAACAGTGAGGATTTCACTACACTTGATAAAGTGACAGATTCAGAATCTGGCAACCAAAAACTTCTTCCTCTATTTTTATGAATCATGTCTCTATTAGAGACAGAAATAAAAGTCTAAAAGAGCAAAATATTTTATTACTCAGTTTTTATTCACATAAAAGTGAGAACTTTTTAATATGTAACAGAGACTTGCATGTTTTTTAGCAAAAAGATTTAAAACCTCTTTCGAGCTATTGGAAAATAATGTTATTTATATATTCAGAGTTCAATCCTTGAAAGGCTCAGCTAGATCATGCCCTGTGAGTGTTAATTTTATGAGTTTCTGGTATACACCTGGTATAGCTGGGGTAACCAATTACTTTCTTAATGGGATAGTAGGTAAGGAAGATTCCCTACCTCTCCAGAGTACAGAGCATAATAGTTGAGGGCTTTGGTTGCTACAAGTGAATGTCCTACTCCTGTGTATGTGGACTCAAGGGACTGACTGGATCCTAAGGAAGAGCAAATTGCTACTCCCTAGTTAAGACTGGTCTTTAGGTCTGGAACATAGCTGGTTATCAAACAAATGAGATGACCCATTGTGGAAAATTATTGTGAATGATTTTGATGCTCTGAATTTACAAGAGATATGGAATGGGAAGATTATGTGAATTCCTGAATTTATTTCATTTTATAAAAATGGATGGAATGATAGAACTAAATGGTGGCTAAAGTGAGGCTTGGCTGCAGGAGTCTGATTGAGGTATTAGGAATTGAAATAAACTATAACCTGCTAGTAGTCCTCATTAAACTTTCCTTGTAAACCACTCTTGATTCTTATTAATGTTTATTTCCCACCATTCACATCAAGCTCCAACGCAGAAATAGGGATTGTTGTGTAATGCTCTTGAGATGATTAAAAATAAATTATTTTAATGCTAGAATTGGTGGCACTGAAATCCGTGATAATGAAGATAGCATAAATGGAATATGGGGAATCCCCACAGCAAATTATATGAAAGGAAACTAAGTGAAGAAGGGTGATGCCTCTTGAAATTTATTGCAGAATTAATAAATTCAGAATGCCTAATGGATGAACTGGTAAAGATGTATGTGGGGCATTCACATTTTTACAACAGAAAGAACAAGTGCAATAGGTTATATATTAATCAAAGCACATACACAATATAAGTATAAATAATTTGAAATTTTGCCATGTGTGGAAAATGACTATTTCCCTCCCTCTCTCAAAAATCCATTAGAACCTTATGGGGAGTTTTCCACAAATGCTATGCAACTAGCCCCCAAGTTAGAAGCATCATAGAATCATAGAAAATTAGGGTTGGAAGGGACCTTGGGTGGTCATCCAGTTCAACCCCCTGCTCAAAGCAGGGCCATCCCAAATCCTATCATCCCAGACAAGTCTTTGTCTAGTCAGGTCTTAAAAACAGCCTCTCTGGGAAACTTGTTCAGTGTTTTACTGCACTTCTAGGGCCTTTGTATACACACAACAAAATTAGCCTTTAAGGTGGATTAATTGCCCTTTTGCACCACTTTCATGGCATTGTTCTGTACACACTCAATGGTGTATTCTGCTTTAATGGCCTTGCTATTTACACGCTTGGTGATATATTCCACTTTAAATTACTTTGTTATGTAGCAAGGTAAAACCCATCCACAGTATTTTAGTTTGCTATGTAACAAAGTGCAACAGTGCATGGGGCACTGATGTGCATGGGGAAGCTCAGGCTTGGCGGGCTTCCAGTGCCCTGTACAACGTCCCCACTGTCCTCTCCCACCATTAGTACACCTAGCCACCCTCCTGCTACCTTGCTGCTCTGCTCCAGGGGAAGCCAGCCATTCCTGGGCAGTCTCAGGTGGTGGGAAGGCAGCAGGGACGGTGCACGGAGCGCTGGATCTTACCTGAATCTCCCACAGTGGCGGGCAGCAAGCTGCCGGTGTGGTCTCTGAGCTTCAGGGAACCTGGTACTTCCCTCCATGGTGGTGGCACCCCCTAGGCCACACCTACCTGCTGGCACCTGACAGCAGGGGTGGTGCTGGGGGGAGCTGCCACCACAGAGGGAAGCACCAGGCCCTGTGTAGCTCAGGGGCTGTGAGACCTGGCGGCAGCTCATGCAGACAGACTAAACTGAAGAAAAAAAAAAGCAGCAAGGAATTTAATTTTTTTTTTTAAATCCTGGAGTCTGCCTTCCTGCATGAACTGTGCAGGGCCTGGTGCCTGCCTCTGCAGCTGTGGTGCCCCCTGGAAGCTCCTGCCTGCTGGTAGCCCACCCGGGAGCTGCAGACGGGCAGGCTCTGGGATAAAAAAAAGAAAAAGATCAGGCTCTTTGCCACTTTTCTTCAGTTGAGCCTGCCCGCATGAGCTGCTACTAGGTTGCACAGCCCCTGAGCTGCGTGGGGCCCAGTGCTTCCCTCTGTGGCGGTGGTGTCTCCCTGGAGTGCCTGGGCCTAGTGCCAGTGGGAGGGTGCCACCTGGAGGGCACTGCCACTGCGGAGGAAAGCTCCGGGGTCCTCCACAGCTCAGGGACTGCTCAGTCTGCCAGAAGCTTGCCTGCCCCCACCTCCAACCTTGCCACGGGAGAGGCAGGTAGGCTTTAAGCCCTTGTGTTCACACCCCACAGCCCCCCACACCCATCCACAGCCACCCATATCCCCCCACCCTCTTCCCACTCCCCTCCTGCAAACCCCGCACCCCCACAGCACACACTTAGCTTGCCCTGATGCTAGGCAGGATGAGACCTGCTTGCAGGAGCTGTGGTTTCAGGAGCAGCTGTCCCCTCATCTTGGTTAGTGAAGGGGTCAGGGGGAGCTGTAACTGCTCTGTGGTAAGAAAATCAAGGCAAACAGCAAAACATAGATATTTAGAGGTCATTTTATTATGATGATAGACACCGGTAGGCTTCCAAATTGCTTTAACACTATAGATAGATTAATAAAACATTGCCCAACTGATTGCTATCTCTCTGTCTCTCTCGCTTTCTCTCCCTGTATAGTGGTCTTTTGTTTTAATTATGGAGGAACAATTCAAATCCCCACTTGTCGGGCTTGGATGCTGAAGAAGGCACACGTGTGTGTCAGCACACATGAGCCTTCGGCTCTCCCCGACCACACTGAGCAGACCAGCAAGCAAGGAGCCAACAGCTGATTCAAGGTAAGCCGGGCAGGGCAGCAGGGAAGAGGGAGGAGGAGCTGGATCAGCTATAGGGAATCAGGAAGGAGTTTTCCTCCCCTCCTGCCCCTATTTAGCTGTGCCAGGTGGGAGCTGCATGAACAGGCTGCACAAACAGGTGTGCTCTTCTGAGGTGCACCAGAGTTTGCGCGGGAGTGGGTGCAGGGGGGAGAGCAGGAGGGGCCTGAGACCCCACGCATCAGAGTCAGTAGCTTTGGACGCAGTCTCCAGAGTCTTTAGGTGAGTGCACGTGAAGAAGTGTCAGTGGGGGTGGTGAATGCAGGTGCACTCGGAGTGCAGCTAGAGACCTTAACCCAATGCTGCTTCCCACCCAGGGCTCCTCTGAGGCCTCCACCCAGATGGAGCCTTTGGGTGGGTCAGCAGCACCCAGGCCCCCTGACTGCAGGGGTTGGCTGGTGGTCCTTAGGGGTCTGGGGGCAGCGGGATGGCCGGGAGTCCCCTCACCTGTCCCACACGTACCCAGATTGAGGCCCTGGAAGGGGCAAGTGAGGGGACTCCAGGCAAAGGTTAGCAGGCTGCATGGGATCAGAGCCATTGAGGATGAGATTGATGGGTACTTCCATTCTTTGCAGGATCACTCAAATGATGGGATGGCAACACAAGAGGGACCTGACATGGACAGATGGAAGACAGTTACCTCTAGTTCTAGATGATGCAGAATTAGAACCCGCATTGCTGGAACAACTTCAGTGCAGCTGGGGAACCAATTTGGGGCCCTGGCATTGCTGAGAGTAAGTGCAGCAATGGAGGCTGCACCCACAACTACCATCAGGTAGGAGGCAACAGAGCAACCAGAGGAGAAGACACTGGGTAATTGGAGTAGGTGACTCCCTGCTGAGAGGAATGGAGGGAGACATCTGCCACCTGGATCCCACAGCACAGGAGGTCTGCTGTCTCCCTGGGGCACAGAGCCATGATGTCACAGAGAGGATCCCCAGGCTTGTCCAGCCCACAGGTTACTACCCCATGCTTCTTATCCATGTGGAAATAAATGACATGGCCTTTGGGGAGATAAAAGGCACTGGAGCAGAAAAATGGCAGTGTCCCGCTAATTAACATCAATTAATCAATTAACGACAAGGCACGGCAGGTGAGAAGGCAGGCGGTTGGCCCAGGAACGGTTGTGGGGGCCACGTTTAAATCGGCCCAAAGCAGGCACCTGTGACATGAGGAAAAGACAGTCTGGCTTCTTGCAAACAGTTTGGAGCCTGTCCTATATACCTTAGGTTTATGTTTATTTCTTGCACAAAGAATATAAACCAAAATCAAATAAACTGATTTAAAAAAATTTTTTACAAATGTTTTACTTGATAGTCCATTGCTTCATTTAATTTTTTTGTATCATCCTATATTAAGTTCTGTTTTAATTTTGCATAAACTGGTACAATGGATAACCATACTGTATGTTTTTATCAAAACTAATAAACTATATAATAAAAGAATATGTACGTATAATTTTTATTGTTCACGTTACTGTATTGTTTTAGCAAAAGCTGGAAGTATACTATTACTACTACACACAGAGGGAAAGATCGCTGAGAAGGGAAGCTTGGAGGATGTGTAGACTGGAGCTATCCAAGCCCTGAGTGATCTCAGAAAAATGTGACATACTTTAGTAAGTGGTCCATAGTGGAACATTTGCAAAACTTCCTTAAAATAGGTGCCTCTTCTATTGTCAGCATTTTCATAACTGCACCTGTGTTCATTGCAGAATGTAATAGAAACATTACACTCAAATTAGGTAGCTGAGCCTCTCCTTTGTCCAACTAAAGAAACAAATCCTCCATATAAGAGAGAAGTTTTCAGTCCTAGCTAACCTTTCCAAATGCTTAGTATGTGATTCTGTTTTCTCTATTACCAACTGGGACTCATTTGTTATACTGCTCAATCATTTTACCATCCATTTGCAAGCATGAGCTATGTTACTGGATGATGTACCTTTTCTTTCGCACATTTATTCTGCTTCCTCCTCTCCAGTCTTGTGTAATCTCTGATGAACACCTGTTGTTCAGGAGATGATTCTTCCGTTCGTTTGCTTTCACATTTTTCTCTTTGCCTTGTTCTTCAAGCAATTGCTTTGCTCTTTGAAATCTTAGTAGGGATGGTCTGTTGCAAAAAGACTGTTTGAAAAACAACTTTGCTGTTCTAGTTTGAAAAATAGCATAGTAAGGCAATAATTAAAGATCTGCTGCATGGGTCTTTTAGGATATACTCATCTCACATAGTGCCTAACACAAAGCCAGCATAGACAGACTGCGTGCAGAGAACTTCTCAGTAGTTAGAGGGAATGGGAAGAACTCAGACTCCCTAACTTAACTCATAAGCGGGGCCTTTAGTAAAATTGGACTGGAACATAAAGAAAAATCTGGACTGAAACAGCAGCCTACTATGCTTTGTGTTGCTCTATGATGAATCTTGATCACTGTGATTATTTCTTTCATCTTTTCCATTGCTCTCTTATTCAGGGATATTTTTGACATGCTGTTGAGCCAACCTACTCAGGTTTGTGGAGGTATTTTTGCACAGAGATTGCATGGGGCAACTTTTCAGAGGGCTACAATGGGCAGTGCACCGGTATCAAGACTTAATGCAGTCTGCCCATACAAACAGAGGGTGATAGTATAAATATAAATATTTTATTTTAAAACTTTTACAAGTGGAAAAATTACCTTTTTGAGAAAACAAAACCCTTCAGGAAAAACCTGTGGGCATTATTCTTCTTGTTTCCAGATGCTTTTACTTCACCTTCTTTTCTTGTTTCTGTAAGCGAGTACAAGAGACCAAATGGTAACTAGAGGTTTCCCACACCCATACCTTGGGTTCTTTTCTTTTCTTGTTTGCTTTTGGCACTCTACCCCATGAAAGCTTTCTCAACTTCTTAAAAACTGAAATGGCAAAAGCAAATAGGAAAAGAAGAAAATGCAAAATGCAGCTTCTGGGGGTCTCTGCCAGGAGCTAGCCATGGGTGCCCTGACAGCCTGATGCTATTGTGGCAGGGTGGGCGGGGGGGTCCACCCCTTCCACATAGTGTTTCCAACCCCCACAGTCCCCCTGCCCCGACATCCCGGGGACAGAGCCTGTGTCTGATCCACCACTGCAACGTTGCCTCACCCGTATTTGCAGGGGCACACAGCAGGCATAGATGCTCTGGCCAGGTGTTAGAGTGTTTCCTTTCAAGAGCATTTCCTGTGCCACGTTTTTTCAGCTTTTTTTTTTTTAACCCTGAGATTTCCTGGTATCAAAATTAGAGTGTGCACTGGAGATATGCAGTGCGGGGAACATTTTTTAATTCCCAGTGTGCCTCTTGTAGCATCTCATACTATTTTGAAACATTGTAACAGGCACGTGCTCACTCGTCTGGATGCAGCCAATCTCTCCTCAGATATGTGGCTCTCATTGAAATTAGCAGAAGTTGTATTCTGGTATTTGTGGGCATATTTTCTCTTACAAAGAGAAGTAAGTGGAGATGCTTTTTGTGTGTGTTATAGGTAAGGATCCGTGTTTTCTGTTTCCTGTGGAAAAACAGAAAACCACAGATTTCCCATTTTTATTAGAGAAAAATGGATTTTACCTTTTAGCAGAGAAACCCACAGATTTTCTGGTTTTGCAAAGAGCTCTGCAGGTTTGTCTGGAGGGGAGAGGGGGGAGGGTGGGGCCTGAAGCTTGCACTCACACAAGGCTTGGATTAGGCTCACTGTTTGTTCTTGGAGCCTGTAAGGTAAGTGGGGCTTAAGGGTTGCAGGGCAGGGCTGGGGGCTGAGCTGGCTGGTGGGGAAGCTGGCTTCAGGAAGCTGTCTGGGGGCTGAGCCAGATCGAGAAGTGGGGGGCTGGAGTGGGTCTCTATGCTTGCTCCCAGGAGCAGGGCTTGGATGGGTGAGGGCAGCGATGCCCCTCTGCAGGCTGTACACGTGGTGCCTGGGCAGATGGGAGGGGAAGGGTTCAAATGCAGTGGCTGCCACTGCCCCGCTGCACCACAGCTGCATGTGCAACTGGCCATGGCAAAGCAGTGCAGGGTGTGGCGGTGGCAGCAGCAGCATTGTGAGGAGGTGGCCACTGCCATGTGCGAACACTCCACCCTTCCATCTGGCTGGGCAGTGCATGTGCAGCCCACAGAGGAGCACTGCTGCCCTTGGTCCCCTCCCCCCCCCCAACTCTGCTCCAGGGAGTGGGCACAGAGACCTTCTCCTCTCCCTCATTCTCGATCTGGCTTCCCCCAGCCCCTTCCCTTTCCCCCGCCCCTTCCCCCCCACACACTTACCTACTGTGGTCTGTGCCTGCATGTGTATCTGTGCCTGCATGTCTGTGCTTGTGTGTGTCTGTGCCAGTGTGTCTGCATGGTGTGTCTGTGTCTGCGCCTGTGGGGCTGGGAGGCTGTTGTGGGGGAAGTGGGGGCACAGGCATGGCTGGGGGGCTGTAGTGGAGTGGGGTAAGGGACATCAGCGGGGCTTGGGAGTCTGAGGGGCAGCAAGGGGCACCAGCAGGGCTGGGTGGCGGGCGAGAGTAGCTGGGGGAGGTCTTTAATTTTAATCATGGATTTGGGTGGTTTTATCAAAGAATTTGTGATTTATTTTTTTTTTAATCAGGGAAAACCAGGATCTTTGCTTATTACCCTTTGTCTTAAACTCAGCAACAACCAGTACACCACCATCATCAGCACATATGCTGACAGAACTTGACACTAACAATGTCAAAGAACAGTTCTACTCGAACCTTGACCCTGTACTGACTAATACTTGCAAGGAGGACAAAATCATTTACCTCGGTACCGGAGTCAGACATGACCTGGAACTCTGAAATGGCAACATTGGGAAAGAAAGAGTAGGGAAAGCCAACTCTAACAGCATCCTTCTGAACAAATAAATGGGGCACAGTCTTGTCATCAAGAACACCATCTGTAGACAGTGACAAATACAAGAATACATGGAGACACCCTCGCTCTAAGCACTGGCACCTCTTTGACTATGTTATTGTTAGAGTCTGTGACTGAATGGATGTCTGTATCACATGAGCCATTCAAGGAGCTGATGACTACTGGACATCTTGTCAGATCTATCATGAACATCTGGCTTGGCCCAAAATGCCAAAAACAATGTGAAGAACTCTCAACACCAGGTATCTTTGAGACCTGAAGGTTCCGTAAGGATCCTCAATGGTTTCTCCCTGGACAGCTCTCTGCCCTGTCTACAAATGAGGACAACATTGAGGAACTCTGGAAACTGCTATTCACATGGCCTGTACTGAATCCATTGGCTATACCACCCAGTGACACCATGCCTGTTTTGATGAGAGTGATGCTGAGATCCAAGCCCTCCTTGACCAGAAGAGAAAGCCTCTTTCTGTTTGGCAAAATGACACATCATTTGAGCAGGAGACATAGCAGTTCCCTAAGTTTGAAGTTCAAAGGAGGATCAAGGAAATCAAATATCAATGGTGGCATTGAATACTAAATGGATGAAGGACTCTTCAGTCCAGGTAATTTTTGCACAAAGACCAAAGTACTCAAAACAACCACCTCTGACCTTCAGTACATTAATGACTGTGCCATTCTTATGCACACTAAGAAAAACTTCCAGACCATGCTGGATTTCTGTGCAGAAGCCTTTCAAACTTTGGACCTATCTCTCAACATGAAGAAAATTGAAGTGCTCTGTCATCCTGCTGAGTCCATTAATGTGACTCCCTCTACAGGGAAGACCCTGGAGGTAGTCCAGCAATTCCCCTACCACAGTGTCCACTTTTCTCAGAGAGTGAACGTTGATGAGGAGATCAAGCACAAGATCTGGTATGCAAGTGCCTCCTTTGCGAAATTGCTTCAGCATGTCTTTATTCATCGTGATCACCAGAAAGACACCAAAATCCCAGTATACAATATAGTCATCACCCCCACTTTCCTCTATGCATGTGAAATGTAGATAACCTACCATCATAATGTCAAGAGTCTGAAGAGGTATCACTAGTGATGCCTCCAGAAAATCCTCTTCATTAAATGGGAAGATCACTGCACAGATGACAGCACTCTTGCTGAAGCCAGTGTTACCAGCATTGAGTCAATAATTGTCAAATACCAACTTTGCTGGACTGGTCATTGTATGTGGATGCCTGACTCTCAACTCCTAAAACAAGCACTCTATTTCCAGCTTAGTAACATCCTGAAATCTTGCAGTAGTTAGAGGAAATGCTATAAGGACACGTTGAAGGCATACCTCAAAAAAACAAATGCTGACATCAAGAGCTAATCCCAACATCAAACGCTAGGGGAAGCTGGCTGTTTACTGACTCCAATGGTGTTGCAAACTCAACTAAGAGGCAACTCATTTCAAGGGAAAGCATTTCATCATCAAAGCAGAGAACAGAGAATGGAGGAAGGAAAACAAGAGAAATAACTTACAGCCTACCCTCCTCTATGGAAAAACCTGCAACTTTTGTGGATGTGTCCGTGACTCTTAAGTCACCTCAAGACCCATCAATGAGCCGTGGTAAAGACTGTCCTCAAATCGAGCAATTGACAACAATGGTGAGAGGTGCCTTTAAGGAGCCGCTGAGTTCTGATCCTTCTTCTTGTCCACTGTTGCTTTTTCCAGCTGGAACTGTCACCTCAACCTTTGTCTGCCTGGTAGCTTTTGAATTAATAAACCCCTGTCAGAGCCTGCATAAAACTGATTTAGAATAACCATAGAAACACATGAAGTGTATTTTCTTAATCTTTCAGTCTGATGTTTTATTTCTCTCAGATTTTTGTATACATTCGACTGCAGAACATCACATTTAAATAGAACAACAACTAAATTAGGGAAAAAACCCAGCATCAAACTAGATTGTCGTGCACTGAAGGTAGGATTTTATTCAATGTTTTTTAGCTAAGGCCTGTTCAAGGAGAAACTTCAACAGATTGCCAGGGGCACTACCCATAAGCTGTGGCTGCTGTTAGACGCTGCCATAAATATTCTGCTGTTTTACAACTGGCAACTGTTAAACTTGGCACAAACCCAAGTAAAAAGCTTAGATATAAGATAAATATTCTTTTTCTTCCCCTTCAGAGGTAACCATGTTAATATGATAAATATCAAGAAGAACAAACACCCAAATCTTATGGTGGTGATTCGTTAGTAAATAATGTTGTTGCACTTGTTTCATTCACAAAGCTGCATCAGCCAGGTGCTTGGAAACCAATCAGTTTACCATTTTGACCAACAAATCACTGCACTAAATTCTGGTGGAATTGTCTTTTCAGTACACCTTTATTTACATTGACTGAAATGAACAGGTTGCTCTTGCCACTTAGAGCAGATGGTCTTGGTTCTCAAGTGCTGCTGAAAAATACACTTGCAATGAATTCCATAGATATAGAATTTATGTAAGGTTAATTTTGTAAATAACTTGTGCATAAAGAAGATTATTAGTGTTCATGCTGGTCCTTTTGAATAATATATAAAGGATGTTTAACACCTTGGAATCATCAGGAATTGGTTGATATTATCAGTTATAAGACTGTACTAACAAATATTTATGATCAGGCTTTCTGATTTTATAATCAGTTTTTCTTACAACAATAAAAAATATAGCACAGACAGTTACAAAATACTTTAACTTTAAAGGCCCAAGGCATCTTCCCGTGGGCTGGAAATTTGGCAGCAGGGGAGTGTTTGGCAGTGGTGGGGCAGTCCCCATAGGCCAGACATCATGGTCTTATGCGCTGGAGCGCACAAGTACACAGTGAGGCAGGAATGCAAGATTGGGCTGCACACAGGGATGAGCTAGTATATGCAGCCATGCAACAGGGAGCCAGAAGCTCTCTTATTTTAAGGGAACAACAGCACTAGGTAGAAGCTCCAGTGGGATAGTGTGCCTGCTAGGAGGAGTGCAAGATCAAGTTGCAGGGGTACCCGGTCTGAGAGTGCTTACTGTAGGGCTTGCAAACTGGCAGTAGTGCAATAGGGCAGGGCCTGCCTGGGGCAGTGGAGCACCTACTGCTGTGCTAGTTGCACTGCAATAGTACAATAGGGCAGAGCTCTGTGAAAACAACAGAAACAGCTTTGCCAGGGCTAGGAAATCACCTGGCTGGAAGAGGGCACGTCTTGAGTGGCATACAAGCCCAGGGCCTGAGCCAGGGCAGGTAGTCTGTTTCTGTAGGTTGCCAGGGAAAGAGTTTCTCTGTCATAGCTGTGGCTGCAAGGCTACCAGAGGAATCCTAACTCCAATGAAAAAGGCCCTGTGCTACACCAAAGCTGCAAGACCACCAGAGACCTTATACCAGGGAGGTTCCTAATAAGGAACTATGAGTTACCTGAAAGCTGGACTTCCTTATGCAGCCAAAGGACTTCATTTTGGTTATAGGCAGAGGGCTTAAGTTTTCTATAATGATTTGAATTGGTGGAACAGGCTAGGACTAATTAGGGGAGGTGGAAGTCCCAGGATGCCTGAGGAGCACATGGTTCCTTTGAATCCTGCCAGGGCTCAGGGCTCAGGGCACAGGGCACAGAACAAGCTTAAGCTGAGGCAGGTTGAAGCCTGGAGTAGCACAGTGCCAGGGGCTGGTGCCTAAACATGGAGAGGATGGGGCCAGGGGGCCTACAGACCTAAGGGGTGAGACTTGGGCCACTGAAAGGTGCAAGGCCCAAGTCTGCAAAGAGGCAAGATCAGGGCTGAAAGAGCCAGGTGTAGGAAGGTCGAAATGAGGACTACAGCCCAGTCCTGTGCAGTAGACCAGGGCTGGAGAGCCCAGCCAGAGAATAGGGGCAGAAGGCAAACAAGCTGACAAGGGACAGAAAGATCAAGAGTGGCCTGAGATGGGACTGGGGCTGAGCGCCTCAAAAACAACTAAAGTGTTAACACCTGAAAGGCACTGGCACAGCTGTAAGGGAGGTTGGAGGCCATAAATATCCTTTAAGGTGACTCATGTCAGAGAAGGGGCCTATGGGCCAAAAGTAGCTTTTGAGCACAACTCAGAGGCAGGTGATTCATAAAGAATTGATAGACTAGAAAGATGTTGGCTTACTTTTTATGAGGAGCATCTTAGGGACCTGGACCTGTTCAGCCTCAGTAAACGGAGGCTGAGGGGGGACCTGGTGGCTGCCTATAAGCTGTTGAGGGGTGATCAGCAGGAAATAGGGCAGGCTCTTTTTT
>JAGPOW010001918.1:41729415-41744675 GCA_030014935.1 Caiman crocodilus | reverse complement strand
AGCAGGTTTAGGTTGGACATTAGGAGGCACTACTTCACAGTTAGGGTGGCTAGGACGTGGAACTGGCTTCCTAGGGAAGTTGTTCTTGCTCCTACCTTGTGTGTCTTTAAGAGCAGATTAGATAGGTACTTGGCTGGGGTCCCATGACCCTGGCACTCATTTCCTGACATTGGCGGGGGGTCAGACTAAATGGCCTGCTCTAGGCCCCTTCTGACCCTAGGTACTATGATACTATGATACTCTGGACTCCCTGGGGAAACCTCCATTACACTCAAGAGCTGAAAGTAAGAGCCAAATGGGGCAGAGAAGAATACCTGAAGAGCCAGACTGAGAGCAGGAACTCTGAGGTTACAAGGCAGGGGTGTAACAACTGGCCCTGGACCCCAGTCCTGCCACAGGCCAGATCTAACTCATGGGGCCGGGTCGGTGTGCTGGATTGCAACAGTGGAACAATTCTACATTCAGGATCTGGCCTGTGGATTGGCCTTGTGCCACTCTTCTAGCTTACAGGGCCAGAAGGTTGAGCATCACTGTTTAGAAGGCTTTTAAGAGCAATAATGTACAAAGTATCTCTTTAGGTAAGACCAGAAGATGTCGCCTTATAAAAAAAGACCTCTCAAGAAGCATGGTACCATTACATGAGTGAGTGGGGTAGAGTCTGACCCCTTCCTTTTATCTTTACTTTCGGACTTTGTTTTTACTATCTTATCTTAATTTTAATGCAGTTTTGCCTGTCCTGGCCTACTCCCCATTCCTTTACCTGCACTAAACCCCAAATTGGATTAATGCTAATAAGGAATTGTCAGATACCACCATTCATCTAATTCTGAAAACTGACTCTATTCAGTGTCTAATTCAAATCCATACCACATAACATTCAATGACTGAAAGACAGAAGCCATTCAGTTCCACCTACTACACTAATACCTGCATGCAAGTGCCCTGATGTACTACTGGCAACACTGTGATGCCCAATGCATACAGAATGGGATAAAAAATGACCCCTGGCTTTTGATTCCTTGGGAAGCAGCATCTGATAGAGCACTGGAATGAGTCAAAAGACTAGTATTATTCCTAGTTCTGCCATGAAGCTGCTGCAACCCCAAAGCAGCTCACTTGCTCTCTGTAACTTTATTTTCCTTCCATTCATTGCCTTGTTTACATAAGCTGCTCAGAGCTGAAACTCTCTGTCAGTGGCCACATCCACATGAGATGCTTTACTCAAGTTTAGAGCAAATTACTGCATAGTGGGAGCATCTACATGAGGTGCTTTACTCAAAATTAGAGAAAATTACTATGCAGGAAGCATCACCATCTATACATGCAGATGCTTACTGAGCAGTAATTTGCTGTAATCTTGAGTAGACCTGTAAACACAAGTAGTAAATTTATGTGGGAGTAATTACTGCTCAGTACAGTATGTGCAGATGGCCAACCAGGAGTAAATTTGTTGCCAGTCAGTCAGCCCGGTCACCTGGTCAGCCAGCAAATCTGCTCTCACACTCCCACATGTGTAAACTTCTGCCCAGGGTGGGTTTACTCTAGAGTACTTTGAAATAAACTCACTCCATTGTTTTGCACATGTAGACACACCCAGTATGTGTCTATGTAGTGCCCTATGGAATGAACACTTTATTCTTGGTTGGGGCCTGTGGGTGCTACTGTGAAAAATAATTGCTCTTGATTCTCTGTCCTAAAGCAAGTGTTCTTAGATTTTTATTATTATTATTATTATTATTGTTGTTGTTGTTCAAGAGTTAATAGTAGCTCCCTAGTTAAGGGTGAAACCATTCCTGCCAAGGGCTAGACCTTCAGGTACTGTGAATTAGTGTGGTTTCACTGATTTCAAAGGAGCTAGTCTGTGCTTAAATTTCAGGTGCCTGCTCTCAGGCTAGAGAAGAATGCTTTAAGAAAGTCTGAAGAATACAGCCACAGCTTCGCTTTTCTCTGTATGGCGGTGAAATGTTAGCATTCCTCATTTTTTTTCTCCCCAAAATGCCTGAACTGTTTTACCTATTCATAACTCAAAGTGCCTAGGAGTTAAGAAATTCAGTTTCCCTTGTCTTGTTTCTCTTGTAGTGCACAGGCTTAGTTTGGAGGAAATATAGATCTGCAAGTTAATATTATTAGAATGTTAGCTCACAACAGATTATTTAGATGTCAAAACCTTTGGTGGGGAAAATATATATCACCTATTGTGACAAATTAATGTCTACACATGGATGGCTGTGCCTACCAAGTATTTATATATGGAAAATGGTTGGCTTACACATTAGCTCCCTATGAATAAATGTTTTAGTTTTAAGTACCTGTACCAATGAAATAGATACCTGTGAAGATAAGGGGGTGGAGGGAGATCTGTAGTTGATGTGTGTTGTCATAGCTCTGTTCACCTCAGTGGTGCTGGCAGTTGACACCAGCTAAGTATTTGTTGCAAGGTACTTACACAGCACTAGAGGATATCAGCAAAGTATTTAATCAGGGGCTGCAGAGAGCTTTGCTTGGCACACATCCAGTTCCTCAAAATCACACTCAGAGCCTTCAATCTCACCTTAAATATTTTTTGGTTGTGGAACCTTGCCCACTTCTGTACCCTACTAAGGTACGCAGGCACTGCTACTAATCTAAAATGTGGTGGTTTTTTGTTTGTTTGTTTGAAGCAAGTCAGAATTCAAGAAATCATGCTGCTTACGTTAAAACGTTAGTAGAGTTAACTACAAAAAAATAAGAGAGTTTTCATCATGTTTTCTTTTCTCGTGGCACAGCCCAGTTCTTCTGTGTGGAAAAAAATGCGAAAGATGAGATCTTGCATGACTTTTTCCACCCCTACTCCCCCTTTTCCCACACATTCACACTTACATACACCTGTGCACACAGTGTGATACTGGGCAGTCATGCCTAGAACAATTTTTTTAAATTTATGTTTGTCCTCACTGGTGCTCCAGTTGGGTTTCAGTGCCCTGTGGTTCGATCCCACTTGCCCTGGGGTTTGGTTATCTGTTCATCTGACAATCTTTCAGCCATAAATTGCGGCTCTGCCTGTGGAAATTATCTGGTGGCTCTGTCTCCTGCATAGCCCATGCCTACCTGGCTGGCTGGCATCGGTGCACTCAAGTCCAGACCCTCTCAGAACTCCTTTCAAAGCACTTCTTCTTAAATATAACTACTTGTTTCCATTTTCTCTGGGTTTCTGTTCTGAGCCAGTCATCAATGCCCCTCAGGTACCAAGCAATTGTATGTGCCCACATGCTGATGAATCAGACTTCTTTCAATCTCTGATTATATTTCTCCTCAGGCATCTACAAACAAGAAGAATAAAGAAAAAAGCCTTCAAGCCTATTCTTCATACCCTGCTGCCCTGTAGGAATCTCCTCATCTTCAGAAAGCTGGTCAAATGCGTGGTTCAAGAGCTCCAAGGTTACCCATTTAAGGTGTGAGGTAAGCAAGCAAGCCACTTTCAGTTTGATTTTTGCCTAAGGATGTCCTGAATGTTACTGGTAGCTTGTGTAACGCACTCAGGCTAACACATCTTAAAAGCAGCTACCCCTGGAGCTGTTTTTTCTTAGGCTTGCTGTGGTGTTTTGGGGCTTCAAGCTCTTGTTCATATTCCTTTAAAGACCTTTTCCATTTTTCTTCTATTTACATAGCGTGTTGAGTTTCCCCTACTAACAGCAGGTGTGTCTTTGTTGTAGTATTCCTCTTCCTTTTCTTCCTCCTCTTTTTCTCCTCCTCCCACATTTGTCCTGTCTAAACAGGATCATTGCTGTGGGTCCTGGCTCTCTACTATATCTTTCTACCTCATCTTCAGTCTTCCTCTTCCCCTTCTCCGTGGTAGTGCCATACTGGTAACTTCTTTTCTCACATATTCTTCCAGACTCCTTTGAACATGCCTATACCATGTCAGTCTTCTCTCATCTACTTTCTTAGAAGCCTCCACTCCCTTCACCAATCCTCTGATGTAAGTGTTCTTCACTTTATCCATCTTGTCATTGCACATCTATTGAAGCTTTCTCATCCCCACCATGTACAGTCTCTTTTTGTGAGTTTTCTTCAGAGGCCATGTCTCAGCTCCATACAATAGCACTACATCTTAAAGAATTTCCCCTCCAGCTTCACTGATGCTCTCCTGTCACATATTTCTGTTGCCAACTTCCAGTTCATCCATGCTGCTGTTATTCAATGG
The DNA here is from genome assembly GCA_030014935.1 of Caiman crocodilus. Taxonomy (NCBI): domain Eukaryota; kingdom Metazoa; phylum Chordata; order Crocodylia; family Alligatoridae; genus Caiman; species Caiman crocodilus. The sequence continues at coordinate 41,740,492 of JAGPOW010001918.1, read as the reverse complement.
TTCAACTCTTCATTTAACTCTGCATTCCATTGAATGACTGAACCTAGATGCTTGAACTTGTCAATTTTTTAACAAGTTTCTCATTAATTATTACATTTCCAACATCAGGTACCTCAAAGAAATTATAGTGCATATACTCCATTCTGGATCAACTAATCCTCATTCATCTAGAGTTCCCATATTTCCAATGCCAAAAAAGAGGACACCTGTGGAGGAGGGAGGGGGAAGAAAGGGGGGAGGGGGCAGTGATATGTCCCCTGCCCCACGTTTCAGCCCTGCCACCGCCCCTCACTCCCAGACAAGAGGTCAAAAAAAAGAGGACATGTCTGGGAAAACCCAGGCATATAGCGCTTCTCTCCACAGGTCCAATCGAGCTTGTGCTTCCTTTAGACTCTCAGTGAAAATGACCACATTATCCACAAACATCATATTCTAGGGTGGTCTCTTTATTTGTTCAGTAAATATGTTGATCATGACTGCAAATAGGAATGGGCTCAAAACTGACCCTTGATGTATGCCCACTTTTACCTCAAAACTCTTTGTCTCTCCTGAACTGCTTCTCACTTTCATTGTACATTTCCAATACATGTCCTTGATGGTTTTGATGTATTTCCTCCCTGTGTATATGAATATAGGCATTCTCCAAGTCAATAAAAATGAAAAGCATATCTTTACAACCTTCTCTGTATTTCTCAGTCATCTTTCTTATTGCAAAAACTGGATCCGGGGTACTTTTCCCTGGCATGAATCTGCACTGGCTTTCTCCAACGACCACCTCAGTCCTTAATCAGTTCTTCACCACTCTCTTTTCCACACTTTCAAAGTATGAGACGACAGTTTGACTCCCTGATGGTTGCTACAATTCTGGACATCACCTTTTTGCTTGAATATTGGCACCAACACACTCCCTCTCCATTCATTTGGCATCTTCTCTGTTACAAATATCACTTTAAACAGCTTCCACAGTATATCAATTCTTTCTTCCCTCAAGACTTTCCAAACTTCCATTGGTATATCCTCAGGTCCTGTTGCTTTCCCATTCTTCATTTTCTTCATTTCTCTCTTTATTTCCATTCTTCTGATGTCAGTCACCATGCTTTGGTTTTCTATGGCAATTGCTTTCAAACTTTTTGGTTTCTCTTTGTCGTTAGATCTTCAAAATAGTTCTTCTACTTGTCTTTAATCTCTTCTTGATTCATCTTTGATCATTTTTACATGAAGCACATCCCTTGTCAATCTCTCTTTGTTTAGCAATCCTGTACACTTCTTTCTGCCTCTTTTCTTTCTAGCCTTTGACACAAATCAGTCATTGCAGCATTTTTGGTCTTAGCTATGGTCCTCGTTGTGTTCTTCCTGTCTATTTTGTATGCTTCAGAGACCAAAGGGTCCCCTGTATCTTTTCACTTTTTACATTTCTCTTTTTCCCTTACTTTTTCCTGAACCTCCTCATTCCACCACTGCATTTCCTTCCTGATGGGCATATTTCCAGATGACCCTTTCCAGATTTCTTTTCTCACTCTCCTGATCTTACCCATTGCCTTTTGTCACCAACTTCAGGGTCTTCTATTTTTCAACCTGTATTTCTTCCTACACTCTTGCTCTGAAGCCTCTCATTTCCTTGTCCTGCTGCAGCCTTCCCCATTTTAATTTTCTGAACTCCTTGGTATTGTGTATGTCTCACTCTTTTCACCCTCATGTCCATGACTACTATCTATGCTGTGTGGTAGCTCCTCCTGGGATCACCTTTCAGTCTTTCGCTTCTTTCCAATCTTGTTTCCTCACTAGCAGATAATCCACTTTTGTTTCTCTACCTCCACACTTGTATGGATCAGATGTTCAGATCATTTTTAGAAAAAATGTATTTGAAATCACAAGATTGATCAGATGTTCTTCTCATTTTTAGAAAAAATATATTTGAAATCACAAGATTGTAAGATACTGCAAAGTCTACTATCCTTTCCTCCTCTGGCTTCAAATCTCTAAATCCATGTCCTGCATGGATCCTCTCTCAGTTATCTCTACTTCATTCAATGTGTCCATTGAGGTCTCCTCCTACAATGACTACTTCACTACCTGGCAACCGTTGCATCACTTCATCTAACTTTTGGGTCATACATGCTCATTAATTGGCCTCCATTGTCCAGTTTTAATCTCACGACCCTGTCACGATGTAGAAGGAATTTCTATCAAGCTCCAAAGACTGATTTCTAATTTAACTGATTTCTATCCAGCATTCCAAATCCCTTTTCTTTCCTATATCAAATTTGTCATATATGTAACATTGTTAAGTATAAAGCTCTTACATTTTCTTTCTAAATTTGCAGTAGCTGTGGTTTTGCTGTATTTATATATTTTTATTATTATTTAATTTAGGGCTTTCTGTGGCTTAGTCTCTTCAGTTTTCTTTTTGTTAAAAGAATAGTCTAACCCTGGATTTATCTACTTTTCTGACAAAGTAACAAACTCTAACAGCCAAAATATGCCAGCAGTAATTAGCATTGTTAGGCATGGTTCAAAATATATACATTTTGAAAAGTTCATCATGGTTGTCCTGTATAATGGTAGTGGATCCTGTGAAATGCTACACTCCTATTTTAATCATCACAGTCTCTACATACTATAATTATGGAGTCTTTTGGCAACGCTAATTGGGGATGATCAAAATTTGTTTGGAAACTTGAGATCCTGACAAAATATTTTATTTTTATTTTTGAGACGTCCATTTTTCTCAAAATATTTTGACCTTTCATTACAAAAAATAAAATAAAATAAAATCTGTTTGAAGACAAACCCTTGATTTGAATCTGTGTAAACATATCAAAGATTTTCATTCTGACATGAATGAAAATGTTTGTTTCATAAATTTTCAGAAGAGGAAGAAATTAATTCCCATAAGCTCTAACAGTTTTCTATTGGACAGGAAGCTTTATTGATTAGAATTTGAGACTGTTTTTTTGGTTTTAATATAAAGGGATGTTATCTGTTTACTCTAATCCTGGTTCAGCAGGCTCCTAGCCTATCCATTGTGAATCCCACTGGTTATTATTTGCATCACCCATAAACCTGTACTAAGTATCCTGTTAAATCTGAGCTTCTCTCTCTCTCTCTCTCTAGTTTCAATAAAAATCACAAAAAGCTTTGCTTGAAGAGGGTTTTAGAAATTTTCTTTGGGAACCAATTTTCTGTTTTCTTTTCCAAAGATAATTGCTACTATATGACCTCATTCTCTCTCTTACACACCCACTCTTTCCATGCTCCTCTTGTCTTCTTCATAGTCATTTATGGCCGCTCTGAGATTTGTGCCTCCTTTCTAGTTTTTATGGTAATAGTGCCATAGACTGTCAAATTGCTGATTATTTTTTAGCTAATAGATCCTAGTTTTTTGCTTTAGGCTATACAGGCTATTTAATTGAAAACATTAATAAATATACTTAAGTTGAACAAAACTAACTGGCCAAAGATGCTGAAAATAAATGCAGCCATGAGCCATGTGGACTTCAAGGGTTATATGTAAATGCTGATATCATTTTTTGTAGCAATAATCTGTTTTCCATTTCCAAACCCTCCAATTCTTATTGTGCAGTAAGTATGTCAAAAGCCATTCATGAGAAACACTTTCAGCATCATTATTATAAACATTGTTAAACTGGGTGTAAACATTTTATAAGCAACACGTTCACTTTTTTTTTTAACAGAAACATTATTTCACAGCTGCCTGCTTATTGGGTCACAAGTTAATAATGTATCTGCCTAGGAATGAAATCGGGCTGTTACTGGTTGTCTCATCATGAATTAGGCTACTGTAGATTTTTTTCATCTCTAGTGATGGCTGCTGTAAATTCTTTTTCATTATTATTAGTCTTTCTTTTTCCCTTTTTATCCTGTATCTTGTATCATCAGTATCCCTCTTCTATGGGAGATTTCACAGAAATCCTATATTAAGGATGTATAGTGTATAAGGTTTTTCAAAGAGGAGGAGTCATGTTCCTAAATTAACCACATTTCCCACTGGAGTCAATGGGAAATAGTATTCCCTATATTCTTGATAACTTTTAAAAGAAAACTGCAGGGAAATGGTCATAGTCCATAGAACCCATGGGCCACTAAGGATAAGATACATGTGCTATATTTTGAGGTTCACAGCCGCTTTTTCTTATGCTATATTGAAATGAAAGAAATCACAGTTTTATGCCTCACCTTTCCTTGACTAAGAAACCCAAGTGAAAAGCTAGTTACATACAGTAGCCAAATTCCAGAAAGTTCTTAGTGACCAGGGTGGTTAGTATTTGTATACAGAGATGCTAGAGGAAATGGCACCAAGTAGCAGCATCCTCATAAAGTCATGACAGATTTTCAGTGAGATGACCTTCTTGGTTTTGACTGTCCTGTAGCATGCATCTCCACGGGCTCCTAACTCCAAGTCAGTAGTGTCGGATGGTTGCATCCCTATACATCAGAAATGCCCTCTAGCTGTGCTCTGCAGCACGTTCAGTAATTGTGCTGTGAGGTTACTACAACAATGTCTGAATGGTTGCTTTTCTTTAGTGTTAATATTTCTTGGCATTCAGATATCACAGAGCATTTTATAAACTATAATTTGAGCCTTGCAACACTATAAAGTAGATGGGTCTTATTATTTTGAGGAAAGTGAAATTTGTGTGCATCTCAGGGTATGCTAGGTTTGAACTTGTTACTAACCTTGTGCTTGAGAGGGCCTGTATGTCCTCTCACCAAAGAGGGGGGTGAAATGCCACTCCAGTGCTTGTTCCTGATGCTCTAGTACTGAGAATTGTGAGGTCATGTCTGACTGGAACCTATTTAGTGATCCCAGTGGACTTAATGTATCTCCCTTTTTACCTTGCCTTTGATTTGGGAATAGTGCAGGCTTTTCTCTCCTCTTTTCCAACAAGCATACTCATTTTACATTTCTGCTAGAACTCCCCCCTGCATTCAGTCTGGTTCCATTTTCCCGTCTTTCTGCAGCTGAATTTTCACCCCTGCCCAACCTTGCATAGATGTGGGAGGGAAACCCTTGAATTTGGTCTTTATAGCCAAGTGCTCCCCGTCTTAAGATGAGACAGATAAATGTGGTATTATCTGTAAATGATTCTAGGATAATGGACATACATATACGACTCTGAGGAATATATTGTTTGTTCTGTTTCAAGATCCAGACAAATTAAGGTGAAATGTTATGAGAGACCCTCAGTCTGAGGTAAGGGGGACTCTTTTATGAGATGCAAACAAGAACTGATGAAATTGTGTCTGTCCCTATGATGAGCTCATGTGAATGTTGCATAATATCTGTGTCATGTACATTTACTGTATTATGTTACCTATTTGATGCTTTCACCCTAAAATAAGATACTGTACTTTGTGAAAAGCTAGGTAGTCACTGATTCACCCAGTCCCTGAGAGAAAACAAAACTGCAGGTGCTGTACTAAGGTCAGCTGCTAGGAATAATCAAGTGAAGTGCAAAGGAAATACAGACCTAAAACCTGTCCATAAGGGAGATGGGTGCAGGTCCTCACGAGGTAAAGGTGAGGCTTGGAGGACAGAGACCTGAGAAGGGTGCTTGGATTAGGCAATGAGGACCCTTTCATCCAGTTTAACTCTGAATTCTGAAAAAAGAAGACAAACCAAGATATGAAACTTACCCTTATTGGAGAAAAGGTCTTGTACCAGATTATAGTGCCTGCAGTATACAGCCAAATAATGTCCTCAATATAATAATGGGCCAGATTCTGAGCTGGCAAAAATGATACAGATCCTTTAACTGCAATGGAGCTTCACTTTCTTCACAAAAAGTGAGGATTTGGCTCAATATCTGGGTCAAGTCTTGGTAAGCAGTCAGTCTACAAGTTGTTAGCAGGAAAACACCATTTAAAATTCATCAGGTGTTGGACCATAGTCTCTCTTCTTCTGTAGCATTTAGTATAGGTTCAGTATTGCAGGAAATTTATCTTGACTTTGAACAGTGACACTAACATTATAACAAAGTGCTTTAAGTTTTTTCTTATCTAGCAGGAATGTTCCATTTCTGAGTGTTTCTACAGGACAATGTGTGATACTGCAAATATTATAAAGATGCAATTACCTTTGGACTCAATGTTTTTTTGCTTAGCTACCCCCTGACATACTATATCAGGGCTCTTATGTCCAAACTATTTAAATATCCAGTGTTTGTAGAAAGATAAATATGGCATGCACATAGCTATTATAGTCTACAAGATGTGTTTTGAATACTAATGGGAAAAAGGTGTTTCCACAGTTTGATAGTTAGCCAGAAGAAATCAAACAGCTCTTAAATGGGGAAAATGGTCTATTCTGTTGAAGAAAGATCTAAGGGCTAATTTTTGTTTCACTACAAAAAGAGTTCATGATAATGAGGCTGACCTTTGCCAGTTGTTCATCTCTCTATTTTACTTGGAAGGAATTCTAACTAGCCTTATGACTAAGGTCATTTCTGTTTCACTTTTTTTTTGGTCTTCTGTTCCATGATGAAATTGAAATAGATCTGTTTTGTTTTAACAGTTGCAGTTTGACCTCTCTCAAAATGAATACATTGGTAAAGACAACAAAGGGTTACGTTTTACTTTAAGAAATCAAATGCTTATTTTCTGTAGGCATGGGAGTGGGAAGGTGAGAAAAAAAAGAATAGTTGTATGGTGCTGATTGTAGTGCCAGATTGTGAAACATCTACTCATGCTGAGTTGTGGTTTATTTGTCAGTTGTCACATACTACAGTGTAGATAATGGTGTCACAGTCTACCCCATGGTCTGATTCAAAATGTTTACAAGTCAGCAAGAGGCAGATTTTAAAGTTTACATGAGTGGAGGGTCTCAGTATCTCCTCAGAGGGGAGCAATAGATCCTGCCATTATTCTGACAGCAGAACTCAAGGCAGCTAACCATAGGCAATACTAGAGATATCTATGGCATAATATGAATGATAAAAAGTGGTATTCACTGTAGGACCAGGACATGTCTATTGGAGTCTACACTGACCTCTAGGCATTCTCCTTATTTTTCCTGAACCATGTAAGGTCAGGCCACTGGGAGACTGGCCAAGAACCCCATCCTCCTAAACCTCTAGACTGGACTACAGAGGGAAAGGGAGCTGTTTGTGTGAGGGAGGTGCACTGAGGATACATAAGATAAAATGCAGGATTTTTCTGGTGAGGCAACATGAGGGCATACGAGATAAACTGGATGTTCAGGGAAAATTGGGCACATGTGTTAAGGCAAGGGAGAGGAAGGGGATAAAGTGAATTAGGTTAGGAACATCAGTGAACTCTAAAAACAGAAATAATGCATTTAAAAATAGCAGTGAGTGAAACCAATTAAAATGTTGACAGTGGTTTGAAGAAGAAGGTTTTACATCAGGTGAAAAGTTGCAAGCTAGGTAGTGGTAAGTGTAGCACAGTTAAAAGAGATGAATAAAATGTACAACTCCAGTGGGGGATCCAGGAGATTTTGATATCACCAAGAATCCTTGCTTGCATATTTCCTGAACTATCATCACTACAACAGCACTCGAACTTGAACTCCATTGGGAACAGAAATAATCCCCTGCTTCTGTTTTATTGTTTTTATTTGTTTAACTGCTCCTTTATATCAAGACCTCTAAAAACATGCATATTCAAGCATCCTACAAATCCAATTATTTAAAAAAATGCAACTTTGCAAAGTGTTAAAATAAAACATGTTAAAATGAAAACTAAATTCTCATAGTCTCATATAGCCAGTCAGCTAATGATAGATGGAAAAGGCGATATTAGCACTTTACTACCATTGAAAAGGCAGTAGACTTGTGTTCTGCCAAGGCAATAGAGGAAAGAGATTCCAGGGAGTCGGGCCGTACACGGAGAATAGTTTTTCCTTCACCTTCAGAGCAGAATCCGGAGCCTTGGTCAGGTACCTTTTAGCCATCATTGCTAGTAGTATGACAGAGGGAGAGAGCTGCAGCTTTGCAGAGCCAGGACCCATGCCATATTGATCATTTCAGGGACAGTGTCAAACACTGAACCACACTCAAGGAGAACCTGAAAGCCAGGGCTTCTCTCACAAAATTAGTAAAATATCTTTCTTGTCTGATACAAAGCTAAGCATTTGGATGATTTCATTCTGCATTGACTGATGCTTCTCAGGAAAAAGTTTGACCTCAAAACCTCAAAAAGTTTGTATGGTATTTGGAATTAATCAGAAATGTCCCTCCGGTTTCCCCTCTTCCCAAAGTTTTTTATTTAATGTGTATCAGCAATCAACAATAGAAGGCTTTAATAAGTGGATGTGAATGAATAAAATATGATTGGATGCATTTAATTATAAATGTGATCATGTGTGTCTGTGTGAGAAGAGAAAACATCTAAAGGAAATATGATAGAAGGGATTTGAAATAAGAAGACATTGCTTAGAGCTAAAAGCCATAAACTGTTGGGCATATCCAGTGATTTGTCACCTCTGCATTATCCACTGACTCAAAGCATTAATGACAAAAGCACATAATTATAGTGCTGTCCTCTAACAAAGGACCCATTAAAGCTGGATAAATAACAGAACCTATAACATTTTCTAAAACTTGCATTTCCACAGCAGACAGAATTCAGTGAGCTCACGCCACGTCTGCATGTGTTTGTGGAAGGGAATTTTTCTCTCTAAGTTTAATGCGATTGCAACAATAAACAGAAGAAACTAGACTTGAGAGATTGGATTTTAAAGGCTCTAACTAGTGTGACCATATTATTTTTAAAGAAATACAGGACACTGTCCCCAACCCTCCCTCTTGCCACCCTAAGTTAGTGGTGCTGTGCAGGCAGAGGCAGGCAGGCAGGGGTGTAGTCCAGCAGCCAGGGCACAGTCCAGCGAGGGGGCGGAGCGGCATGGTGCTCCAGGCAGGCAGGCATGACTGCTGCTGTGCCAGAGAGAGGCAGGTGAACTGGATCAGGTGCCACCCTGCCTGCATGTGCCAGGCCTAGCCTCTCCTGAGCAACACCTGGAAGTGGTGGGCTGAGCTACCACTCCAGTCCAGCTGCTTTACTCCTTCACATCAGTGCCTGCCGCCCTGCCTGCTTGGCACATTGCTTCTCCATCCCATTGCCAGACTGTGCCCCAAGTCCCTGCAATTCCAAAACTTCTGTTGAATCAGCTGGGACCTGCCTGTCAAACCAGGGCACATGGTCGCTGTAGGTCTAATGCATACTGAAAAAGGCAAAGGAGGACTCATGGGATTGCTCCAGAGTTTTTCCTCTGGTAGACCACTGGTTCAAACCCTGCCTAGTTTAGCCAGAAGTGACACTGCTGCTTTTTGACAGTTTGTGTGATATTATTACTTGTTATTTGTTTAGCACCAACAAAGAGCTGATCACTACATGATAATAAAGAATGACACAAAAATAAACTTAAGCCCTGCTATGAAGAGCTTCCTTGTGGATATGTATTATTTGACAACTACCACACTGAGTTGGTCCTGTCAGTATGATCAAGGGATGTGTAAGCCTGGAGACCGACTGACTTTTTACCACTGGAATTACCTCCTTAAAGAGCGATTGTACTTACTGGCAAAAAAGCTTGCACTTGTGCAGTCATGTTGTATTCTTGAATATAGGACTTTGGTCTTCAAGCTCTAGAGTACCTCATTTGTTTTCATGATTAAAACAAACCATTCAGGGCTAGATTTTAGGCAGACCTCTAAGCAAGGGGTTCAATGTAAATTGCATCAGTTCAGAATTAGGTCTGTAGATGCATCAAATTGTCCCTTTAATCACTGGGAAGTAATACTGCATTTATGTTTGATATTTGATAATCCTATACTGACTCCTCGTTGCCACTCAAAAAAGTCTAACCCAGCCATCTGCTCTGTGAAGGAAAGGAGGAGGTGCAGAGCCCTTCTGTATTCTCTCTCCAAGGTTTTGGATAGCCTGTACAGAAGTAAAAAGAGGCTTTTATAGATTGAAGGGGCTTTTATAGATTGAACCTTATGTTTCCTTCACTTCCTTGTACTTAGGTTTTGTAGTACAGTGGTTAAATAGATTGTCTTTACCACATAAACTACTACACTGTTGAGGCATATGGAAATTATTGAAGTCTGAACTCTGGAGTGATGACTGATGTGTTTTAGTTACTGTTTTGTTATTTGCACATAGTTTTATTTGAATTTTTTAAAGGAAAATTCCACCACTAAGGCAGGCATGAAAAAAGCTGTCTGTAATGAATGGGCAGTAGAGGGAAAATGAGAATCTATCAGGCATCTCTCTGTTTTCTAATCCTAATTAACACTTCAGACTGAAAAAAGAAATGGCGAGCATAATATATATCTCCAGGGGAAAAATTACCAGGACAACAATAGTCATCAGTTCCAATAACAAAAAGGCACTGACAGTTTAAAAACCAGAAGTTAAAAATATGGTTATTCAATGAAGAGAAACATTTAGCATTTCCTGCTTTACTGATGCTGAGGTATGATAAATATTAAGCTTTATTAGTTGAGCAAAATTAGCAGCTACTGATAGCTTCTGTCCTCTTCAGATGAATCTGCTTGTGATTGGCAAAATATTAGTCATGCATTTCCTCAAATTCCAACTCAATTCAGAGAAAAGGGTAAAAATAAAATTGCTTTTAGCCTTGATTAATGTTGAAAATACTGATCAAATTAAATTGCTTAACTGCCAAGAGTGAAGACCTTGGGAATGTTTTTTGAAGACTAAGCATCAATTTATTAGTAAATTATGTTTGTAAAAAATATATTAGTAAAAAGCACGCCCATACTGTGCAGTAAATATGGCAATTTAAGCCAACTTGAGCGTAACATTTGATAGCTGCATCATGCAGGTATCAAATTTATTAGCAAAACAAGCTAATAAACTAGAATTTGAATAACAGTAGTAATGATTAATCAGCCTGATCCCAGGCCCACTAAAATCAAGAAAAGTAGCCAAGCAGGGCATTTGTATTGATACCATTCACTTTTGGATCTAGCCTCTTACTAGCACAGTGGAGGAACGGGATCTTGGCATCATTGTTGATGCCAAGATGAACATGAGCCGCCAATGTCAGACGGTGGTTGGGAAGGCCAAC
>JAGPOW010001918.1:41697948-41729315 GCA_030014935.1 Caiman crocodilus | reverse complement strand
GGACCAATGGTCACAAGTTACTGGAGAGCAGGTTCAGGTTGGACATTAGGAGGCACTACTTCACAGTTAGGGTGGCTAGGACATGGAACCGGCTTCCTAAGGAAGTTGTTCTTGTTCCTACCTTGGGCATCTTTAAGAGTAGATTAGATAGATACTTGGCTGGGGTCCTGTGACCCTGGCACTCATTCCTGCCATTGGCGGGGGGTCAGATTAGATGACTTGCTTTAGGCCCCTTCTGACCCTAGATACTATGATACTATGATACTATGACTTAGGACTAAAGCAGTCCACACACACAGTGTTACAATGCAGTAAAGTGTCTAGCACAACTGTAACTAATTGAGTGCTAATTTGATATCAAATGTTACATTCAAGTCAGCGTAAGCTGCCATATTTACTGCACAATACAGGTGTGCCTGTACCGTGCAATAATTTTGGTTACTGCGTAGTAAGCGTGTGATGACTGAAGGGGTAGTATACTGAGCAGGACTATAAAGGACATTTTTGAGATACTCATGACCTTTCACTTCCACAGTCATGTGTTCATTTGTCCAATCTTTTGAATAGTATAGAGCAGCCTTGGGATTGCTGTTACCTATGCCAAACAGTTATGTCCTTAGGAGACTGTCATACCAGTTAAGGATCACTAGTATGCCACAGATGTTAGGTTGCCTCTTCAATGAGCCTCCAGCCAGAGCCAGGAACAAGTGAAATGTGCAGGCAGTACACCACCAATAATTCCTAAGCTTACTGGATCTACCAGCTGCAACAACACAGAAGGGGTATGTTGGCCCTTGAAGATCATACCTTGGAGACTGTGATTGGGGTGTGCCAGTGCTCTGGTTTACACCCAGAGGTTCCTGGCTAGAGGGTCTTGCTCTCCACTCAGGATCAGACCCATCATCATGTTTGGGGTCCAGAAGGAATTTGCTCTATGGTCAGCTTGGTATGGATTGTGGGAGTTTTTGCTTTCCTCTATAGTAGCAGCCATGGCCCTTTTTCTTAGATCTCTCAAGCATATTTTAACATTTGCTGCTACAGGATGTTGGTGCCTCCTTTTACTTGTGATGTTATATCTTGTGGTTATCTCAGGACTGACTGTAGTTTTGCTAATAGGTTAGACATTGTATTTCTATAGGATGGTTTGGATAGGGATGATCCTGTCTCAGGAAGTGGGTTGGATTAGATGACCTCTGTAGGTCCCTCCCAGCCCTACTTTTCTATGAATCTGTAATTCTGTGATTACAAATATATATATGTGAAGGGCCTGATTCTCCACTTCATCACCTCAGTTAATTACCACCATAAGTGTCTTCATTTTATACTGGCACACAATGGACTAGAATTAGGGAGAGTCTGCCTGCCCTTGTCCATGTGGAAGAAAACATGTGAACATTGTCAGTAGCTGATGTTCACTTCTGACTAGCAAATTAAATTTAGTATTTCATAAGTCTCAGTTGTTAAATCACATTCCAGATATGGACTCAGAAATGTTCCTCCTTTTCTTTTTTGTCTTTTGAATTTTAATAATGTCTCTTTTATTTTCTCCTTATTATCTTACTTCTGGCCATTGTTCACCTTCACTCTTTATCTTCCCTTCTCTGCCCCTATTCTTCCTGCCTAGTCTGCTCTCTCTGAGTGGTATTTTAGTGCATCTGTTTTCTGCTGTGCTGATTTCATTTCTTTTCCCTGTGCTCGTTGCCTTTCTTGCATTAAGCACAACACATAGTTTCTTTGTTGACATATGTGGGCTGAGATATGGCAATACATTATTTCACTGAAAACTTTCCTCAAGGGATTATCCCTCGTGGGTGAAATGATTATTTCCCCTGTTTCACATTAACCACCCCAGGAAGGAAATATTTCATGCTTCATTATTACCATTAATCTTCCAAGGTGCCCCTCTGAATGAAAGTCCATTGTTTTGTTTAACAGATAGGTACGCCAATATATGTATCTAATCTAATTATTCTCCTAACAGATGTATCTGTCATGTTGCTTTGTGTTGGTAGCTAAACTTTACATTGTGTTACAAAATACAATTTCAACATGGTACATAGACATTCCCCTTCCTTTTATCTTTTATGGTGGTAATGGTGGTACCTCAGTTGCTGTGCCCAGGAAGTATATATACTTTTTTAAACTGAAAAAGACATCACGCTGCTTTTTTTACAAAACTTAATGTGACAAAATGTAGACAAAGGATGACCAAAAAAAGTTTGATCCAGTACTCACTGAAGTCAATGGCAAACCTCCCTTTTGGTTCTGCTGATGTAGAATCTGATTTAAAAATTTTAGATCTAATTTAGGGGTTTCTTTTGTTTGTTTTTGTTTTCAAAAGAACCATTGATCCAAAGGTATTGAAGCATGGAGGTGCCTTTCCCCTAGAAAGCAGAGTAGGTATTTTCCACAAGAAAAGAACATACATTTTATGCACCAACTGCTGCATTTTACTTTCTTGAATTACCATCTCTGGAAGGCAGCACTTTTGGTTACACAAAAGGAATGTTAATTTGTAGACACTGCATGCTCTTTTCTTTAGATACCTAAGCAGTTATGTAAGATCATTGTGTAATTAATATGTGAGATATGTGACATATTTCCTAGTATTTCCATCTGTGATTTATAAGTCATGTCTTTTTCTTCCTCAATCCAAAAAAACTTGGGTGAAGAACACAGATGAGTGGAGAAGCTTAGGAGGCAAGCAGCCAAGATGTTAGTGCTTCTTTCATAAAGTATGTGTCCTTATATGTGAAGATAGCACAGTCAATGTTCAGTGCTTTTAGTTATAGTAGTATCTTTCAACTGCTTGGCTACTTATGGAAAATTTTGGTATTCTTTGTCACTGACCAGCTGTCTGGCCTTGGAAAAGATAGTTCTCCTCTTTGTTCCTGTTTCCCCCATTTCTCATTTCTATTTAGATTGTAAGTTCTTTTGGACAGTCATTCTATTTTATCATGTGTGTGCAATGTTTTTAGCATGAGAGAGCTCCAAATCTGACCTTTTGAGGCAAGTGAAATAAACGTAATAATTAATTACACATGCGCACACACACAACAGCTTTATTAAGGCTATAAATCAAAGCTCTCAGTTATTAGTGAATGCCTGTGCAATCTTGTATGTGTGTTGTGATACATGCTTTATTTATGTAATCCCAGGCATGGTTCTTCAATCATACTGTTCCTACTCCTTACACCTTGGGCACCAGGAAGTGGAAGGCAAAGAAAACATAGGCAAGAGAGTTTTCCTGCTCTCATTTCCTGTGCCCTGCTAATGAATACCTGGATTCATAGAGAAATGTAACAAATACACTTATAATATGATGTCTCCACTGGGATCCGGAAGAGCATATTAATCATTCCTGTGAGTCAGGAATCCAGCAGATCTTTACTGTCATAGACAGGTCTATTTCCTTTCCTGTAGTTTAAAGCCTGTTATGTCTTCCAGATCTTCCTAGACAGGCTAGCATTAGTTACCGTGAAAGAAGGAAAAAGTTTAATGATTTATTTTTATATTTCAGTCTGTTTAATGCTCCCTACCAACAAAGTTTCCATATTGGGAAAGCAAACCTTAAGCATTTTGAACGCAGATAATGATTTCTAATAATCACCACAGGAGTGATTGTCTCAGTTGGAGTTTTAGTAGGTGCTGAAGCAGTTAGAAGGGTGGAGGCAAATTAAGGAGGGGAATGCAGAACAATAAATCTATATGCTTACAGGATATTATTAGGGAGAATGGTTAATTCTGTAAAGTCAGCTCAACATACCAGCAATTGGCAAATCCAATTTAAGGTTCTATCTGCTTACTGTCTTGTAGCCTGATCCCTTTCCTCTTTTCTAAGTGCAACTTGCACTGACTTCTTTAGCAGGCAAAAATCCCACTGAAGCCTAAATCTCCTATTCCTGTGGGAGCGAGAGAATTCCATTTCATTATAGCACAAGAGCTTTTAGACTTTGAAATGGATAACTTGTCTACAACAGTTGAAAAATCAAGTATAAAGATTTTTTTAAATCAAACTTCTGGAACGCCCTGGAAGCAGAGGTAACCAAGGGCAGAAATGACAGATATTTTGCCTGGTGGAGGCAGAATGCTCCTTCAACCCCTTGGGTGCATAAAAGTAGTACACTAGTTGCTCTAATCCAGGGGTGGGCAAAATGCAGCCTGTGGACTGGATGTGGCCCACCAGGCCATCCTATCTGGCCTGTGGGGCCCCTAAAAATTTAGAAAATTAATATTTATCTACCCCCTGGCTGCCTGTCATGTGGCCCTCGATGGCTTGCCAAAACTCAGTAACTGGCCCTCTACCCAAAATAATTGCCCGCTCCTGCTCTAATTGTTGCTCTGCACAGCCATCCCTCTCTGCAGATATGTGCGTAGTGGGAGTGAGGAATGGAGCTACAAACCTGCCTCCTTCCCTCTTCCCCCTCAAGAGGTAAGGAGATAGGGTAGGGAGAAATCCTTACACTTCTCTAAGCAGAAGGACTATAACTTTGGCTGGTTCTTCTCCATACCCTGTATTATGGGTGACTGGTGCCTTTTGAGTCGGGGCGGCATGTCAGCAGCTAATCATGGTGACCAGGTAGGGGGGTCCTCTGGCAGCCAATCTCACTGGACGGGGGGGTCCATTGCGCTGACCCTCCACAGCCGATCCCACTCACCAAAAAGGAGCTGCACCACTTACGGA
Organism: Caiman crocodilus; assembly: GCA_030014935.1. NCBI lineage: Eukaryota > Metazoa > Chordata > Crocodylia > Alligatoridae > Caiman > Caiman crocodilus. Next base: position 41,724,631 of record JAGPOW010001918.1, on the reverse strand, counting down.
ACTCCCGCACCCATTTCTGGAAGCGGCACAGCCACATTTGCTGGTGGCTCTGCTCCCCAGCCAGCACTCTTAGGGAGCACACCGGTGCTCCTGCCTGCCCCTCCGCCCATCACCTAAACAGGGAGCACAGCCTGATAGGATGTGCACCGGCGCTCTCAGGGGGTACATGTGCACTCCTGTGCACTCCCTACGCGTCGCCACTGCCCTGTATGACCTTCTTCCCAGTGCACCAGTATGAACTCCGGATACAATATAGCCTGGAATGATAAACTGATTTGAGCAAGGACTATGGATTGGTCCTTGGATGTGCCTAGCAAATATCAAATAATAGCAATTCATTCTTTCCTTATGATAAGGCTAGTTTATTTCTTGCTTTGGGCACATCCTATTCAATATTTTATGAATACGAATGTACGCTGTGGTTGTGCCTAAAAATAAGTGAATGGAATGTCATGTCCTGGCTTAAATCAGAAGCCAAAATCTAGTGTTATTGGGTGTTTTATTATTAATTCATAACACCTACAGTGTGCTGGTGCCGAGAGAGCATGTAGACAGATCAGTTCTGGGCCCCTGGCAAACCTCCAATCTAAGGGAAATTTGGAGATGCTCCTGAATTGACCACACCAACTAAAGTACAGTTTGCTGTATTGAAAGGAGGTGAGGAAAGCAATCAGAAAGGAAGTAAACTTTCATCTTTATTATTTCTCTCCCAAAAAAGTATTCAGGACTTCTTATGCCGTTTACAGAAAACATTGCCCGAGGATGTAGATAAAAAGCAAAACAGAAAGTCCCCACACAGTTACAAAGACTAATATGATAGTCATTGTTCTCAGTGCAGAACACAGATTTAATTGTGTGCAGCAGCAATATTTCAGATATCTCTCTTTTATTTTCATTTATTTATTTAAGATTAATGTCTTTCTAAATTGAAATATAAAAACTGGGAATACAGAAGCTTAAGTCTTTGATAAGCTTCTTGTCTTGGTCTGCTCTGCATTTTTAATAAAGTAGTCTCATTTATTATCCATCTTCTCCTTGCCATTTGACCATTACCCTCCCAGTTTACCTTGGACTGAACAGTGGGTGTTGAAGCATCTCATAGCAGCTCAAGATTGAGGTCATGCAAGTGAAATTACCCTTTATGCAGCCCATGACTTGACTGCTATTTAAACACTATTTTAAGGTTTTAAATGGTACAGTGACTTTGTTTTGGCCCCTCTGCTGGGGATTCACGCTCCCTAAAGAATAAAATAGTTTATAACACAAAATGGTTTGGCCTTTGCCTTCATAAACCAATGCAAGTTATGATTTATACATGACACCATTATATGTGAAAGCTGTTTTAATCCCACTTTATGTCCCCTGTCATAAAAATAATGGCTTTTGATATTTCCTCATTAATTTCTAAAAAAACCCATTACCAGACAAGTCCTTTTCCCTTTACTCGTCCTACCTCTAGCTACCCCTTAGGGGAGAAGAGAGCTGACAGGAGCTTGTGAAGAAGGCAAGGACTGACCATGTGTGCCTTCTGCCTTCTTCCCCAAGAAGACTTTATTGAACTCTTCTAAGTAGGTGTAGAAAGCAGCTTGCTTTATTTTTTTAGTTTTTTAAATGATGAACAATTCCTGTTCATTTTGAATGTTCTCTTGAGGAAGTATAGTTTAGTATTAGATTGGATGGGCCAAATCTGTCCCACCAATAGATTGGATCTGGCCCATGGCTGCCTCCCAGTGGCATTTTGCATGGGGCCAAGCCCTGTCCACTCCTGCCATGCTCCCATCTGTTCCTGCTGTCCCAGCCCCAGCCTTGGTCAGCATGTACAGCTTTCTGGCAGGGTTGCTGTCAGTGCAGCTGTAGTCACCCAGGTACTGTTCAGCTCCCCCCACCTCCTGTGGCTCCTCCTCCTGCCCCTGTTACACTGCTCCAGGTGGGGAGAAACTGCAGGGTGGCTCCTGTCCCAGCATGCAGGGATCCAGCTCATCTCTTGGCCACCTTGCACCCATTCTGCTGACCTACATCCTGGCTCATTGTGCCAGGTAGGCAGAGTGGGTGGAAGGCAGCTGGAAGTAGAGCTCCACATGCTGGAGCCAGAGCCACCTGGCTGCAACTTCTCATCTGCTTGGGGTGGGCCAGGAACAGAAGGAGGAGGAGCTGCTGGAGATGGGAGGAGCTGGCTGGAGCTAGTGCCAGTGGGTGTGGGTATGAGCATGGTGTGGGCCGCCCTGGGTGGAAGTGGCTGGGGCTTGGCCCCATGCAGAGTGCTCTGGGGTCAGCCACAGGCTGGATAGGGGACGGGGGTCAATTGCACCACCCAGGCAAGCTCTGTTGCACGTGCCCCATATCCCTGGCTGGTTCCCAGGACCTAGCACATGGGCAGCCCTCCCCACACTTGCACACATTTGCCCCCTCCCTGACACCCCCTCTGCAGCTCCCCCACTACCCCCTGCAGCTCCCTACACATTCACCCCCCCAAATATACAAGAGTAAAACTTTATTTTGAGCTCTTATTCCTCTATAGACACTACCTCTATAGGCACTACTGAGAAAAACATAAATCAGGAAAAAATATATTTTTGAAATAAAAACATTATAGTAGACGTTTGATTTTTAGCATATGATTTGTTTTGTATCTATAAATTGTTAAAATTGTTATCTTTTAAAAGATTTTTATGTGTGTGGCCCTCAACAACTCACCAAAACTTGTTAAGTGGCCCACCAACTGAAATAATTGCCCATCCCTCTATTAGGCCATGTCATTTTTTCTTCCAAATGGGAAATACATTGTAGAAGACAAGGTGGATATGTAACTCATAGACTAACTAAATCAGATATATACAGACTGAGCACAAGCTTTTGTGAACTGAAACTCACTCTATCAGATCCTGTGAAAGAATGTGCACAAAGCAGTGTGTAGGAGAGAAAGGGAAATTTGAATACGAAAGATAAGGAGCTGGTGGAAGTGGGTCAGTGCTGGAAGAGACAAACAAAGAAGCAATAAATCCATAGAAACAAAGGAATCACAAAAGCTAATCTAGGTAATGGAATAAGAATCCACAGTCTTATTTAAGCCATTTTCCATTGGTGGAGGAATGGATTCTGGGTAAAATTTTCTAAAGCACCTAAATATCTTATTTTTTAAACATAGATTTTTTAAAAGGTATTTGAATCCCCATTTTGATCTTTAGGCACCTCTATACTCATGAGAATCTTGTTATAAATGTCTAACTTGCCTTTATAAAATAGAATTTAGGCTTCTATGTTACTTAGAAGCTTATGAAAATCCATCAGGTTTATTCTCCAAGTTCCTAATAGAAACCTAAAAATGTACAGAATGTGTGCAACCCCTGTTCTAATACCAAGTATCCTCTTTTGCATTTGGTAGCTTCATTGGTATCACCATATCCTGAACAGAAGTTCAGACAGTTTCTCAAATTAAAACCAAACAAAAGAACCCCCCCCAAAAAATTAACAACTTCAAACTGAGCTCTGAAGGACAATGCTTTTTGTACCACAAACAAAGGTTCACAAGAGCTCAAGGTAAAACCTTTCATTACAGTCAGAACCAGTGAAGTCCTCCATACTTTTGCTGGACAATACCAATATATAGTGTATATTTGTTATGAATACAAAATCATTGGAAAAAATACAACTAAGATCATTTCAAATTAGCTTAGTTCAGAAATGGAGAATAAGGAAGTGTTTAAATTATTTTTACACAGCATGATTTGGGATTTCCCTTAGTGATCATTTCAGATTTGCAAGGTTTATATTTGTTTACAAAGAAAATTGACTTTTTGATTATAATGTTAACTAAAATGAAAGAACATTGAGTAAAAATGTGTGAATTACTAAAGTGAATTCATGACATCCCTGCAGTATGAAAATCTGATATTGTTACATGTATAAGAAAATGCAAAATTGGAATCTGAATGCTTTATCTTAGGTCATTATAAAGTGACGCATTATCCATGTTTTGGAAGTGGTGAAATGAAGTTGTTGCTGTGGTGGCCCAGAAAATATGAGTCAAGAGTTTTTCTGGATGGTATCTTTTATTGAATCAACTGCATGATTGCGATAGACATAGACAAGTTTTTGTCCCCCACGGTAGCTTTCCTCCAGCTCTTGGGATGGAAACCTGAGGAACCGTACTGTGATACCCAAAAACTTGTCTATGCTTATTCCAACGATGTAGGGATCTGAGAAAAAGTAGTGTGATGTCTATGTCTATCCCAACCTTGCCATTGATTCCAATAAAAGATATCACCCACAAGAATTCTTGCCTCATTATAATTATTAATGCTTTAATACTTTCTGCATAGCAAATGTGGAGAACTCAAAATAGCACAATTGTAAAACTAGTTTTGTTAAATAATCCTTATAATAATAGAGGAGATTGAGGTTTTACAAAAATACTGCAGCCTGTTTCCTTTTCCAGTCACCCCTCCTTTTCTCTCTGTCCTGGTACATACCTGTTACCTGGTATGTACATTTTTCATAGGGTCACTCTATATTTAGCTATGTATCCAGGAAAGTAACTAGCTTGGGCAAGGCTAAAAGTTTTGCTTTATATAAGCCTTGTGGACTACTAAAAGTGTAACAGTTAGTCTTGAGAGGCCATTTGCCAGAAATGAATACAAATATAGATTTGATAATTAATCTCCTTTTTGTTTTGGTTTTTTTTTTGAGTTTTTAGGGGTGGGGGTTGTCTTACCACTTGATTCAACTTCCATGGATGTTAACAGCAACTTCTGTTCACTACTGAAGAAACTGAATCAGGACCCAACCTCAGAAAACTAATTGAACTGCTGTAAAACAGCAAGCTTGAATAAATGGGTTTATTCCAATCTACCAGTGGCCTTTTCCCACATTCTTTGGTCTTGACTACAGCTGCTTTGTCCACTGGTAATTAATTGCTCATCTAAGTAGTTCCGTTCACTCATATAGGAGTATGTATATATTATTGACTTGCTAATGGGGAAAAGGGTTCATGATTTCACCTTGAATCCACAAGGAATCTGGAAGCTGAAAAGACGGGATATGAAACACATCATCAGGAAATTTCTACTTATTTAATATTTTAGGAAGACAAAAGGTCCAGATCATAACTCTATGTGAAAAAGGCCAGGAGAGGAAAAATCCACTTAGAAAATTCACATAGCCCTTGCTCCTGAAGGTTTCACCATATTGTGTCTTCATTTTTTTCTGCATAAGTTTGGTTTTTCAGGGTGTGGAATGAATAAAATGTTTTTCAGCCCCAAATACCTGTGGCACCCTGAGATCTTCCATACAATTTTCATATGCCTTGATGATGATATATGGATTTTAAAGATAATGTATGCATTGTGATCATCTTGTCTGACCTCTTGCATAATGTAGAATATGCAACTTCAACCAGTGATTTCTGTTTCTGGTTAATCATCTGAACTAGAGCATATTTTATGGAAAGATGGCTAGTTTTGATTTGAAGACTTTAGTTGGTAATGAATTTGTCACTTCCCTTGATAATATGTTCCGGTGGTTAATTAACTTCACTTAAAAATGGATTCCAATTTGAATTTTTCTAGTTTCAACTTCAAGCTTTTGTCTTTGTCTACTAGATTAAACCCCACCTAATATATCCATTATTTTCTGCCTACATATGTGCTTTCAGACTACATTTTAACTTTTTTTTCTTGATACATTTAATAGAGCTTGTTAAAGCTTTTGCTGTAATACATGTTTCTCAGATGTCTAATCATTTGCAGAGCTTGTCTCTGAAGCCCTCTGATTTTTCAACAAGCTTTTTACTGTGTCACTAATTCTATGTATGGAAGTGGTATCCCCTCCTTTCTCCTATATCACAATCACTTGCTTTTACATCAAAGTATCATGAAAGTCCTTTCAGCCACAGGGTTGCATTTTAACTTCAGATTCAATTGGTTGCAGCACACTACTTGTAAGGTCCTTATTCTTTCTTCCTAGATCTTTCCTCCCAGATTCTGCTCGCAAATTGTGCAGCCAGATTGACTGTCCACTGTTTCAGGGACAGCAGATGGCAGAAGAAACATGAGAGAGCTGCATCCTATGCCTCCCCCCTTTCTCTTCCCAGCTATTCTCTTTGGTATAACAGGGATCTATTGAATTTGGTCTGTAATTTTTTTTCACAAGTTACGCATTATTCTGAGAGTTAGAAGACCCCCATATAATGGGGATAATACCTTTTGCTGATTGTTACAAGATTTACTTAATGTTTACAGAATGAAAGTGCTATAAAAGAGTAAATTTTTATTGAACAGTGGGCACATCTACAAGTGCATTAATACACTTTTCCTAACATACATTAAATTTAGTACCTCCAATATGAGGGCACCTTTACATGTGCTCTACAGGTGTGGGGAGCAATGCTTTAATTAGAGTAGCTTCAAGAGCCACTCTAAATAAAGAGACTTAGGAGGCTGCTAGATCACAGTAATTACCACATTCCAGACTCGATTAATAGTCTACTCCAATGTACTATAATTACAGCATGTTGAAACAGCCTCTGTGTTCATGTACTGTGAGGTACTAATTTAATGCACATTATACTGCACTCTAATTCATAGTAGCTCAAGTACATGCTTTTTTGGTGACACTTAATGCGCATTAGCATAATAGCACTTTTTTATGTGCCACTTCAATGCACAGTAAAATAGACTACTGCACATTAAAATGCACATGTAGGCACACCCAGTGTGGCTCAGATTACCTGCTCCCTAAATCAAATTGATGGAAAGTGTTTCGACGGAGGAAAAAAATCAGTGAGGATCTTTCCATAGAATATGTCTACTTTGTTTCATATGCGATGGGGAATCTCAACTGAAACCATATACTACAATACCGACATCAAAACTCTGCTAATTTGGCATATCATGGCTTTCCCTGGTTGCAGCTGACTTTCTGCCACAGCCTCCCCTTCAAAGGGGATTCACAGACTGCCTGGGGTTGTCTGATTTATATAACTTGTGCTGAATGCAGTAGAGGTGATATATATTGTCCTGAGGTTCTACCTCCTCTTAATATGACGTTTTACAAACCTACTCGCAGCTAGCCCTCCCTCCACACAGGTCTCCAGCCCAGGAGAGAGGGAGCCAAGATCCAAACAGGAATACAACTCAGGGAGGTACTGGAGTTCTTTTTCATGTTGGGTCCTTGAGAACGTTTGTGCATGGGGGTCCCCCTTGATGCATTCATCTGATAGAAACAATCTGTCCTAAATGAGAGAGGTTGTAGGGGGTCAGAGATGGGTTGGTGCGGAAGGAGAAGAACAGAGAAGTCAGTGGTGGTTACTGCTGTGCCTACACATTTTCCATTCTGTTTAATGAAATCACTCCTACATGACATCTTATCCCTTTAAAAAAATGATTAGGATAAAGAAAAAAAAACAACCCAGGCAAAATGTTATCTACACAATCAGCTTTTCACTATGAAATTCTAAGACTATCCTTTTTTCTCTTCTTTCAGATTTCTCCACATGATCACTTAGAAAAAAAAAGCCTTATTTCTTAATGGGAGGTACATGAAAGGAAGCACGCAGCTGGCTGCAAAAAAAGAAAAAAAGAAAATACTAGCATCCAGGTCAGTTCTATATTCCTAGGCATGGAGTGTATGTGAAGATTTTGCTGCAGATTTTCCAGTCAATTCTGAAGCCCTGTTTCTCTGACTATCACTGTTGCTGTTGCTGCTACTGCTGCTGCCTGGCAAAGGCCAAGATATGAAGAAGAAATATAAGGGGAATTATAAGACACAAAGCAATCCCTTATAACTGAAGGCATGTAGAATGTACTGCATCTGCTAATATAGACTTTCCTTGGACCTTACTGGAAAAAAATGCTTGGTTGTACACATTCAGTATGTCATTAAGTGTTCTGCATCTTTTGCATTTCTGCCCAAAATTAAGGGGAAAATTTAAGAAAGAAAGGAGGAGAGGATGGAGCAAGCAATGGAGAGAACTGCAGGAAATGGTATCAGAATGGAGATTTGAAAAAAGGAAAAACTGGAACAGAAGTAAGGTTGAAAAAAATAATATCCAGAAAAAATGAGGAACAGAAAAAGATGCTTCCTGAATTCTTAGCATGATGTGTGTAGGAGGCAGATCTATGTCTATCATTTAGAGAAACCTGAGAATTTCCTTGTTCTACACTGGGCCCCCAAGGAGAATTTGCAGGAACACAAAGCATTTCAGTATTTTTATCCTGCTCTAGAATGCCCCCTAACACATCAAAATACCAGTGGAAGAGTTGGCTGCCTCACTACCCAGCTGCACAATCTCTCATGTATATGGAATCTCCAGCTGGGGAGATCTGGCTGATTTTTGGTCCTGTTGCAACATGGGAGTAATGGTGATGAGGACAGAGTTAAGTGGATTGATACCAGTAAAAATGGCACAAATAGGAAAGGTTAATTGACTCCAATGTGACTTTGTAATTTTTAGCATGTATGTTGTTGTGACAGGGCACTGCTTGTGCCTGCCACTTTAAGGGCCTGAGACAGCAGCCAGAAGGTGCCTGACTAAGGCAGCCATTTTAGGGCTGCCCGTACAAACAGGCCATTTTACTGCTGAGAGGCCAGGCAACAACATTGCCGGGCTGGAGGACTGCTGGTATCATCTGGAGGTAAGGGAGGCACTATAGGGGATGGTCAGGAGGCTTCTGGTCCTGGGTATGACCTAAAACTGCACCCTGCTGGGTGTGGGTGGCCTGGTGGGGCTCTCAGTGGTGCAGGAGCCCTCAGGAAATGCCAGGCCAGTTACCATCTCAGCGAAAGGTAGGTTGGGGTGCCTTAACCCCTAGCCCCCACAACTGGGTGGGTTGCCCCTTTGTAGGGTTTGGGGAGTGGACCCCCAGAGAAAGAGAGTGAGGCCATAGACTCGCACCTGTCTGGACTTCCCTTGACTCGTAAATGCTGGGGCCAGGACCAGAAGGGTCAAAGGGCCAGGGACCCACCATGAGGAATGCCCCAAAACTGAGGGCCTCAGGTTCTGACTGGCCTGGAGGTGGGCCAGGGCTAGTGAGCCAAAGGTCCTGGGGAGACCACACCGGAAGGGGAAGCAGTTCAGGAAGCTATGCTGCCCAGGACGAAGGTGGATTAGGCTGTCAGAATGGAGGCATCATAGAGGGGTTCAACATTAGGATTATGGGGCCCAGCATGAGGCTGGTGATTGTAAGAACACCTGGATGCCATCTGCGAGGCTTGGGCTGCATTGTAGGGGAGGAACGGAGCCACAGATAGTGTCCCCTGGCATTAGGGCAAGAAATGGGCAGTCTCCTGCTTAATTACATCAATTAACTAATTACTAACAAGGCACGGCAAGTGAGAAGGCAGGTGGTTAGCCCAGAAACAGGGAGGTGGGCCCCAGAGAAAGCCCCCTGTTACAGTTTCTTTATACTTTTTTTTATTTAGAGTCTCTGTGCTGTGAAATTAACAGTTTTATATTGAGGGCTAGGAACAAACATTACACACAAACCACTTTACAGCCCTGGGTGGGGCCGTCTGCTCCAGAGGGCTGGGCTGGCCCCTCCCTTCTGCTCCCTGGCTGGAGCTCTGGCAGAAACTTGCAGGCACAGCAGCATCTGCCTGGCTCCCCACACCCCCCACTCACTGCTCAAGCAGGGATCCCTCCCTCCTCTCTCCCACAGCAGGAAGCGTAGCCAGCATGCGGTCTGCTAGCTAATGTTGAGAGGTTTCTTTGTCAGGCAGACGGGATAGTATCCACTTAGGGCCTTTTGGAGCCAATCAACAGGTAATATCCCTCCATTCCTTTCTTGGAAAAAGTTCTTTAAGAAGAGCTTGAACTAATGAGAGAAGCTTTTGTTTTGCTGATGGACTGATAAATGCTATGTAACTCTCTGCTAGCTCCATTGCTGGTCAGAAGAGCAGCAAGGGCGGGGGGGTTAGGATAAGGGGGGGAGAACCCCTCTCTAATCAAAGCATCCTGCCAGGGCCTGGCCATCCTCCCCCTCACTTCAGCTCTGTGGAAGGGAAGTGGGAGGGCTACCCTAGCACGCCCCATCTTCTAGTCCAGGGGTGGGCAAAATGTAGCCTGCGGTCTGGATGTGGCCTGCCAAGTTATTCTATCTGGCCTGTGGGGCTCCTGAAAAATTTAGAAAATTAATATTTATCTGCCCCTAGATGCCTGTCATGTGGCCCTTTATGGCTTGACAAAACTCAGTAAGTGGCCCTCCACCCAAAATAATTGCCTGCCCCTGTTCTAGTCTGAGCCACTGCCGGCATGTGCCCGTAGTTCTTCAGTCCAGTACATTTAGAAACCAGTTCAGCCTAGCCAAGCTAGACTAACCTGCAAAGATTGAATCAATTCAGGCTTAGACTTTTTGAATGTCTGTCCCTAGCCTAAAGAATGGAACAGTACTTGTGAGATTTCATATATTCTTTCTCTGCCTCTTTTCTAACTCTCTCTGTGTACTAATTTTATGTTACTTGAAATAACTTGTTATATATGCAATATTTAGCCTTCAAAACATTTATATTCCATGACTGAATACTAGTGAACAACATTATCTTTAAAAAATATATATAATTCAGCACTTGTAATATAAGTATTTGTTTAAGGAACAAGAGGATTCTAAACAATGGATGAAATGAAAACAGACACTGTTCACTTTAGCTGCAGCAGAAAAAACCTGAATGACAATGACAAATGCAGGTAAGTTTTTCTGTTTGTTTATTTGTTTGTTTTCAAAATCAGAGGAACTTACAGCTCAGACAGAGAGTAGTGAAGGCTCCAAGTCTGATATATGCAGCCAGAGCAAAAAAATGGTGACTAATAGTATCTCTTATTATAGAATAGCATCCAACCAAGAAATCCAGTGAGGGAAGAAGATATATAATTATATCTAAATATTTATGGAGTGAATTTATCTGTGATATAGCTTACCCTATACTGTGCTCTATTTTAAAAACAAATTTAATGAGGACTAGTTAGGCGTATCTATTTATCATAAAATATAGAAATGGGAATTAAGTAGTTACATAATTAATATGATGCATGTTCACATATAAATAATTATATATATTTCACATATATAATTGAAATATTATAATAGGTATATGTGTGCATGTATACATACAGCTATGGAGTCAAACATTTTTATTTTATTCATTGGAAATAATGATTTAAAAATACAACTGAGACACTGTAGTGCACAAGTAGAATCTTGAGTTATAACTTCTCCTTATGATCTATATTTTTTTCCAAGAGCAATTTTCTGAGATCTGTCATGTAAGTATTCAGTAAGCCAATTGTTTTATTCCTTAAACCATTTAGAACAAGCTTTCCTTCTGTCTGCTATTTTCTCTGCTGAGATCTCTCCAATCAGTTTTTAAAAAAATGAAATTTGCTTGATTTCCTTAGCTATTATTGGCATAGATATTTTAAAGGTACTGTCTACATTTGAGATCTGTATCAAACTAGATTGCAGTAGTATTAAATTAAAAGCTATGAAAGGAACATTTAATTTTTAAACCTAATCCTCTGCACCACCCCCTAAAAATGACACCTTCTTTAGAAAAGGCTATACCTTGTGTAAACAGTCAAATATCAAAAAGCTTTAAAAGATTCAGGCTGTTCACTCCGCCACATAATTCTTCCTCCCATACTATATAATTCTACTCTTTTTGCCTTGCCTTGTCTTGCCTGAGACAACATCTCTAAAAAAATCTGCTATAAAGTTTACTCAATGAATGCAGAGTTTACCTTTTTATTTTTTATGTAATTATGTTTGTATTGATGGTCTCAGCTGTTAAGGTACCATTAAACCACTATCTCTTTTGGTTGACTGTCAATACTAGGGCTCTAGCAGGGGGGCTTGGTAATAATCCCCTTCTAAATCAAGTATTTTGCCATACCACACACCATATAATATACCTCACAAATAGCTCAGAGTTCAAATGGTAAGTTCTACATTCTGTGCCTTTATATGGCTAAAACTCAGTCATCAGACAACTGTTTATAGAAGTTAAAAAATTCAAGGAACCACAATCAAGCAAAGTCAAAATTATTTTTCATTTAATTTTAAAAGTGATGATTTTCACCACTACCTAGTAGAACATGAAGGAGGAGGACAGCATCTAGAGAAGGGGCCCTGTATTAATTTATGTTGTATATTCAACATTATAAATGAATATGGATAGAAGAATTGTCACTGTAGATCTTTGAAGATAATTAAAGAAGAAATTTCTGTATCTGCCCAAATTCAGGATGGCCCTGAATTTAAGACAAGCCCACAGTAAATAGTTATAATACATTTATAAGTTTCTCATGTATAAAAATCTTCCATGTGTAGAATCTCATAGTTGGAGGATCATGTTAAATTAGTCTCCAACACCACTGCAACAGGGAAAGCAGTGTGTGTGTGCATGGGGGGTGGGGAACAGACAGTGGGGGTCAGATGTTGGGAGAATCAGGAAAGGGGAGTCTGGGAGGCAGCATAGGTGCAAGTGAGGAGGCAGTAAAGTGGCAGGCAGTGGGGCTCAGGCAGTGCGGCAATAGTGGGAAACAGGCAGTAAGAGGGTGGGGGGGGATAGGTGGTTCGGATGTGGGATTTGGGGAGGCAGCCTGCCCCATTACCTGTTCTCTTTTCCTCATGCTCCCCCCCGCAGTCGTACCTGCCCACCCATAGCCTCAAACCTCTCCCTTCTCCCCAACCCCGCTATCCTCCCCTGCTGCTTACCCTTGCTCTGGCACTGGCAGGCACCATCCCCATTCCAGAGCACAGCCCTCATGCTATTTGGTACTGTTGCTATGGGGTAGGGCTGGAGCCATGCTCCAGGCTTCATGGATGTTCGGGTCAGAAGGGACCTCAATAGATCATTGAGTCCGACCCCCAATGTCCTTTGCAGGACCTGCTTCATGTTCTGGGCTCAAGTAGGAATGGAGTCTGCCAGCACTGAACAAGTGTAAGGGGGCAGGAGGAGTGAAGGTGGGGGCAGAAACTTCAGGGTCTGGGAGAGACAGAGGAAGAGAAGATGGGAGACCAAGGCTGTAGGGGGCAGAAGTGGTGTAGGGGAGAGATGGGAAGAAGGAGAGTAGGGGGTCTGATGCTAATGAATGGAGAGGCAGGGGGTGCAGAGGCAGTGGAAGGGGCAGGCAGGAACTGTAGTCCAGCCTTTTCCCAGGTTCAGGGCATAGGCCACTACCCCTACCCCTGACTGTGTCCTCATATTTCCCCCATGTTACATAAGGGGGAAAGCCTTGTCTTGGAATTGAGTAAATATGATAATCTATTTGCAGGGGTGAAAAGTTCCAATATGAATTATTCAGGAATTAAATATGAGTAGTACTTTTGCATAATGAATCTGAAATAGCAGTATTATTTCTGTACAAAAGGAAGCATCTAGGATACTCTGTCAGTGTATGACATCTTAGATATTTAATAATCTTGTTAACCAAGGAAACACTGCCCTATATAAGGCCTATATGGTTTGGCAATGACAATGAAAAATAAGACTAAGGGTTTTTCAGTCACTAGCCACACCAGTGGCAATGCAGATGTGCACTGCTTTAGTGGGAGCTCCCATGACCAAAAGGCACTCTATAGAACAACAAGAGCCTGACTTCTGTACAGGCAGTCCTTGACTTGCAACATTTCGAGTTACAGTGTTTCACACTTACACTGCTTATAAATTGACACCCTATTTCAACCTTCTGATTTCAGTTTTGACTTTACAATGCTTGATCTGATGCCAGCAAACAAGTTAGATCCATTGCTCATCTCCCTGGAGAACATCTGTCCAAACTTCCTTGGACACTTTCCTTAAGAAAGCAGACAAGACGCCAGAAAAACTTGCAGTCAAGGCTCCTGAGAAGATTCTAGCTAAGAGCCCTTCAGAAAGTCCAGCAAATTCACGTTAAAGAAGTCCTTCCAAATCAACGTGATTGCTATTTACAATATAAATACATAAATGTAGCTATATTGCTCATCTATAATTGACTGAGTACAAAATTCTGGGTCATTTTTGGTGAAAATAGGGTATCAGACCTTGTTTCAGGAACGAATCCTCCATTTATAACATTGTTTCCTATGGGAAAAATCAATTCCAAGTTACAATGTTTCAACTTAAGATGCGGTTTTCAGGAACCAATTGTGCTATAAATCTGAAGACTGCCTGTAATTTGCGTTGAATAGGCATGTGATGCTCCATGCAGCAAAGGAAGCCAGCAAGCATGTGCTTCACAGCCTTTCCTCATTCTCTGAGGGGTGAAAAGAATGCGCTCGTGCCCATTTCCTGTGAAAAGGACCTGACGAAGAATGTCCTGGCTTTGAAAGCTTGTCCATGTCTATCCCAGTCATGCAGTTGGTCCGATAAAAGATATGACCCACAACAATTCTTGCTTTAAAACCTGTGAGGCTTGCACCCCTTCTACCGCCCGGCCTGTCCGGGTGTGGCTCCTCCCCTCAACTCGCCCGCCACGACTTTGATGTTAAACGTCCTTTAGGAGGGGTCTGCAGTGGAGATCTTTCCCGGGTGTGCCTCCCCGACAGGTGGTGGGACTTCCGACAGTCCGGTGTGATGTTCACGGGGCTCTGCCCCCCGCCCCCTCGCCAACCAGTTGGTGATGCATTAATGCTGTCTTCTGGTCTTGTATGATGACCTGTCTACCAGGCTCGCGGCGCTCTGTCTCGCTCTTGGGGTAGTTTTTTTTTCTTCAAAGGAAGTATTCCTCTGAGTATGAAGGGGCTGTAGGGTTGCCTCCCTTATCCCAGCCCCCTCTCGGGGTCTCCGATGCCTCCTGTCCCCTACCGTAAGCAGAGAGCTCCCCTGCTTCCTTGATATCCGCTTTTTTCCGGCGGCTGTGCAGGTGCTCGCGATCTGCCTCCCGCACTGCCTGCTTGAGCCACGCAGGCTGGGTTCCCTCCTTCCCGTGCGGGAGCCCGACTCGCCAGCTGCGCGCCCACGTCCCCTCCCTCCGCCCCAGCTCCCGCGGGGCTTTTAAACTTCCCGCAGCGGCTGGTATGGCCGCTGGCATTGGCTCGGCTGTTCCCCGCGCCGGGACCAGCTGATTAAACAGCCGGCGTAATGCCGGCTCGCGCGGCTGCGAGCGTGACTCCCGCTCCGGCGGTTCTGCGGGCGGTGCGCTAGCCCCTCCGGGGGCTTTTTCTCGGGGTCTGGGGCCTTTGAGAACCTGTGGGGGTGTCTCGCTGCCACAAAACCAATCCCACTTTCTCCCCATTCTAAACCCGTTGGAAATACATACAAAATTGGGTAAAAGCCATTCAATAGCAATGGCTGCATTTTTAACCTCCCAAATAAATCTTTGGACCCTTTGCCAAACAAGTAGAAAATTTAGAGGGTGGAGTTCTGTATGAGACCAGAATCAGGAAGTCGGGCAATTACTGATTTAGAAAATACTGTAGAAATGCTGTGTATGTTAGGACATATCTTTGTATGCTGGAACATTCCTTAAGAGATCTGATGAACTAACAGTGAAGGTGAATTGGTTTACCAACTTGGGAATGGCAAAAAGAATAGAAATTCAGGAAACAAATAAGGAAAACAAGAAGCTGAGTACAGAGATCATAGTGATTAAGAAATATTTAGTTGTTTTGCATTTCTGTGATCAAAGTTTTGCATGTGGAAATACAAAGAAGTCTGGCCTTGGGGAGGTAAAATGTACAAGGATTGAAAAGATCAAGTCATTGCTAGAGTTTTCCAATAGCTTTTTCTTTCTTTGTGGTAAAGGTGTTAGGTTTTGTTTTGTTTCCAACTATCCATATACACATCAGCTATAATGCTGGTAACTCTCTAATGATGAAAATTATGGATTTAAATCAGAAAAGAGGCCACTTGAAAATGTTTAAATCCAACTGGAAAACTATCGATTAAAGACATACAGTTGTTCTAACAGACAATGCAATAAATTGCAAGTTACTAGAGAGCATCACAAGTTACTGGAGAGCAGGTTTAGGTTGGACATTAGGAGGCACTACTTCACAGTTAGGGTGGCTAGGATGTGGAACCAGCTAGCACTTGTTTCCTGCCATTGGCAGGGGGTCAGACTAGATGGCCTGCTCTAGGCCCCTTCTGACCCTAGTTACTATGAAACTATGAAACTATGAATAAATCTTATACAGATAACATAACAGAAAAAAGATGTGGGTCAATCTCCGAATGATGAGGAGCTATTGCCAAGAGGTCATTTACATTTTGGCTTCCATGAAATTCTTGCACTTGTCTGTGGCATTATTGGAAAGCACAGTTTTCCAAAACATTATAGGATAAACAATATAAGCTCACAGGTAGGTGTGAACAGGAAGAAGCAGAATTAATTAGTAGGGCCCAAAATCTGTATAATAGGCATAGTCAATATGTGATACCTGCTAAGTCTGCATAATTAAATATTGATTATTTAGGGCTTCTGAGGAGATGTTATTAGCCAGTATGTTTTTCTTAAGAACATAAGAACATTCTTAAGATAATTATATCAACATTTTATATTTGCATCTCCTTAACACTTCATAATGCCAAGAACAACAGGATGGAAAAAATAGATAGTCTAATTCCCAAAAGATGTGCTCCAATTATAATTCTGTTTTTGTTATCCAGCAGTTCATAAACCTGTGAACCACAATATTTCATCCTAAACTGTTAGCTAATTTACTGTCCTGATATAATACTATTTCTACTACAATTGGTTTATTAATGGATTAATTTTACTATAGGGCTAGGAGGGCTGCAACAAGAAAGAGCTGATTCGAAAATCCATTGAAGTCAAGAAGACCAGTTCTATTAAGTTCCTTGTGGGATTTGTTCAGGTCTAACATCTAGGGGCCTGAGGTAAAATCCCAAAACTACTTAAGTAAATTCCAAAAATTTTAGTGGATTTCAACATATCACAATCTTGATTGGGTCGTATATAAAACAAAGGAAATTTCAACCCAATCAAAACATTTTATTCTGCATGCTATGAATTAAAGTTGGGATGGTCCATTACTAGCTAAGAGTCAGTTAGAACCAATTTTTGTGTGGTGCATCCTGTTAAACAATGCTGACCACAATTATAATTTATGTTTTCTGAACATATGCTAACCTGAGACTCAGGAAATCTGAATGCAATTCTCTACTCTGCCATACACTCTCTTGTGACCTTTGGCAGGTTACATTCTTTTTCACATGCTTCAATTCTCCATCTATAATATGTGGGTAAAAGCACTTCCTTACCTATGTGGAACATTGTGAAGATAAATGTATTAAAATGAAGAAACATTTAGATTCTAGAAAAATGGAAGTTGTATAACTATTTCAAGTAGTCTCTGTTTAAAAGAGGTTCATAATTTGAAAAAGGAGTATTATAAGTCAGAGATGAAATAAATCAATAGATGCATATCTTCAAAGGAAATTGTCATAATATCTGAGAGCAAACTAATTTTAAAATTTAGAAACAAAAATCTGCTTCATCTATTTAAAAACTGATTTTCTGATCGTGTCCTTCATCCAAAAAGAGAAAAGTCATTTTAATTCTTTTGGTAAATTCAGTAGATACTGAAGTTTTGAACCAGAAGTACATATAAGTCTGTGCTAACATCAGTAGCATAGCTTGGGAAGAGTGACGGGGGGCAACTGGGGTACCAGCTCCAGGAACCAATTCAGAAAGGGATACAGAATGCAGCACATGTTGGGGGAGCTTGAGCCAAGGTAGCAGCAGCAGCCTGTGTCGCCACCACAGCCTCTGTGCAAAGAGGTAAGCAGTTATTTCCCGCCTTCCCCCACCTCTCTATGCAATTAAGTAATCATTTGCTTCCACACTTCCCTCACCTCCACCTAGGATGCCAAAATTTAAAATGATGCCTCTATCTTAAATGTAACTGGCTTAAATTTAACTATGTGCTTTAGTCCCATTGAATTCATTGGGACCACCTTCATGGTTTAACTTCAACTGGCATTTGTATGGGTCAGTCTCTGCTTTTTCACAGCAACTATGTTTCAATAACTCCAGTTAATGTTGATGAAATCTGTGGATGTTCATCATCTACTTTAGTATATATCTCGACCCCTCACACCTTCCCAAATATTGTAATATCTCAACACTTCTATGAAAAGCAGGCCCAACTTCTGTTCAGCCACAATTTTTCCATACTGGGCAAAACTTAAGTAAACAGAAATGCCCTTTTTGGCCCTGATGCATTTAGTGTTGCCATGATCCATGTCCCATGAAGACTGAGATTCCTCATTGTCTTGGACATATTGACCAAAGCCATTCACTTTGTATCATGGCTCCAAATCCTCAAAGGTGGTGCTATAATAACATAAAAGTCCACTTTGAACAGAATTTATGGAGTTTGTCCCTGCTCCACCATGTAACACCACTTTTTTCTTACTGAATTGGAAGCCTTCATGGCTTAGCATAACCATTGACATTACAAACCTCAACCCAAAATAGGGAAGAATAATGATGTCCTTATTAAAAAATGTTAGAAAAATCAATCATTTCCAGTGATTAACAAGCAATTTTAACTGAATCAAGGTACAGGATATTCTCCCATTGATTCATGAACATCTGAAATAATTTCAAACTGCTTAATCATTTTAGTATTTTAATTGCATCTTTTGCTTTATCTAGGCTTTAGTAGTTATTGAAATCTAGAAGCTTTTGGACAGCAACAATTTTTCATGTTATCAAAGCCAACTAGCTGCCCTTTAAAACTGTAAAATGACTGAAACATACAAGCCCTCTTGAAAATGACAGTGACAGATGAAATATGAATGTCATTCATGATGTTGGGATATAGTGCTAAGCAGCACTTGCCAATTGTTTATTGTTCATAAGTGATCTCACTGAAATGCTGACAATCTCCAAATAAACTCTAACAAGAGAGGTAGAAAATATAACTCTTTAAACAAAGCTCTGCTGCTTTAACTTTTATTATGCTAGCCCATTGACTCTAGCCTTTCAGATGCTGATAAGCTAAAACGCTTGCTCTGCATTTCACATACGCCATGAGCTCAGTAGAAGTTTAACATCTAAGAACAGGAAATAATAAGTCACAAAACCAACTAACATACTAAAAATGTAGAAAAACATAATTTTCCAATCCAGAGCACTTTCACTAATGAGACACTATGTGGAAAATAAAAAGGTTGCCCAAATGCCACATACAGCCATTCAGTTTCTCCTGGGAGAGTTACTGCTCTTCCAGTGGAAACCACAAGGGTACATATGTTCAGGATTTTTCTCCAAGAGCAAATGTGGCCTTTTGAGGAGAAAAATAACTTGGGAGCAACCAAGGTTAAATCACTCCCAAGAGAATTTCTCATGGAAGAATGAATGTTCATATACATTCCCTTCTGAAAAAAGTCACAGCACAGTCCTCCAGCATCCCAGGGTGCTTTGCTCCCATTCTTTCCCCCCACCCTACCTTAGGGAAACAGTTTTTCACTTGGACTGGACTGTACTGCTCCACCTGAGCAGGGAAAAAAAACCATGCCCCCACATTATGTTTCAGGGGAGAGACAGGCTAATCCTGAGCAGTCTGGGTCACCCAAACAGGGCTGCCCTGTGCATGCTGCCATCTGTCTCCAGGCAGACTAGGGGAGCCTGCAGAATACAGAGAGAGATATTCACAGGGGTCCCCCTGGCTGTGCAGCATCAGTATTCCAAGCTCTCCATCTTCAGAGCCTCAGTATTCAAATGCCTATACAGGCATCTCTGGGTAAATTTTTCCACCATGAAAGCAAATCCAGGAGTATTCTCCTAGACCATTTGAATGTGTGTACATAGAATCAGTTTGACATTGTACTGCCCAGGTGTATTGGGGAGAAAAGGTCATAAGAAGCTACTTAACCTAGTTCAAGCAACAGTTCATAATAATTTCTTACCACTAAAGAGAATGCTAGAAAATGAGACTTGATAGGATGGCTTGTTTACTGATGTGCTACATGTCAGAACTGGTATAGCCTGCCAGGAAAGACTGTTTCAAGCCTCTCAGCAGCTAGCACATATTAATACCACATAGTAGCTTGGGAAGTATTCAAAATTTTAGAGAAGCCATCAATCTCATCCTGCCTACCATAGGCCATCGTGCCCTGTTCTTGTATCTCATGTGTAGAAGCACCACTTCTTTACATCCTTTCCTTTGTGCTGATAAAAGAAGACTAAAGCAAGATAAGACTTCAGAGTAAGGACAGAATTTTACATTACCAGGCCTGTTTCCACACTAGCACCTATAACTTTGAGGGATAATAGTTACAGTGTTTAAGACATTTACAGTTAAAGGACTAGTATCTTTTGCACATTTCAAACTTTTGTAGCCTAAGGATAGTACCAGTAAATAGAATATAGGCACAGTGTGCATGCTTAAATGAAGTAATATCATATAAAATATAAGTAAGTAAGTAAAATAAGTAATAATATAAAATAATATCAATAACATTTCTCTGAAGTTACCCTGTCTCAAATTGAATTATGAGCAAGTTTGTCCTTGTCTTGTCTCAGTTTAGAGTTTTTTACAAGTAAGATTATCACTCTAGTTAAACCTATATAGAAGGCTATAACAGCATATTTGGAATTGTCTTGGAGTGTGCACTCTATGGTGAGTTTATTTTCTTTGGTGAAGAAAATGAGATGAAAAGTTTATTTTATTCAGAATTCATTTTGCCAAGTTTATCTTTTTATTTGTGATGTATCTCTCATGAATCATTCTGGTTCTATCACACTCATTTTTGGAAGCTGATGGCACTGAACTTGTTCAGTTTCAATTTATTTGTATTAGACATGAAAATTCCCAAATGCACCCACATAGGTGTCCACCTGTATTTCAACATTCCATTAATCTTTAATGTATTTTCCCATTATTTCTCATCTTTGGAAATGCTGTTATTTCAAGATGAGTTTTCCTTGCTTATTTCCTGTTGATTCTCTTGCTTAGTTATTCAGTGTAGTTGTGGTGTTTATGGTTACAAATATCACCACAAGCTCCATTCTCTAAGCAAGTGTTCATTTACTGTCATGAATTCCAATATAAGTGGAAAAGAAACCACAGACTACTCTTATACAGTACCAGGAACAACTAGATTCTTTTTTAATTCAGCTAAGGGTATAGTAGTGGTCTCTAATGAACTGAAAAGAGCATAAACACTCATGCTAAGCTACCTGTACTGGTTTGCTGCTATTTCGTGGCTACTACAGTTCATGGTGCTGATGTTGATCCACAAATTTGTTAAAGAACCACAATATCTCATGGACTGATTCATGACCCTAAGCCAAAAAAGTGAGCTATGATGATACAGTTCCATTCAGCTAACTTAAATATTAACTAATACGCAGCTGCTAGGACTCACTTCAAATTCAAGGATGTAGGAAGAAGACCCTTTCTAATAAGCAGGCACGACACTGGAAGATTCTCCCAAGGGAAGATATAAAGAATCTTATCCATGCTTTATGCTGCTACCTTAGTAACATGGCATCTCAGCAATGCTAATGGATAGGTGGATTCTGCAATATGAAAAAAATAGCTGTTAGCTATATTTGTGGTTCCAATTTGTGGAAAGAAAAAATTTGGGGTACAACCTAAAAAATATTAGTCAGTGTCTCATATATTCACCCCTATTCTTTTGTCTCTCCCTTCTTCAATTTATATCCAATGTCAAAGTGGAAACTGTTCACTTTATTCATTAAAACATAGTGATCAATTTGCTAATTTCTTTGTACTAGACTGACAATCTCATCAATGTCATGAAAAAATAGATAATCTCTGCTTCCAATTTCTAATTAAATTATGTAAAAATGATGACTTAATGAAAGACCCAAGACAGATGACATCTAACAAGGATAATCAGCTCTTTGTCATTTCAAGGTATCTGAATGCTGAAAATGTCAGGCAAGTATATAACATAGTAGGTAAACATTAAAGCACATACTAGGTATTTCATTTTAATTAAGAAAAGAAAAGGATATGTGCTGGAACCAGTTGCTGTGTGGAGTGATCAGTAATCTATTTGGAGAAAGTGAATGGTTTAGGGTTGAATGACACTACTATCTTTTATTAGACCAAGTAAATAGTTGGAAAATTTGTGATCTGCAAGCTGTTGAGCACAAACACCCTTCTTCAGGCATATGTAGAGTCTGCTGTAGCTTTGTATTCTCCTGGGTGAAACAGAAGCCAATCTGCAAAATGCAGGTCTGTGAAAATGCAAATGCATGGCAGTGAGGATCAGAGGCCACGGGAGACAATAGGTATGAGACAAGTAGGTGGGGAGGGGGGAAAAAAAGGGGAATGTAGACCTGATGATAGCGTGTAACTGGTAAAATGTAGAGAAGTTATTTACCTGGGGTTATCAGATGGCAGGCAGGTTATAATGTACTGTATGGGCTGCATTTAGTCCATGATTTTTTTGTATCTACTAGATTTATGAAGTGAAGTTTGTAGACTTATCTATGAACAGTGTTTTGTAAATTCCCTTTGAGGATTAGAGCAGAAAGATCGGTGAGAGAGTGGTTGTCTTGGGAGAAGTGTGTGCGCACAGGCAATTGGGCATTTCTCTCTTTGACAGATTTTTGGTGTCTGTTCTTTCTGGTACACACTTGTTGTTTGGTTTTTCCTACATATTTTCCATCAGGACATTTAGTGCACTCGATGAGATACACTGCATTTCTGAAGGTGCAGGTTTAAGATCCAGAAATGGCGATGATTCTATTGTGGGGTGTAGTTCTTGTCAGAGATTTTACCTTTCTTGTCCCGGTATGGTCTGGATCCATTTGATGTGTTTTGGGCCATAGGAAGTTTGCTTCTGGTGATGAGACTGCTGAGGTTTAGTGCTTGTTTAAAGGCTAGGATGGATGGTTCTGGAAAGATCTCTAAGAATTTGATCTTTTAGTAAGAGTTGAAGTTGTTTGAGGATTATCCATATAGGTTTCAGGGAGGGATGGTATGTCAGAACTAACATGTCACATTAACTGGAGTTATTGTGCACGATTTCATGGGGACTTTCTTTTTAATTTTTCCAATGCCTCCATTTCAACAAATATTTCTACAACCAGAATGAATCCACTTCCAACAACAATTCATACTTTTACAACATTGAGGAAAAGATTAACTCCCAAAAAACCAAAACAAAAAATCAGATTGGACACCTAACATGAATGGAATTCAAGCCTTCACCACTTTTTCTAAATGCTTCAGGGAAAGAATGAACAAAAATGATGTTAACCTGGCACATGGCACTGCCTGTGGCCACCACCATATAGTGGGATCCTGGGGTGCCTGGTAGCCACAAACCTTGCCCAGCCCTTCTAGTGGCTGTGGCAGGTTCCTCAAGAAGAGGGTCTCCCTGTACTTGCAAACATATGATAAACTATATACAGGATTTAATGATATGTAATATAAATTACAAAACCAAGCAGGTTAACATATAAAGACTATTAAAGAGAATATACAAAACACACCTATAACTCTGGTAATGACAGTCACAACATGTAACTTTTTCTTTGAATACCCCTAACCCAAAAGAGGAATAATAATCACAGATAGATAATAGGGCACCAACACTGAGCCAACTGAGTTACAGACTTATAGGGTTGCCCATACTTATTTACACTTCTAATCAATAACTTTTATATACATGGATGAATATGATGGCTCTCTGCACACTTAGCAGCCAAGATGATGCCTTGAGAAGAATAGCCACATGTTTGCACCTCTCACTGCAGCTGGGGACAGGTCTTCCTTGGCTTGGGTCCTTCTACGCTTGCTTCAGGCATCACATGCTGGTCCCCTGGCACAGCAGGGTGCGGGGACTGGGCTGCTGGCTTTGGCTGTCACCCAGCACACATACAGCCCACCAGGTGATCGAGTGAGGGTTTTGTCACCTCCTCATTCTGGGTTTCTCACAGGAAACCTCACCCCAGGTAAATAGACTCCAGCATCCCCTAAAATCCTGCCTTTCCCCACCATGACAGGGATTTTTTCTTCAGCCTTCACCAATGGCCACCGTGTTCCCTTTCTTCTTTCCCCAAAATGGGTTTCTCCAGGTGGGCTTCATCTGCCCACACTATTGCGCTTCCAATGGGACAAACATCCTCCTTTTGCAGCACGTTGTCTCTAAAGGGGCAGCCTGCCCATGCTGCTGCCCAGCTGCACTCCTCAGAAGACACTCCCCCTTTCAGGTAATTGCAATCTTACTGCTTGTTACAATGAAATAATCAACAATAAATGCCACCATAACAACATCTCCCTCTCAGAGACAAGGGCCATAGAACCTCTAAGATCCAACCACCATATAGTAATAAAAACAGCAAATAAAGGAGGACCTATAGGTAACCTTAACCATGAAGACTAGATAAAAGAAGTCAACAGACAACTCCAACACCTCCCACTACAAACAACAAAGAAAGATTCAACTCAGCTTTCCACCTTAAAACTCAAAACCACCACCACATCATTTCCATCTGAACTGCAAGGAAAACTACAGAACTTGATCCTCCCACTACAAAGGGACTTTTTGCATGCTCCCTAAAATCCACAAACAAGCGGGTTCAGGCAGACCTATAATATCTAATCATGGAACCCTAACTGAGGAAATATCAGGTTTCATTGAGTCCAGCTTGAAATCTCTTGTCACCCAAAGGGAGAGTTTTGTCCAAGATACAACAGACTTTTTATGAAAACTTATGAAGATAGACCAGCTTCCCAGCAATATCCTCCTAGCCACCATGGACATTCCTAGGTTATATACCAACATCCCACATCAGGATGGCATCCAGGCTTGCCTGATGTATCTACAAGAGCAAAATTACAAGTCATAATACAGACCTAAAGAACTTATACACTTCATCCTCACACACAACAACTTCAGTTTCAACGACTGACACTTCCTTCAGATCATGAGCACAGCTATGGGCACCAAAATGGTCTCACAATATACCAACCTTTTTGTAGCCCACCTGGAAGAAGAATTCCTCAAGAACTGCACCATCAAACCCTGGCTATATTTAAGATATAAAGGTGACATCATCATTTGGACTGAAAAGCTGCAATATCTGATATCCATCACAAATTCAGTAATCACCACCCCTCCATCAGACTCTCTCTCAAATACTCCAGCATCAACATATCTTTTTAGACACTATTATCAATATCCAGAATGGCAAAATATAAACCAACATATACAAGAAACTCATGGACCAACATACATATCTGCACAGAACCAGTAATCACTCTAAACACACCAAGAATGCTGTAATATCCAGCCAGGCACTCTGATATCACCAAATTTGCACTGGGGAGAACAATCAATAATCATCACCTCACAAATCTCAAAAGGCTTTCATTCAACAGGGACACTCCTCCAGAAAGAGAAATTTCACTTTTGAAAGAGCCACTTGGATACCACGTGAAGAATTGCTGGAATACAAAAAGAAAATCCTCGCTAGTTGTACATCATTAGTTATGATATGCCATCCCTCCCTGGAACCTATATGGAAAATCCTCAAACAATTCACAACCCATACTAGAAGAAGACCCAATTCATAAAGAGATTGTCCCAGAACAACCCATCCTAGCCTTTAAACAAACACTGAACCTTCCCAATCTCATAACTAGAAGCAAACTTCCTATGGCTCAAAACACATCAAATAGATCCAGACTATGCTGGGACAAGACATGTAAGATCTGCCAATGTATCTATACCACTCACACAAAAACTATACCTCACAATAAAACCATCACCATTCCTGGATCTTACAGCTGCACCTCCAGAAACGTAGTATATCTCACTGAGTGCACTAAATGTCCTGATGGAAATATGTAGGAGAAACCAAACAACAAGTGTGTACCCAAATGGATGGACACCAGAGATCTATCAAAGAGAGAAATACCCAATTATCTGTGGGCACACAGTTCTCAAAAGACAACTACTCTGTCACCAATCTTTCTGTTTAAATCATCAAAGGGAATTTACAAAATACCTTTCATAGACAAGCTTACGAACTTCACTTGATTAGACCATATGGTACATTATAACCTGCCCGCCATCCAATAAGCCCAGGTAACTAATCTACATTTTACCAGTTACATTCTATCACCAGGTCTACATTCCCCACTTTTCCTCCCCCACCTACTTGTTTCATACCTATTGTCTCCCAGGCCTATGATCCTCACTGCCATGCATTTGCATTTTCACAGACCTGCATTTTGCAGATTGGCTTCTGTTCCACCCAGGAGAATGCAAAATAACAGCAGACTCTCCCTATGCCTGCAGAAGGGTGTCTGTGCCTGAAAACATGCAGCTCATACATTTTCCAACTATTTTGTTGGTCTAATAAAAGATATCACATTTGCCCAAATAACTGTCTGCTTATGTCCTTAGACCAAAATGGCTACAACCAACATCACCGATAAGATTTTGGACAAGCACAGATCGTCAGTACCTCAGTTTCATAATTCATTCAGAAGTGGGGACTTCTAGCAGCAGAGCAATACTCTTGTCATTAATTCAGTAATGACTCTTATCTCCTACTGAAGTGCCATCTCTGCTTCCTGCTCTGGAGGTCTCTATTTCTTCTTTTGAGGTCTCCACCAAAGGGCTGTTGTTATGTGATTAAGTGAGACTGAAATACAGGTGGCAGCTTTAGTTAATGATTTAACTTTTATTAAAAAGTAAGTAACATTCACAATGAGTTAAAGATCACTACTATTTGTAAAGTAAAAAAAAAAAA
>JAGPOW010001918.1:41629605-41697848 GCA_030014935.1 Caiman crocodilus | reverse complement strand
AAAAAAAAAAAAGTCAATTTGGGAAAACTCTTCAAATATATATATTTGCCACTCCTTGATGTCATTGGCACAGATGTCAGTTCTTCCTAGTAAAGAGAGAAGGTAATAGCTTTGCCCTGTAAAGATCTGAGATTGACCTAGGAAATTCTGAAAAGTAGTATAAGTGCTTCCCCAAAAAAGCACTTTCTTGGGATTAGGATGTAAGCACCCCTGTCTCTTCTCAGAAATTCCTGTAACTAGGATGTTAGGGACAAGTACTTCACCCAAAGCTCAAAGCATCATTTAGCTTGGAGACTGGACAGGAACAAGCACTTCTATTCCAAGAAATTCCATAGCCAGTGGTTTGCGGCAAGCACTCATTTAGTATCTTAAAGTTGGCGTGGGTTTGAGTTACAAGGCCACTATCCAGCCTCCTCCCCACAGAATCTTTTCCCTTTGGGAAGGATTCTTGTTTACACAAACTGTCTTTCCTTATCTCTTGCCTTCCTGCCTCTTTCCTGACAGTTTGGTGAATGAACCTAATTGCTTTCAAGAGGCATCCAGCTGGTAGCTCGCTTCAAGAGCTACAGACAGACTTCAAAAAACAGGGGCCTGAATTGATTCAAATTTTGCAAGTTAGTCTAACCTGCCTAGATTGAAACAATTTGCAAGTGTACAGACATTCCCTCTGGACTGAGGAAATGCAGGCACATTCCTGTCCTGGTGTGAGTCTCTTCCTGGGGAGGGGGCCGTGAGTGGGGGTTAGAGCTGCTGCAGACTGCACGGTATAAGCAGCAGCACTAGGGCTTGGAGGGAGCCGTAGCCCTCACAAACCCTCCTAGCACTGCTTCCCCTGCACAGTCTGTAGCAACTTTCCCCACAGCACAACCCCAGCTCGCAGCATGGGTTGCCAGAAAGAAACTCACATTCCAGGACACCATGACGGACAGCTGTCCTCATCATGGTTGCTCCTCCCTCACCACTCCAGCAGCAGGATTGGGGGGGGGGCAGGGAGAGGGGCTATTCCCTCCTCTGTCCCTAGGGGACTGCAGCAAGGTCTGCCTCCCCCAACTGCTGCCACCATTTCTGCTTGCTCCCTGCTTGGGTGAACCATGGGAAAAGCCTCCTCCTGCCCATCCACCAGATGCTGGAGGGAGGGGAGAATAACCCCTCCTTCCTGCCTTCTCATCTAAGAGGTTGTGCCATTGTGGCTGGAGTTGCAATGGGGGAGTGACTGTGATGGGGGCTATAATCCCTGTCATACTGTCCTGGAGCATGAGCCTCTTTCTGTTAGTAGGGCCATGTTGCAGGGGCTTGGGGCCTTGGTGCTGC
This sequence comes from Caiman crocodilus, assembly GCA_030014935.1. NCBI lineage: Eukaryota > Metazoa > Chordata > Crocodylia > Alligatoridae > Caiman > Caiman crocodilus. Next base: position 41,696,537 of record JAGPOW010001918.1, on the reverse strand, counting down.
TGCTCACAACACAGTCCACAGCAGCTCTGATCCTCACTCGCAGCCCTTGCCAGGAAGAGGCTTGCACTCCCTGGACACCATAGCAGGGGCTACTGCCCCTATCAAGGGCCTTGCCCTCTCACTGCTCCAGTGAGAGGGACAGGGACACAACCAGAGCTCAGCTAGCACAGCCCCTTAGTTGGGAGAGTTGAGAGGGGGGTTATTCCCCACTCCCACTGGTACCTGGCGGAGAGGATAGGAGGGGGCTTAGCCCACTGCTTGCCCCGCACTGGGAGCGAGTGGCAGTGGGAGTTAGGGTGGGCAGACCCCACTGCAGTCCCTGAGGGCAGAGGGGGTGGAGTGGGGAATAACCCTACACCCTACTCTCCCCTGCCTAAGGGGGGCATGTTGGCTGGCCTCTGGCTGTGCCCTGGGAGCTATGACAGCAAGTGGGGAGTGCCTGGCAGACCCCAGCTTGGGTCCATGCTGGTGGGTCAAGGAGGTGGGAATTAAACCCCCTCCCTGGCCAGTTCACTCCAGGCTACTGCTGGGTCTGTCCATGCCCCCACCGCTGGAGTAGACAGCAGAGAAATGCAAGTTGTACTGGTGGGACAGGGGAGGGAGGGGGGAATGAATCTCTTACCTGTTTCCTTTTGGGCACAGCATCTGGCCAGACCCTCCGCCCCTGCCTGTCCCTGCTCTGGCTGGGGAGCAGAGGGGTGGGGCCAGCCATCTTCTGCTGGAGCAGAGAGCGCAGCTCAAAGAATACCAGGATGCTGGGGGACTCTGGCTTAATTTAAACTAGGAAGGGGGTTGGGATAGATATTGCACAGTTGAGTTCAGTCAGTTAAATCTGATATTATATTCAACCAGGTTTATCTCAAACTGGTTTTGGCTTTGTTGAAACTGGTTTATGTGCACTGATCTTTTGTTCTGTTACAAGTTTAAACCAGTATTTGATCACTTAAACCAGTGTATGTGTAATGTCTGTCACTAGCCAAGGAGGAATAAGCAGCTGAACCTCCTTTCTTTTCTATTCAATGTGTCTGGTGATGATCTAGGGGAGTAGGAAGGAAATATGATTAAGTCTTGATCCTCTGGATCAGAGACCTACTTTGGAGGGGTATATCTTTTTCAGCCAAGGAAATGTGAATCTGGAGGGGATTCAGAGTATATTCCAGAGCTATGTTTGATTAAGGCCTAAATTCAAGAAAAAAATGAAAATACATGCTTAAGTTCATATCTGTTTAGGCAAGCACTTAAGCAGCTATTTATTAAGTACTTAGTTAAATTTAGTGATATGTTTAAGCTATTTTTGAATAGCAATCCTTTCCTGAATAAAGTAACAAAAGTAAAAAAAAAATGCGTTCCTTCCTCAAAATTAATCTTTAAGAAAATGGGTCATAAAATGAGGTCAGTGATGCCTATTGGAATTTAATGAAGTGACAAAAGCAAGGAAATTCAGAAGTAAGACCAAAACTGTACCTGTAAATTTGAAAGCTGGGGATCTGGCCCTACATCTTTCATTAATTTTAATAGAAGATGTATGTTTGAACCTCCTGCACACCTTCAAAATTGTAACCTAAGTCTGTAACTTTTCCTTAAAATAAAGGAGAAGGCCAGAACATATTGGCAGCCTTATTTTAGCTATTCTGGATGAAGTCAGAGCCAAATCTTTAAGCCAATAAAGATTTTTCCCTTTACAAAAAAGTCTGTCTTTTATTTTATATATGTTTCCAAAAGATTATAAAACATGCATTTATTTATTAAGTTAGTTCATTTATTTAGGTTAAATTATTTAAACATAGGTTTATTCTTGAATTTAATTAACACATTAACAATTGCAGCATATAGAGAAAGAAATGTTTATATTCATAGTCATTGCTCAAGCTGAGTTCGTTAGAGCGTATTCAGTGGCTATGTTGTTTATTTATTAAAAGCTATTGACCTGCATAAATCTCTAGAGGAATATATGTGCACTACTAGATATGGCAATGGACCTAGTTAGTAGCAGTGGCAAAATACTATATAACTCAGTTCTAACACTGAGGGCATTTTTAAAAGCACTGAGAAAAAAGAACAAGTAATTTGGAAGAAACTGGGTCTAAGTCGATTTTGCTGTAAAGAATCATCAGTGAACAAAGTACTGTTGCTTCTGTTTATACCAGAGCTAAATTTTGCTCGCAGATAAAAAAAGCAAGTCACTATATTTGACTAGCAGGTTCACACTCTGTTTTTCAGTTTTTAAAATAAGGTGAATACTATTTATTCTACTATAATGCAATTACTGAAGTTATTTAGACTTAAAATATTAAGATACTTGTATTACAATGCTATATTTTAAGTCTGCTTTCTTCCTTATAGAAACACACAAATTCCTTCCCAACACTGCTGTAATATCTTCCTAGAGCATGATAAGATATATGATCAACATCTGACCCACAAGATTTGCACTTTCTGTCATTTTCTCTTTGTTGGACACTATCTTGCAATGTGCTTTGGAGGATAAATAAATAAGTATGACCTACAAATTGGTCAAAACATGGTCATATTGCAACTGCAATGTTATTTTTTAATTTTAAATAATGATGAAATTATTTACTATAAATTTGTACTATGGCTTGAAGCACCGATGAGATTACATCCTCCCTTTAACTGGGTGTTGTACAAGTATACAGAAATAGCAAGTCCAAGTAAAAAAAGAACAGATACTTCAGGGCCCTGATATTGTAATAAGTGCTGCTTGAGTGTACAATGCAGGATCAAGGACTAACCTAATATAAAGGCATGCAAATTTGTAAGTAGAAATATGTCTTAAGCATTTTTTCAAGTTAAGAAACAATCTTCATTCACTTGTTTTTTATTAATGGTGCACAGCCTTTTTAACTGTGCTGACACTATGATGTGCTTTATATTATTTCTAAAAAAGCTGCTAAATTGTTTCATCTAGGCAGTCCCTTTAATTAGAAGAAATTGTAACCATCATGATTCAAATGCATAATGGAATGGAAAAAAGTATAGTTGACCATGACCTTGGAGCTACCCGAATCTGTGCAGCAGACTGTATATTTCTAAAGGCAAATCCCTTTGTCCAGCAGATATCTTGTATCCACATTGTGGAAATTACGACAAAAAATATGCCTTAGATCTCCAAACACAAATGGAGCTTTCTGATGGACTGTCTCTGATGTCAGATCCATGTCAGTAATTTCTAGAGAATGCATGACTATGACCTTTTCCCCCTCGTTTTATAATTTCCATTTCACGAGGCCAATAAAACATGTCAGGCCGAAGTGAGTTTGTGTTTTCAGTGTGGGAGTTATTGCACTTCTCAGGAGATGGAAGGAGTGTGACTGCATGAATCTCAGATGGGAAATAATCCTTCAGAAATTGGGGGTCTGGGATCAGATACTACGTTTACATAATATGACCACTGGCCGCAAAGAAACATAAAATGGAAATTAAAGTTACAGTCCTTAAATAATAATGCTCTTATTAGAAATGTGTGTGAGTAAATGACTTACACAGTCTCCAAGGCAAAACTATGGAAGATAATGGGCATGGATGCCTGTGGATCAACATAAAAGCTGACCCTTAATAATATCATTAATATTAAATCTGAAAATTGATGTCACACCATTCATATTATTTCAGTTATTAAAATATTTTATTTAAATGAATGTTTATCAGTAAATATCCTTGGCTGCTTATTGGTGGAAGAACAGTATATGGGATGTCACAACAGAGCATAGGACTCATTGGCTATAATGTAAAAATAAATAGAAAATGTGGTTAAGGCATCTGATCTGGGTTCACTTACCAGTTACGTTACAGATTTCTTTTGTCACTTAATCTGTCTGTCCTGTAATTCCCCATCTATAGAATAGACTTATTTGTCCTTCTTTTCTCCCACATTTTGCCTGCTTTGTTTATTTAGTCCAAGTTCATTTAAAAAGAGATTTTGTCATACTGTACAATCCTAGTACTGTGGGATCCTGGTCTTGGTTGGCAATATTGTGTGCCATCATAACATAAAACAAAATAAAGGTAAACATTAAAGGTTAAAAAGAAAAAGAGTATTTCTTTCTACAACTTCCTCACAGCCTAGCAGGTTCATTATAGAAACCAATAGTATTGTAGTTACATATATATTAATAAAGTATGCTATTCACCCAGAGTAAGCATATTCAAATCCTTTTCAAAGAGGAATTTTTGCATTACAGACATTTTTGGCTCTGTTTTCAGCATAAATTATTATTTAAGGTACTGAATCATAAAACCTATAGATTTGACAGTTCCTCAGTGCTTTTGCAGTCTGTGTCAGTCTGGCTGCTGTAAATACTCTCAAGGGGGTACTTTTTTAGCAAGGTGCACAGAGATTTACCATGCGGTTTCCATTAACACTAATCACAGACACTCAGGTAAACCTCTCTGCATCACGCTTAATATTTACTTCTTCAGGCTGAATGCATGGGTGGCAAGCACCGCAGTGCACCTTTTAAAAAGCAGCTGCAGTATATGTGGTTGATTTTACAAGATATGTAGCAGTATGCTCCCAGTTGGCTGTTAGGAAGCATGATCAAGCCTCATAATATGTACCAAAGAGGTTTTATGAGATGTTTGCAGGAAAGCCTTACAGTTAACACTTTGGGGACTAAAAGGCTTCCTCCAAACTAGAGGAAGTGGAGTAGCTTATTACACCATTCCTTTTTTTTAAATAAAAAGAGAAACAAGCAAATATTGATGCAGGTAAATTGTCCCTAGAGCCAATCTTTTACCTCTCACTTGATATTATTGCCAATATAATTCCCCCCCTTTAAATCTGTCCCCCAACTCCACCCCCATAATGTAACTTACAGGGAAACAGCTGTCATAACCTTCCCTCTAGTAGTCAAGGGTAGCACTAGAATAGACATCCATCACAATCTGTATAAATAGCTCAGGAAAGATTTGTCTGGGAAGGAGTGGAATGGCACGATGAGCTTGTGGTTCCATCGTTTCCTTATCAACAATAGGTTCTGAAGCAGAAAGTGTAGACGAGGGCTTGTCTGTGTTTTGCCCCTTGTCTAGTGTGTGCCCAAATAGAGGGGAATCCTTGGGTTCCTCCACACTGAAAGAATCTTGTTTACAGAGTTGCAGAAAGTGGAGGATGAACAACTCCCTTCTTCCCCTGGTAACCTCTAGTTTTATTCTCCTGTGTTCTCGCCTGCAGATGGACTGTACAAGTTCTGTTTTCTGGCCAAAGGAAGGAGCCCACTCATAACTGAGGGCTCTGGGTGTTATGAATGCTTAAATAATGATCCTACTATTATAATGATGAATTTGCCCCTTCCTGACTCTTTGGGTTCTGGCTACATGGGAACTTTCAGCTAAGCCAGTGCGTATCAACTAAGTGATGATGCAAATGTATGCAAGGTAATGCATGTTAAACTACACAATTCAGGAGGAAAGTGGCTTTATATACTTTTATCTTAATCTTCCTTCAAGGAGTAAGCTACAGAATCCAAGGCCACTTTAGTCTGAAATAGGAACATCCCCCTGGGGATTTAAGATGTTTAATTTATGTTTATACCTTTAGCTTCTTTTAGATAGATGGCTTCAGCATTCCCGAATGTCTCCCTGCAGCTAAGCCCTTACTCTTTAGCTAGATTCTTCTTGTATTCCCCAGGCCTTGCCCAAGAGCTGTCTTTGGCTGGTGCTTTTTGTCTCCAAGTCTTTTCCATTTCGCCTCATCACACATTCTCCCCCCCCCCCACTTCAGAATCCTCTCAGCCACGTCCTTCCTTTCCCTTACACTCCTCTCCTTTCTTTTTCCAAACTCTCCTATTTACTTTAAACCTGTCATACTTTCCTATCTCCACTGGCTTCTTGACCCCACCCACAAACCTATTTATCCTCCCTAGTATCTTTCCCCTGCTGAAGGACCTGCTTCTTTTCCTATCCAGTTTTTATTCTCTTTCACTCAACTAAATCATATTTCCTCCCTATTTTGTCCTTTTCTCATTTTAAACACCTGCCCCCAGTCTTTGTTTCCCATCAGTATCTCCTTTCTTTCTCCCTCCAAGCACAACTGCATTCCTCACTTTTGCTAGTCTCCCCTAGGTTGGCAGAGAACCAAGTCTCTCTTGTAAGCCCTTTCCCCACCTTTCCCTACTCTCTCATTCTCTTCTTTCAGATTTCCTCTTTCCACCCTGTTATATCCTCTGTATGCTCCTGCCTTTCCCTCAAACCCCATCTTTCATCTCTCTCTTTCTCTTAATCGCTTTCCTAGTTCTCTGAATCCTTCTGTATGTCCACAAACTCTACCAAAAAGAGGTTTGCTCACTCTTTCTTCAAACACTTTTTCCTCTTCTTCCTGGTCCCTTCTCTTCTCTCCCCTGTGGCTGCCCCCACCCCTCTATTTTCCAAAACACATCACACCCTCTTTTCAAGCACTCTATCTTCTGTCTCCTTTTCTCCTATCCTCCTTGACTGGGCTTTTCCGGAAGGACTGTGGTTGTCCCATCTCCAAATCTCACACTCTACTCCATTCTCTCTTGTACTCTGGCTTCCACATTTACCCCTTGACCCCAAGTGCCCTCTGAAACTTTCAACCACCCTGGTCCTCTCTGCAACAAGACCCCAGCCCTTTCCTCCACCACTCTCGAGCTTACACATGGCGGTGCCAGTCCCCTAGCCCCTGGTCGCTCCTCCACACTCTTCTGTTTCATCAGCTCTGCTCCCATGAGGCCTGCAGCCCTCTCCTGCTCTGGGACCGCTCCTGCTAGGACCCATCCTCACAGGACCCTTTATTCCCCCACTGTGGCCATGGCAGCAAAGGCAGGGCCCCTCCCTGCAGCGAGCCAGCGTTGGGGCCCAGGTTGTCCTGTCCCTGTTGCCCAACCCTCCAGGATCACCTTGGAGTCTCCAGGAATTAGATACAACTCCCAGGAGGCTGCTGGAAGTCACCCAGCAGATCAATGTTAGGGCATTCATTGAAACAAACATGAAATGCGGAACCCGATTGATACAGTAGTCCAGTAGGTTTTTAAAATGTAATAGTAACGTGCATTTGCCTCCCTGATGTGAAGTCCTTCATGTCATTATGCCATGTAATGAAACCTCCCGGAATTGACTCAAACGGTTTTGGGAGGCGGCCCCCGCGAGCGGGGAAGAGGGCAGGTGCGGCGGGCGGGGAGCGCGGGTCCCGGCCGCGAGAGACTGCAGCCCCCTGCCCCGGCGGCCTCTCCCCGCCCGTCTGCCTCTCTCTCCCCGCATGCATATGCATGTCTCTCCTCCCTGTGACGTCGCAGCAGTCCCGGGGTGAAAGCCGGAGCCGCTCCGGCCCCGCCAGTGAGGCTGTGAATGACTGAGCAGCGGCAGCCGCCGCCCGAGCAGCATCACTGCTCTGCCGCCGCCGCCCCTGCGAGGCAGCCGGAGGGCGAGGCCGGCGGAGCCCGCAGCAGCCGCCGCCGCGGGGGATTCTCCGGCGGCGCCAGCGCGAGCGACACCGGGAGCCGGAGCCACCCGCCCGGGGGAGGATGCCGGGGCTGGGCTGGCGGCCGGCACTGCTGCTGCTGGCGCTCGGCAGCCTCCGCGCCGCGAAAGGTGGGAGCTGCGCGCCGGGAAGTTTCCCAGCCGCGTGCGGGGGGCGGCGGCCGCGGGGCGGGGAGGGGAGGGGGCCAGCGCCCTCCGCCGGCTCTCGGGAGGGGAGGCCGGTCCTGGCCGAGCCCCGCGCGCTCCGGGGCAAAGTTTGAGGCGGGCGGAGGAGCGGAGCCGCGAGGCTGGACGGGCGCCCCCGGAGCCGGGCCGCCGCTGCAGCAGCCGCCCCGCGGCGAAATGCTTACTCATGTGGCGGAGGTGCCTCGCAGCCGGGCGGGAAACACCGGCCGGGGGGGCCGCGTCTCGCCCTCCCGCCGGCGGGACGCGGCAGCAAGAGCCGCATGGCGCGGCCGCGGCGCGGGGAGGCAGGTGCTGGCTGCCTTCAGCACCTGGCTCGGCACCGTCCCTGCCCAACTTGTTGACTGCAACTCTTTTGCTGCGGGTGGAGGCGCGGGTAGGACCGGGAATGGAGCGGCGAGGGCCGGGAGTGTTTTCCCAGGGCGTCCTCGTTACCAATTCCTCCTGGTTAGCCGCAGAGAGGGAGTCCTGCCTTGCGCGTGGGCTGGGGGCTGAGCGCTCTGGCTGCCGAGCAAAGCAGCGGCCGCGGGAAGGGGAGAGGGAGGTGGCGGCGCCGACTGTTCTGGGAACAGCCCAGCCCAGCCCAGCCCAGGGGGCTGTGTCTGTTGCCTCTCTTTGCCAAAACGGACTGCTGGAAGTTTATTTACGCTTATTTTTTCATTGCTTTTTACGTGGACCTGACCCTTAGCAATCTGTGTGTGTGTGTAAGCCTGGTCCATTTTTGGCATTTGTGGTTTGCTTTGGTTCTTTCTCTAGGTGAATCTGATTTCTTTGCTTGACCTGTTTTTTTTCCTTGCTGTTCTGTCCTGACTGTCTCTATAAGGAAGCCCCTCAGTGAAGGGAAGCTGAAGTTTTGAAAACTTTTGCTTCAGTTTGCTTCCAGATAACTTAAAAGTGATCTGCCTTCTCTTCCTTCTATAAGAAGTCTTGTCACTTACCTTATTTGAGTGTGGGGAACCTTTTGTGACTATTAGAGCTGCGCTGGTGTCAGTCAGTCCCAGTTCAATATGAAGCTAAATGTTTTTGGAGAAAAGATTGCCTGAAAATAACCTCACAACACACAGAAATAGTATAAAATCCCTTCAGACATATAGTAAGGGACTTGATACTTCTATTTGCAATTCAATGCATGCATCATGGTCCCCATGGTATGCAATGTTTTCAGGACAAATAACACTGATGCATAATAACCAACAAGAGTGTGTATTTTATATGAGAATTTTATCCTCCTCCTCTTACCTACATAACATGTGCTTTAAGATAATCAGTTCTTGTTGTAGATCTTTTTCTCTGGCAAATATTCCAGATTTCACTCCTTCTTAGGTGTGTTTTTAAAATGTGGTAGGTAGTTCAGCAGTCTGGCACATCTGAATTCTTTTTGTCAAGGCTACTTTCCATTTAACCACTGGAGGGCTGCAAAGAGCATTTTTGTACAGCAGTAACTTTAAAAATAAATATTTAATGATAAAAAATAGATATTTTAATGACACTTTTGTTGGTATTTAACATTACTTGGATTTTCCTTTACTGCTTTACATGCATTTCTGGATTTAAAATTTGACATCAGCTGAGGATAAAATATAGGAGAATAAACTACCATATCTTAATATCTAATACATTTAGTATCTGATGTACTTGTTTCTGAAGCTCTGGTTTTCATTCCCATGAATAAAGTGTGGAAAGGCAGTGCTTGTGTGCATAAGAACCTTGTATTGCTTTCTTCTTTCTCAATATTTTTCTGTATGGAACTAAAAAGACTTATACATAGAATTAGTTAAAAAGCTTGGTAATGTAGCACTGGAGTTGGTTGCTGTCTTGAAGCTGTATGCTTTCTGACTTGAGGCACATGTAAGATGTCATGTATGCCTCTTGCATTCTGTTCCTCTTACTAGGGGGTTAGCACAGGCAATCCATACAATGAAACTCAGAATAGTAATTGTATCTCAGCTGTTTTGGTGTCACACTACTCAAATGTTTATATTAAAATACATGAGTTTGAGAAATAGAAGAGGATCACTGAAATCAGCAGTCTCTGGGTCATTCATTAGTAGGGCTGCCTAGAAAAGGATAGGTCTGTTATGCAAACTCCCCCAAAACAAAACCTCCAGAGATTTCAAATTGATATTCATTCTGATGTGGAACAAAGTCAAGACCTTTTGAAATGCTTCATGAAGGGACAAAACGGAGGCTATCCAGCATAGATAATAGCTCAGTGCCCTGGCTTCTTAGCTAGGATGTTGGAGCCTCAGGTTCAAGTCCTTTTGCTGCCTGGTTATAGAACAGTGTTGGACCTTGGTTTTCTGCTTCTCAGGAGAGTGGCTTAACCCACCAGGCTGCTGGCTGTTCTTTGACCTTACTTGCTGTGCTCTTTGGACCTGATGTTCCATCCTGGACCCAAAAAGCTTTCTTGATTTTAAAATTTTCATCAAAATTGATGTTTCTACAAAACAGTTCAGTTTTAGTGCAATGGCACTTTTCAACATTAATGTTTGATTTCCTCCTTCCCCACCACCCCATTTTGAATGACTTGGAGATTTCCTGTAGATAGATTAAGATATCTACTTCTACATCATGTCTAGAAGCCCTAGAATCTCATCCCTAATGTGGCCTTCAGTTGTGTAACATACATAGTATTTTCCTGCAGATCTTAATACACTAGCACATATGGCCACAAGCAGGAACAAGTGAAAATCTGCTGGCAGTTTCCTACCTTTCTCTCCATCTCCACAAATGCGTACATACATAAATTAGATCATTAACATTATTTATTATCTCCTTTAATATTAGTTTATTAAACTGCTCAACCAAGCTTAACAAAGATTGCCAACTCCAAAATGCCTTGTGGAATCTAACTAGGTGCATATTGAGCTCAGTTTTCATGATATATTGCAGCAGCATTAAACATCACTTTCATCCTAATTTAAGTACACCAGCAGGCATTTCAGTGATGTGAATAACTAGGATCATATTTGATAAAAATTCAATTGGTTACATATGCAAAACTTGCAGCCTTAGTCATACAGGATGTTTCCAAATTAATGGAACATCCGGCCCCACTTATCTGTTATCTGAATACTGCTAATGTGACTTATCAGCAATATTCAAACAACTAGCTCAGAGAGACAGACTATTTTACTTAAATACACGAAGTCTGAATGCCCTCCACTCTCTAGTAAAATCGATGGGAAGATCCCAGTTTCTAAATTAGTCAATAATATCTACACAATTAATATATTGATGACATGATGAATTTGAAGCTGTATTTTAAATTGTTTTAGTATCCTAGATATTAGTCTGACACTCTCCAAGTAAGTTTGAAGTGTTCTTACCTATGTAGAATAGAAACAGCTCTTTTATTCCTGTATCCAAAACATTACAGACAGCATGGATACCTTTATTAGAAATAAAGATTCAGAGTCAAGCAGCCTATTAATCTACTCTTGATGCTGCTGCCAGTTTGCCATGGGACCTTGGATAATCACTTAAATGCTTTGTCATCCATAAAGTTAACACTGCCTCAGCTTTCTCACAGGTAAAGGTCTGAAGCACTTTGAGATCTTGAAAAAGATTTTCAAAAGTCAACTCCTACAAGTACCAGGCATATAAAACTGCATGATTGCAGAATCAGAACTTTCAGAAAACGAAAAACAGGATTTGATGCTACTTGTGTTGTTTAGGAGAATCATAATATTTAGTTGATTTCTTTGAGCCTAGCTAGAATAGATGCTGCATGTCCAGGTTGTTTTAAATAGTTGCCATATTTTGCATCCATTCCACTCCTACTCTGTTCCCTGAAATATCACCAAAACTGAGAGCTGCCACTTGGTGCTTTCATCCAAGGCTCTCTGTGCACTTCAAATACATGCATGGAGAATGCAGGAACCGTTAGCTGGTCAGTATAGATATGGCAATGAATCATCACTTGTCTCTTTCAAAGTGGCTATCTCCATGGGAACTCATGGAGATGTTTTTAGCTAGGTGGGTCTTGTCTCCAAATGTCACCCTAGCACTATGGCAGGATGGCTAGTCAGCTTGCTTAAATTTTTAAAGGTAAATTCCTACTCGGTAGGAAAGCCTGAAGTTGAGAGCTATTGTCACCATGTTTTAGTTGTTTACTATCAGTGAAAAATACTTACCTGGAAAAATATATTGATGGTTCAATTCTTCTTCGCAACCATTAGATACTAAAATGAAAGCAGAGTGTGAAAATTCACTCCCTGTAATTATAGCTTGGCCCTATGCTAAGAACACATCCAATGACTGCTTCAGTGTCCTCAAAAAGAAGATTCATAGTGTTATTGAATACCAGAAAGAACATCTGACATTAGTTCTGTTCATCCCAATGAAGCCAGTAAAGTTGTCTCATGCATTTTTTTTCTATGTTAGGTGGTGATAAGAGTATTTGGTAAGATATTTGGAAAAGCCTTATCCCAGCTTTCAAGAGCTCTTCTCTTTGTCCCATTGATAAACTCTATCTTTTAGGTCTCTTGCATTCTCTTTCCATCCTATTTTACTTGCTTTTAATTGGTTTTCTTTCTTTGCTTTAATGATATGTACAAGGGATATGCTTAAGAAAAAGGCAAATCTAGTGTGCTTAGTACGCACAGGGCACATCTACACACATGCTTTAATGTGCAGTAGCCTATGTTACTGCGCATTAAAGTGTCATGTAAAAAACCATGCAATTATGTTAATATGCAGTAACATAGGCTACTGCACCTTAACCATTACTTTAAAAACATGCTTTTGGTACTGCTCAGTAGGGCAGCCTAATGCGCATTTATTTAGTATCTCATACTGGAGGTACTACATTTAATGCATGTAGGAAAAGTGCATTAATGCATGTGTAGATGTATACACAAAGTAGCTGAGTAGAATATCTAGTACAAAGAGGGCCACTGTGTAGCATGTAAGCAGAATACAGAGTAGATTGGGCAGGGAGTTGAAGACAGGAAGCAGAATGCTGAGTAGCAGATCAGGTAGAGAGTATAGGGAATGACAGGGCCAATCTTACGTGTGGGCAATGTGCATGACCTCCCAGGATGCCATGGTCAGGGGAGTGCCATGTATATGTGCACACGTGTGAGCAGCCTGCACTCTCAGCAATGCTCTTCACGCACCCCACTTTAGCTGATCCCTGTCCCTGGCAGGAGGAGTGGTGCCCAGCCCAGCCTGCCCCTTGCTTCCAGTCTCTCCTGAGAAGGAACCAGGTTGGGCATGTGCAGGCAGGGTGGTGCCACTCCAGTCCGTCCAACTTGTTCCCTCACAGCAGCAGTAGTGCCTGCCCATGGGGAAGCAAGTGTCCTGATTCAGCCCAGCAGCTTCCCTGGGCCTTTAGTTCTGAAAATATTGCTAATACTACTATATACTTAAACACAAAGAAAAGGTGCCAAAATACAGGTCTACCCAGGGTACCATTTTCTGCAGGGAGCAGAAAGCAGAGCAGCAGATAAGGCAGCAGAAGGAGACTGAAATGGCACTCAGGAAGGGTGCTGACTTATTTGTGGCATACCTGCCAATAAGGTTGGCCCCTATTAGGCTGGTATATATTAAATGGGGAAAGTTCTCCATGCCTTACAGATAATAGGAAAGAGAAAAAATAAAATGTTTCTGCAATGTGTACAAGTTGCTACGGTCATGTGTTACTCCTCTGGTCACAAAGTCCTTCTGGTAGCTGTGGTAAATAAGAGACTACTAATCTAGACAATATTTTTCGTGAAATGTAATGTTGCACAATTCATTTAACAAGACAATTTTTAAAGTCTCAATAGCAGTAATACTGTTATATGACTAGTAGGGGCTAAGCTTCATTAGGCTCTGCTAAAAATCTCTGTGAATACTAGTGAACATGCTCAGAAGTGACATGTAAATATATTATCCATTTTGATTCAATGTTTGGGGTTTTTTTTCCCCTAAACAAAAATAAACAAATCCTTACAAACACCAAGCAAGAATTCTGAGCAATTCCAACTGGAGACTTCAGGGGACAGTAATAGAGATCAGGAAGTTTATATTTGGAAGATATGATAATGTTTGTTAGCCTTCATGCTCAGCATGAAATTCAGATTACCGTGAAAGGTCAGTAAAGAATACAGTAATATATGAGTACAGATTATATACAAGCATGAGTACAGATTACCAAACAGGTATTTGACACTAGCCTCACTGCTTTTTCAGCTAGTTAGAAAGCCTTAGGAACTATAAAAGCTGTAGTCTTTGAATGTAAAGTAACCTGCTTGGCCTAGTGCAAACTGGAGTATCCTGACAAAGGTTCTTTTTTGAGTTGAAAAAATATCCAGGTCATTTGGGAACTTGAAGACAGCTGTCTTTCTACAAACTGGGACACCCATAAAACATGGGAAAGGACAATAAATACCATAATGATGGGAGTAACAAATCCTGGAATGAACGTGATGAGGGAGAAAAAGGATAGCCTGTCTGGTTGCTGGGGTTAAAAATAGCTGAGCTGTGAATTAGTCTTTCAGGAGAACGCTAAACCAGAGCACGTGGAAAATGGGAGACAAATAAGAAAAAACATAATAAAGATAAAAGGAAAAAGATAAAACGTCAGTACCTAGGGGAGAAAAGACAAGATTAATATGAAAACAGGAAAAAAAAATGTGGGATCTTATTTACAGTTGGATCTCATTCAGTTTTTCTATGTTACTTTGTTGTGATTATTTAAAATTAAGAAATACAAATTTATCTTCAAATTAAGAGATGGAATTGGTCTGGGAGACATTAAAAATGTATTGAAGTAGACTAATATCAGGCTTTAAAGAGTCAATGTTGTGTATATTGCTCTAAACAAAATTAGTTTTACCGGTCTGTCACATTTTAGGATGTAAGAAATAAATAAAACACTTATCTTTGCAGCTCTATCCTCATATGTCTCTCTGGGCTTCCTGTTACTTTCTGCACCAAAACACAGCATCATATATAGCTACATAGTAGGTATTTTTATATTTTTTATACACATACCTGCCTGTAATTGCGTGGGTAAGAAATGGCTTAAATCTAAACAAAAACCTCAAAATGCATTGTGTACTCCAAAGCCTCATTAATTTATGTGTAAAAAAAAAAAAAAAAAAAAAAAAAATTCTTGTATAAAAGTACTTAGATGAGAATTGTGGATTCAGAGGATATGTTTAGCTGTAATTCTTTTCTTCCTTTGGAGTAGTCTTTTCAACTGAAAGCATGAAACTGCAAGTATTCTTTTAGTGCTGTTTTAAATCTTGGTAAATTCTAGTCTGGTAATCCTGTTTCCTCTGAACTATTGGGTAATTTCATTTTCAAGGCTTGTCATTTTTGTTTTCATTTTTTTGTTAATCATTTCATTTAAACATGATAATAACTAAACCCAGGTGGAGAGAACCTAGTGCATTTCATTGTGTGGCATCAAAGGCCTGTATACTGCTTGGTTATGAAATTTTCTTCTCTTTCAAATTATACATTTTCTAGGCCAGCCCCTAACTAAGAAATAAAAATGGAGATGTTGCTGCTTGAAGAAGATGCGTGTAAAAATAGACTCCTCATTGTTCAGGGGGAATTTGCTCTAAGTAGCTGCAGTTTTTCTGGGTATATTAGTGAATTATGCACACATGCTTAAATGTTGCTTGCTGTTGTCAACATAAGGAAAAAGTTGCAGAAGATATATAAACTGTTAAAAAATGGAGGTATCACAAACAAAACCATAGACAGATTCTTAATAAGGTTATTATTTTAAAAGGTAGACATAGTTTCATTTTGGGTTTTGCTATTCACAGTTCTCAATAGCAAGGATTTATACAAGAGCCCAAAGGAACTAAATTCCCAAATCCTAATGAGTTTTTTAATGGGATTCAGATTTGTAATGACATTTTGCTACCTTCAAATTCGTACCCACAGAAGTTTTTGTCTTTCTGAAGTAATCTGTGAGATCCAAAACACTCCCTTTCTGTAGGGCCAAATCCCAGTCCTTGCCTCTTCTGTTTAGCAAGGTCCCTAGGGGCTATTTGAGGTGCCAGGACTGTGTAGGTAGGGGAATGTGTGCAAGATGGGTTTATTTTTATTTCTGTTCCCCTTGAATCAGATCATTCTTTGGATATTCCAGCTGAGGGGCAAGTTGCATGCATGGCTAGCTGAGCAAATGTGTCCCTTATAGCTGAGACTATGGAACAGGATCCAGTCTGTTTTCTTGCTGGCATAGATTCTAAGTTAATTTTATTAGCTGGGCGTAGTTAATCTGTTCAGTTTCAATATATGTTCATCACCTTTGTCTGTACAATGACTGCTAAGGGTGGCCCAATGTGGCCATGTAGATGCCTAGGAATTAGTGTTACTATTTATATAGGTTCTTCATGTTAGGTATTTATGGGTGAAATCCTAGCCAGACAGGGTGCTTGTACACATGACAAAAATGCCACTTTGTATGGCTTAATAATGTCACACTTTATATATGTAATCCAAGGGGTACTTCAAGATGTACCTCCTTTCTAATGAAGGGATCAGAGCAGGTGCACAAGTGCTATGGGAGGTGTAGGGACCTTCCTTCCCCTATAGGGTAGAGCTAGACCACCAATAGGGACTTAACATGTTTCTCATTAAAAGGTATATGGTTATGTTCCCACTACAATTATAAACCAGGGGGTATAGGAGATGCTACAACATGCCAAGGGGGCAGGATTCAATAAAGTTTAGGTAGTTACAGCCATACACATATTCATCCAGTTGACAAAAGACAGGTTTAATAAAATATACAACACAAACAGCAGAACAAACAATACTGGTTGGCGACTATGAAATGCACAAAATTCAAAATGTTAAATAACAAGAAATATAGGGTCTAGGTGCCTGGAGGGGGGAAAGCACAAGAATGCTTGTTCCACTATAACAAGAATTTCTCCCTGTCACTTCATTCACCCCAGCTGGGACTTGAACTTAGATTTTCTACGTAGCAGGCAGAAACTGTGCTCCAAGATGCTAGGAGTTTTGACCTTTGAGGAGCCTGCCTCACATTGAGCTGCCTGGCCTCTTGCTGGAGCTGGATAGCCTCTCCTGATGGCTGAAGCCTCTTGTACAGGTATCCTGGAGCCCAGCGGGGTAGCCTCTCCTACCAGCCACACGTGGTGCTGCTGAGGGTCCAGCTGCTGCCTACAGGTCTCACTCCTTCAGGTTCTTCTGGGGCAACTGCCTGCATGCTGCTGGCCCAGCTCTTTGAAACTCCTTCCTCATGGTCCCTCACTGTTCCCTCTTGAGTCAGCTGTGCTGCCCCTTTTATTCCCTACCCGGTGACCCAAGGGGCCAATCAGGGGACGTGGAGGGTAAGTCTCTGGGGCCTGATTGGGGGAGAAAAGGAATCCCAAGCCCTCCAATCATCTTTTGCACTTTCAAAACCCCTGGGCCAAATCATTACCAGCTAGCCCATCACACATGTTCAAGAGTTTTGGGGTTTTTTAAAAATTACTTTGCATCATTGCAAACTAAACTACATCCAGATATAGTTTAGTTTGCAATGATGCATTGCAGCTGTGACGTTTAGGTCCCTCTCTCCTTCTGCCTCTCTCCTTCAGCAGGCCTAGCTCAAGGCAGAAGCAGCGAGGGGCCCAATCCTTGTTTTGGTGGAAACTGCCCACCTCTGCCATGGCTGGGGGGTGAGCTGCCAGTGGGCTGAGCTATGGGGGCCCCTGGTCCTTCCTTCTGTGGTGGTGGCACCCCTTCCCCACCCCAGGGACACTTGGGAGGGCTGTTAGTGGGCTGGGTGCTGCCCCAGTTTGGAGGTAGCACCCAGCCTGATCCAGCTCTTCCCTGACTCCAAGCTGGCTGGGGCAGCACCTGGCCTGCTGGCAGCTTTCCCAGGTGGCCTTGATGGGGCACCACCACCATGGAGGGAAGGACTGGGGCCCCCCACAGCTTGTGCTGCTTGGCCTGCGGGCAGCTTACCCCTTGGTTGGAGGCAGGCCTCAACAAAAAAAAAAAAAGGAAAACAAAAAAAGGATCGGGCTCCTTGCTGTAACCTGGTAGAAAATTTGAAATGGTGAGTTTTTAATTAACGCCCCCCATTTCAATTTTTGGGGCATAGAATACAACCTTCAGGATTAAACCCTCATCACATGTACAAGCACCCATTGAAATCAATATGAGTTTTGCCATTAACTTCAGTGGGACCAGGATTTACATGTAGTTATATTTCTCTATGCAAGAACAAACAATTCTTCCATCATTGCAAAGCTTTTTATGCTACTGTAAATTCTGACCTGCTGTGACTCCAGCAGGTCAGAATTTACCCTTTTGCACCGGCCCCGGTGTGACTGTGCATGTTTACTCTGCTTACCAGTTGTACTATGGAATACCTCGGTGACGTATAGCATACATGCATGGGCTACTACAGCCCCCCAAAATGTAATGCGACTGGCCATACTTCAGCACTGTGCATGTGCCAGAAGCATTCTGTATGAGGCGTGTTCACTCTTGCATGTGCAGCAGCTGGACAGCCACATTCTCCTCTTTTGGTGTTGTAGTACAGGTTTACCATGCTTTGCTACTGGGTTGCCTGATGCAGTCAGAAGGCAGTAAAGACATGTGGGAACAGTTCATTTTTTTTTTTCTTCTGTTGTTCTTGCCTTTCCAAAACTAGTTCCCGTCTAATCTGAGAAAATTAAATGAAGTGTTGACCCTGGTAGCTGTCTGACAGGTTAAAGTGTAGTCCTTGAAACCATTTTTGACAGGTTAATGTAACTTACGTGAAGTAGCTACTTTTGCTGCTGTTTTCCCTCAGTTCCTTTCTGTTTCTAGTTAAGTATTCTCAGAATGGTAATAAAACAGCAGCACTATTTCATAAAATCTCATACTGTCCAACTGATTTTTTTTTTTTCCCATTTAATCAGACTACTGACCTAAAATCATGGACCTAGGATATACATAATGTTTGTAGGCTTTTAAAAATAATGGTCTATAAGAGTATCACTTCATCTCTCTAAATCTTGCTATTGTATAAATATCGTTAGGGTAATTAAAATAAAGTGGCACTTCTCTCTCTCTCTCATTTCAAGAAAATTGCAATATAATGTAAATATCAGGCATATGTTTGTGGGAAGACCATAACAAGCTTAAAAGGAATTTGTGACGTTGCCATTTTTAATGGTTTTCATCATAAGTGTTGGATATTTAGTGTTTCTTTTTTAAAATTTTAGTTTTTGGAATGAGATTTTATATACAATCTTGACCTTAAAAATAATAGAAAAAGATTCTTGCTAATTTTTGGTTCAAATGCAGACTAAAAAAGTATCCCAAGTGTATCTTACATACTTAGAAAATGGAGGGGAATGAATCCTAAACTTAAAATTTTTAAAAAATATTCTGATTTTTTGTGAATGCTTTTTTCTTTAGTATATAAACTAGAGTTGAAAATCTGGTTCCATTTGGGGAAATGATGTAAAGTATGATTTATATTTGGGCAGCAATTCTATAACCCATAGTTATGTTGGGGTATAAAATATTGTTCAATATAAGTTGAACAGCGGGTCAGACTAGATGATCTATTTAGGTCCCTTCTGACCCCTAACTACTATGAAACTTCCAGGTGTTCAGTCTGTTGTTCAGAGTTTGCTTTTTGTTGCCTAAGGAATGGCTACCAAATATGGACAGACAGAGCAAAGTTAAAATATTGTTAAGACCGTAAAGAAGAGAATGAAGGGGTGACTAATAGAAAATGTTGGTATCTGGCAGTTTTATTTCTCCAGGTTTACTGCCATAGGACGGAATGCACTAGATCCCTGGGCAGTGATATTTATGAGGCAGTTGCATGGCAATCTTTATTTAAAGTACATTTTTTCTAAAGGACAGGCTTAAAATACCTCATAACTAAAGTTGAAGAACAACATCTTTGCCATTGTTGCCATTCTTGGAAGAAATGGACCTTGGTCTCGGTTAACATAATCTGGAACACACTTATTATAAACAGATCTAGAGACTAAAACCAGCATGACTTATGCTCGGTGTTTTAGAAGGTCTGCGTTATCCTAGTGGCTCATATGTTTTGTCTGAGATCAAACGGTCTCACACCGTAGATTTGGTGTCAGAAAAAGAAAACCACATGGTCATATGGTTAGGTTTATTTAATAGTTTTCTTGCTTAAAACCAATTTAAACAGAACAAATGGGTATATAAAAATGTAAACCTTAGAGAACAATTGTTTCATTGTTTGCAGTTAAAGATAGGTAGTTTTAGGCAGACAAATTGTTTTGGGTGTTATAGTTTATTGGTAACAGTTCAAGGCTTACTTTGGGCAATGTCAGTGGTGAAAAATTTTCTTTTGATTTAACAAATTGACAACTTTTCGGTTAGACTGTTTTTGCTGGAATGTTTTGATCAATCAAATATTGATTGATTTGCACAGTTAAAATAGGTGTTCTACTACACAGAGCTATTTTCTATTCACAAAACTAAAACCTAAACTTTAGTTCTTAGTATGAAAAACTTAAGTGCATGTAAAATGACACTTTGAGTAAAAGATTAACAAAAAATTATAAAGTATAAAAAATTATACTAATATCATTGAATAATTTTCCAGTTACTTTTTGGCACATTTCCAGAAATTTGAAAATTAATTTTTTTCAGTTCTGTTTTCTGAAGTATATTTTAAGTATAGAAGAACTTTCATGGTCAGATTTTAAAAGGTGTAATTAAAACAAATAGATTCATAGTTGGCATAAATTAGTGTTATTTCATTGACCTCAGTAGACTTGTGCCAGTTTGTATCAGTGGAGGGTCTACCTGGTTATACAGGACACTACTGACCAGAAAGATTAAGAACGCATGTAAGAAGCTTTCAGTGAACAGTTCCCTGTGGATTGTTTTTTCCCCCCCCTTAAGCCTGTTCAACCTTCCAGAACTGCTGTTTGAACAGATCTCTGGGTTTTTGCTTGTGTGTATGCTACGCTAGTACAACAGAGATCTGTTTGTAATATCACTCTTCACTTCCTTCTTTAAAATCTTAACTTGGATTCAAAAGATGCCAAAATTCACCTTAAACTGTCTAGCTGTGAGTCAAATTAGTGGTGACATGTACCCTTAAGCAATAAGCACAGCAGATCAGGATGCACTGCTGCGTCCATTTCCAGATTGTAAATTCTACACTTAACACACAACTAATGCACGCATGCTTGGTTAAATTTGTTCCTGTTCAGAAGGTGACATCAGTATTCATTAGGATACAGGTGCAACAAAACATAGTTTTAGATAGTCTTTATAATACTGCCTTTTGAGAGAAGGCTTTACACATATATGTATACAACTTTTCACAGTGGTATCACATTGGTGCCACGTTCCTTCCCACAGTGGAGCACCTCTCTTGACACTTAGAATATACAGTGCTTGAATAAGCAAGTGGGAAGACATGGGGTTCATGTATGTTTGGAAGCTTATTAAGAATTTATGGGGTGTCAAAATGTATCTGATATGCCCACAAGCACTTAGTGAGTTGGTGTGACTGACATTATCAGAGGAATAGTTTCAAGGACAAAAGTGTCAGAGAGAGATAAAAATTCAAGTTGTATAGTACCCTAAGAAGTGAATGAATTATGTACCCCAGATCAGCTTTCTATGTAGTGTTTGAAGCTTTTTGACTGGGATGTCCTCAAGCCATATAAATCCTCTTCAGTTAAATACGTAGTTTTTCCAGTGCTGCAGATACCTTTTACTTTGTTCATTAAACCAGGGGTTTTTAACCTTTTTTAGTCTAAGTACCCCTGGTGGCTGGATTGCTGAGTAGGTTGGGGAGGGGGGGGAGCGTGCAGCCAAATGCCAAGTGGGGGTGGCACGAGGCTGGACACAGCAGGGAGCTGGAGATGGTGTGTGAGCAGGTGGGGATGGAGTGCCACTGCTTCCAGGAGCAGGGCTGGGGCAGGGCAGCTCATTGGGATGGAGTAAGGGCAGTGACGCCCCTCTGCAGGGCAGGGAAGATCACCAGGTTAGTGTGTGGTGGTGGCAATGACTGCCTGTGAGCTTCCCTACCCCACAGGGTCGCTGTTGCCCTCGTCCCACCCCAGCCCTGCTTCTGGGAGGTGGCAGCACTCCATCCCCACCCAGCCACGCATACCCCTAGGACCAGTCCATGTTCCCTCAGGGGTACGCATACCCCCAGTTGACAACCCCTGCATTAAGCTATGGTCAGTTATTTTTTAGTCTCTGTGGTTTTTACCCATGTAAGTTATTGTGGAATAACTAGGGTGTACCTTTAAAAGTGTATTATGTGTTGTTCTTGCTCACTGTGTGGATAATCTTATACTTCACCAACAGTATTTTTATAGATGTTACACTTTAGATTGACCTAATTAGGATTAGGTCAGTCTGAGTGCTGATCTGTATAGATGTATGGGGAGGTTAGATTGGGCAAAAAATGACCAGCCCAATCTAAGTTAGTTCACCTGAGGAGAAACAGGATTTTTGAGGAGAAGCTGAGGGGACTGGGCTTATTTAGTCTGCAGAAGAGAAGACTGAGTGGGGATTTGATAGCAGCCTTCAGCTACCTGAAGGAGGTTCCAAAGAGGATGGAGTTAGACTGTTCTCATTGGTGGCAGGTGACAGAACAAGGTTGCAGCAAGGGAAGTTTAGGTTGGATATTAGGAAAACTTTCTCACTAGGAGCGTGGTGAAGCACTGGAACTGGTTGCTTAGAGTGGTGGTAGAATCTCCATCCTCAGAGGTTTATAAGGCCCAGCTTAACAAGGCTATGGCTGCAGTGATCTGATTGGGGATGGCCCTGCTTTGAGTAGGGGGTTGAATTGGATGACCTTCTGAGGTGTCTTCCAGCCCTAATTGTCTATTATTTTATGGTGTTTACAAATGTCTATATCCATTCAGAGCGTAGCCTTGAGATGGGGAAAGTTCAGGTGGTCTCCCCAGCCTTGGGACTGTTCTTTTCCTACTCCTCCCCCGGCCAGACTAATTTTAGCCCCTGGGTCCTCCCATTCCTGAGCAGACCACTTCCCCTGCAGACCTGCCAGTTCTCTCCCTGATCCCTCCAACCTGCCCAGCAGACCCAGTAGCCCCCTCTTCCCCAATTTTGCTTACCTTTTCCCCCATTCCAACTTAAATCATTTTCCTGGTGTGGCTGTCAGCACTGGCAAATATCTGCCCAAGCAGGACCTGATCTACAATCATGAGCCATAAAGTAAGCTGCCTGAACATAGATTAGATTCAGAGAATGTGTATAGTACCCTAAAAGAGTGCAGTTTAGCATTGTAGATGGGTAGCTGTTACATCCTTAGGATCTGAAGTGCAGCCTGCTTTCTCACACTTACCTGCCACCCCTTGATGGAAAAGTAATGAGAAGTTGATGGATTACTATCAGATAATGAAGACTGCAGCTTCATTCCCCTGATGGATTCTCTTCACAGGGCTCCAACCCCTCCATTACCCTGTACTCACCACCCCGATGGTGCAAAATTAACATCTTTCACTCATAATCCTTAGAAAGACGATTCCAGGTTATCCCCCAGCAATTTGGCAAAAGTACTTTGGGTCTCACCCTTTTTCTTCTCTCTCAGTCCTCTAAGGGTGACTTCTCAGCCAAATTAGCCAAAACCCTGTAAGGGTACTTTCTCTTCCCTCCACCCTTTTCTGCATATTCACATCAATGTCCACAAACTGTCTTAGGATCCTTAGTCCCTGGATCTGGGCTTCCTATAGCAGGTCCTTGCTGTTAGCAGGCTGGAATTCTCCAACTACCGTATTACTGCTCCATCCTGCTGTACCATACATCTTTGGCCTTCCCTGCCTTCTTCAGCAGTTGTCAACTCATGGCTCAGCCTGGTCCTGTGCTTCCATACAGGCATGCACTCTTCTTGGTGAAGATGATGCCTCTTCTCTGGGGAGAACTGTTATACGCATAGACTTTTTGCCTATTGCTTTTAATCTTACAAATTTTCTTGAGTTTTGCATTGCCTTAAGAAACTCAATTTTGTATTGCTCTGTACCTTGACATAAGTGCTCAACCGTTGTACGCTGACTGGGTGAGAGCGTGTCTGTAAAAAAGGAAAACATCAGCTGGTGACTGGCTGAAGAATGCAGACAGATAAAAGACCAAAACAAGAAGAATCCATCCCAGAACAGCGAGAGAACAAAGGCAATCTACCTTCAACGAAGAACACAGTGATAACACAGCAAAAGCTGAGAGGACTGGGTGAACTGACAAGGCTCAGTTCATAAAAGAAGGGGCAAGACGTATTGATTTTTGGGTCTTGTTCTGCATGTCATCCTGAAGCATTGGTTCATCTGACAAGATGGACTGGCAGGAGCCCGGCTCCCTACACATGATCAACTTGACTGGCTACTAAGTTGATCCAAGTACTGAGAAGACTGGTAATGTATACTAGCACAGAACAGAAATTGGGGTATGAATGTGGTGGTGGGTGCGTATTAAGTACTTAATCAATAAACGCTGCATCTTGCTTTGTCCTCCCTTATAAGGTCCTGCTTGTGATTTTGAGCAATTGGCCATTTGTGTAACAGAACCAAAGTCTCTACCTCCCCATTCTTATGTGGCCTGGGGCCCAACACGGTCCAATTGCTGCCAGCTCCTTCTCTCACATGGACAGCCCTGGCACAGGCGCTACTTCCAAACTCACTCCCAGCCATCTAATATGGCTGCCTGGAGTAGCTGTGACTTGAGTCTTTCCCCATTGGGAGGGGTTTCCTGTGTTTCTTGGGACCCTTTCCCTTCACCACCAGACAGGCCCATCTGCTTGCTGCTCCCAGGTGAGTCTTCTAGTCATACTGCATTGTGGCTTGGCTCCAGGGACTGGAGGGTCTTGTGTGCAGCTTCTACTGTGCTCATATCTGTAACAGGGACTGAGACTTGGCTCCCTGTTACAAACATAATCTGCTTTAGAATCAAATTAAGTTAGACCACATTAAAGGCACTTTAGTGCAGAAATATTCCATGGGAAAAAATCTTAAGTAGTTATTCTGGGTTATTTGCATGTGCACAGTCAGAAATATATGGCAAAATGGTTCTCATGAAAAAGGAAAATGATATACATGATGAGAACCTTTGGGCATCAAACTGCTTAGATGTTGTTTCCAGGATTTATGCTTCCAACTTCCCATCACCAGTTTCAGATTGTCAGGAAATCAAGTGTTTAGCAACTCTGGGACCACAGCTGAGCTGGGAACCTTGGCATTTGAGCCCATCTCTTTGCTAGGGAGATAGGAAGCCCTGTAATCCCTGAATCAGAGGTAATCTGCACAGTAGCCACAAAGACCCAGATTCCCCAACTCTGAGGCAGCCTTCATTATGGGCTTTCCTGGGACCATTCTTTTCAGCAGCCCACGATGCAAGCTGTGAAATCCAGCATCTAATTAGGTATGTCAGACTTTCATCTGAACCCTACTTGTGTTTCTCTGGCAATTGTGTTAAACAATCTGGTATTGTCAAATTGAGATATTTTGACAGAAATTTGTCTTTTTCAGGAAACTTCTGTCTAGCTGTAATTGTATAGATTTGGTTTCAGGTTCTCTTTAGATTTTACTATGCTTAAATGTATTGGTTTCCCACTGTCAGCATTCCTTGTAAAACAGATGGTGGAGTTCAACCTATGTTTTTAAATTGGCATGTTACACATGGTTTGCAGGCCAGATTTGGTCTGCAGTGCCCCTCTGTTAGGCCTGATGGTCTACTGTTGGGCCACTGTAAATTGGAGGGCAAGGTCAAGGTGGAGTGTCTGCTGCAGAATCTGGGGGACTTGGGCCATGTTGGATATGGCCACTGGTGGCAGGGGAGCAAGCAAGAATTGATACAGGCCTGGTCACGCTCTAGCTGCTTCAACTGTAACCACTGCTGCTGCTGCCTCAGCACCTACCACCACCCCAGGCTGGAGCTGCCACTGTAGCTGTATGCCCCAATTCTAATGTAATTCTAAGTAATGGTTCCAATTCTAGCTCTGCTGCGTGCCAGAGCTGTTGCTGTCACTGTTGTGTCCCTTAAGTTAGAACCACCCCATCCCAGGGTGGATCTGGCCTGCAAGGAGCCTTGCAGTCCCATATGTGGCTTGAGGCACAAGGTGAGTTTGACACCTCTATTTTAAGTCAATTTTTCAGTTCATTTATTTCTGTTCTAAAGTATTCTTTATCAGTTACTGAATAGCTATGTTGTCAAGAGCATTTGCTCTTCTTCACAAGTTTTTGAGAGCATGGACAGATGAACATATACCTTAGTGTAATCTATAGTGGTTTGCTATATCAATGTCAGTTACACTAAGATTAGGAAAAGACAGGTGTAGCCACTGCAGGTTAGTTTACACAGGAGGCAGTTTGGTGTCACTGCTTAGCAGGATGAGAGAGAAGCCATGTGGCTGTGGCTGTGCAGTCTCTTCTCTTCCTTCTAAGATGTGGTCCCCTTTATCTTGTTTACTGCTAGCTACCTAACAGGGGGATGTGGTCACATGATGGAGGAGAAGTCAAGAAAGTGGCTATTAAATTGGAATGATCTCTACCAGGACATTTGCCATTTAAGTACATTTTGCATCATTTGCCTCCTTAGAGAATTTATACTATCAGACAGAAAACCTGCAATGATGTTTCACTGTCATTGTCTGGTTATTCACTATCTGTACCAGCCACATAGTCCTACACACTTTTGTGCTTGTCCTTAGAAGATAATGAATGTAGTGGCTGGTTAGCTTTCTACAGATGAAAGCCCTTGGCCATGGAGTTGCCTTCAGCATGGTGTTGGATTCATGCATATTGTAGCTGGATCTTTACAATGTGCTTTCACCAGCTCCAAATGCAACAAGATCATTCTTACTCCATTCTGTGTTTTCTCCTGCAGAACTGAATAGTGTTTACTGATACACATTTATATGAGGTCATTAGGCTCATTACCTTGTTTTCTGTCTCTCAGATGTGATATGGATCACAAGTTAGTTAACTGAAGCGCTGTGCTCAAAAGAGGCTACACCTTTTTGCTGTCTTAAATTTATACCGTGTTGTGTTTTGCTGTTCAGTATGTGATTTCATCCTTAGTTTGATGCTCTTTGTTATAGATGTGTGTTTTTAGAATATGGCATGCCTTATTTTGAAAGTTGAATGGAAGTGGCTTCAAATTGTTTCGTTTCATTTCAGGATGTTTTAATAGAAGGTATTGATTAACTTCAGTCTTGAGACATCTTTTATTTACACTTTCCACTTGTAAAATGGACTGTGTTGTGACCAATGTTTCCTGACCTTCACTGCCTGTGAGATGATACACATGCTCTATTTCAAAGCATAGCAAACACACTAGCAAAGGTTAAAGGTGACTTCCATCCCTTCAGTGGTGTGCAGTAGATGCCACCTTCAAGAGAGCAGGATTCAAGACCACATTCCAGTCCAGGTATGAGACAGCTGGAAGAATTGCACTCCTACTTGAAAAAAATCAGTGGGTGGAATTCTGCTGACGTTGTGACGTCAGACAGTTGAACTACAATTTTCACTTAGAAGTGTGTTTGCAAGCAAGTGAATATGGTCAGTGAATTATAGAAAAGGAGCAGAAAGGTCAGAGTTGGCTAGAGTAAGTATCCAAATAGTATCTCTGAAAAACATGAGACTGAATGTTAGCTAATCTGTTTACTGGCATGATTTCACATAATTCTTTCAGAGAAGTTTCAAGGTATTTAAATGTCAGTTGAAAAAAAAAAAAGTTTTGTGATTTTATTTTTTTCTTTTATAGCAAGGTATTGTTGCAGAAATAGTACATGCAAGTCTGATGATTCCTGAAGTCAGTGGAATTCTTCTATTGTGGCAGGATCAGGCTCTAAATATAAACATCTCATAACCTTAAGACTACTTAGTCAAGATCATAGTGACGGTAAGATCAAAAGCTAAATTGCCAGCAGACATAAATTTGATTATGTTGCACAGCCTTTAAAAAAAAAAAAAAATCTATATTTTCAGTACGTGAAAACAGTACTGAAAACATTATACTATATGTTTACTTACAACATTTGGAGTTAAGAAGTTTCACACTTACAACATTTACAAATTGATATCCTGTTTCAACTTTCTGACATCAGTTTTGACTTGACAATGCTTGATCTGACTCCATGCCATGCCTGCGGACAATTTCGCTGCATCACCCATCTCCCTGGAGAACATCTGTCCAAACTTCCTTGGACACTTTCTTTAAAAAAGCAGACAAGACTCCAGAAAAACCTGCAGCCAAAACTCCTGAGAAGACTCCAGCCAAGAACCCTTCAAAAAGTCAGCAAAGTCACCTCAAAGAAGTCCTTCCAAAACAATATGATTGCTATTTACAATATAAATACATTAATGTAGCTTATATTACTGATCTATAATTGACTGAGTACAAAATTCTGGGTTATTATTGGTGAAAATAGAATATTGGGCCTTGGTTCAGGAGCCAATCCCCCATTTATAATGTTTACTATGGGAAAATTGGTTCTGAGTTATGACACAAAAGTGGTTTTCAGGAACCAGGTAAGTCAAAATGTTGTAAGTCTGAGGACTGCCTGTATTTGGTACCTTACCACCTTAACCTTATAAGGTAAGGCAATTACTAGAAGGCAATTGTAATGGTTAATTAGGTAAGCAGTAGACCAGATTCCTCCTACGCAGGGTATGTTCTTTCAGAGTTCTTTAGTTTTGGGGAACAAGAAGTGGATAGGGAAGCTGTCTCCAGTGAAAAAGACAGAGGGGTCACTAGGATTCTGAATTCTGCTAGTAAAGATCTCTTTACAGCTATGAACCTCCCTGTTTTCCTGTCATCTTAGATGTCATTCCTACTGCAGAGATGGTCCTGACTGTAATTGCTTCTGGGGGTAACTGGCAGTCCCAGAATTTGGATTGGAGATCTCAGACTTACCTGCCCTTAAAGTAACAGGGAGTGTGTGGTCCAATGGTGTAGGTCACTAAATCTGTATATGACAGTTCAACATTTTTTGCATCCATTAAAGTTTCTGCAAAGGGTATTGTCCCTTTGCTCCTATAGGTGAATGTCATTTTGATAACCTCACAGCAACAATGAGAAAAAGCCTTTAACAATATGTTATTCACACAAAAAGCTAGAATTAATCTGTCACTAAGATTTGGTAGTCATTTTTTTTCCCCATGAACTGCCAGATGTGTTGTATTAATAAATCTGTATGTAAAACTAAATGATGTTGTCATGAGTCAGTCAGAATTACTTGCCTATATTTAAAGGTACAGTTTGGCATTTTGAGATGCACATTTTACATTTAGAAGGGGATTTAAGATAATGCAGAGTCCTTTTCAATATCCTGCGTAAAGTGCTCATGAAAGGTACAAGCTGACAAGGAAACATGAAGTCTCCTATTCATATAGCAAGTATGAAAGGCCAGATATTTCTTTGCTTTGCCAGGACAGATGAAAACTGTCTGCTTCTACCTTTTTCTTTTCAAATGAGGCTCCAGCAAATGTCTGTTATGATGGTATTTTTTTTAAATATTAACACTTTCTTGGAACAAATACCTAAATGATCAAATCTGGATTTTTTTTGCCTTTTCTGAATCTGAGACAAATGTACGTTACTAATCTAGAGGCTACAGATGCTAGAACACATTTTTGCATGCTTCTGAAATACCAGTTCCACAAATGTACATTATTAAAGAAGTACTACAGAAGTCTGTATTTTGTGAGCTGTTAGATTTTGAGGCATATATCTACCTTATTTTTCCTACTTGTTGGTGTATTTTCAGATCTTTGTGAAGACTATTTAACTATTGTTTGGATGGGAAAATTGCTGAATAAACATGTAATTTGTATAACAAACAGCTTCAGCACAATAGTCATTGTTATTCATGAGTGACAAGATTCACTGCAAAGCTAGAAATGCTAATTAAAAAACATAATTTTTTTCCCCATAGTTAATGCTTTTCTTCATTAGATTGCAAAATTAGACCTTGTCTTGAGTTTTTAAAATAGCTTGTGTTTTGTGCTTTTAACAAAATCTTACAAGCAGTAGTTTTACATTGTTTACCTGGAGGCTCTGCATAGGTGGACTGGGATGTCTCTGAGGGCTTTGTTTAGAGGCTCATTTATAATTCAGGTAGGCTGAGAGAGAATTCTTGCATGTTCTGAGTCCTCTCAAGATGATGGAGCTAAATTTGGTATTAAAGTATATGTTAAAGAGAGAGAGAGAATTAAATTACGGTCACATTGGAAGGGCAGGATGCTATAGACAAACTAAGATTCCAGTTGTGTGGGAACTTGTAACTGAGCAACAGATCTGCTGCCAGGCAAAGCAAGACATTGGTATCAGAGAGATTATACCTGATATCAAGCACTATTCATAGGAGGACGCATTTGCATAATGTGGAACCTAAGTATAGATCTCATCTGTAAATTTGTGAGAGGCAGAAGCTGCAAAATCTGTGAAATCAACAGCCCCCCCCGCCCCAAAATAAAATTGTGGCTCTCCAGAATTCTGGATCCCTGGGAGCTCACGGTTCTTGCTGCTGGGAAGGGAAAGCACCAGCTGACAGTGGCACAAAGGGCAAAAGACAAGATGGCAGCTGCTTCCTTGTCTTTCTTCCCTCCACTGGGGCCTCCCCACCAATCAGCGCTAAGGGGAGGAGTGGAACAAAGGGCATCTGGCAGTCAAGATGGCAGCCATCCCCTCTTCCATCTCACCTCTGTCCCCCTCCTCCCTACAGGGCCTCTCTGCCAATTAATGCCGAGGGGCAGGGCTACTGTGAAATGTCCATGAAATCAGCTCTGTACATCACAAGAGGGATGTGAAAAACCCTTTGTCTCGCTGTGATTTTAAATAGGTTCTTAATGATGAGCAGATAGCCACATTTAGTAAGACAATGAACAAGAGGCAGAGAACTTGCATGGTGTCACCCCAAATCCTTGACTTTTTATTGTGTTAAATGAAAACATACATTATGGTGTTTTGCACAGATCAATAAACCATTACTACTACTCCTAATGCATTATTACTTTGAGTAATAATAAGATCGTGCCCCACAAAAGTGATTGATGTTAAGGAATTGGCAAGGATGTCAACAGTGAAAGAGGTATTTGTATATATGGATTTTACAGGAAGAAGACTGCATTATTAACAGACAAAACATACTCCTGCCTGTTTGTTCAAGACTACACTGATTTATCATTGTGTAAACGTGAAATGTTCATTGTTTGTCTGATTGGCATGAAACATTTTTAGCCTTATTCCCAATCGACCCACAACAGTTTGTAGCATTAGACATATTTTATATGGATTCAACCGACCCCAGATGGATTAAAAAAAAAACTTGGAAAATGATGAAAATAAAATATTTATTAGAAATAACATTGGAAGAATTATGAAATAAATGTATTTAAGATATATGCAATCTGCTTTTCTGGCAAAATATGCATATATTTCTCTCTTTCAGTTTACCTTAATGAAAATACTTATATATTATTAATTTAAATTAATATTTAAAGAAAATATAATTAATCACCTATAGTTAGGTTCATGGTCAGTGCTTTAGATTTGATTATGAGTCACACAATTTTTAGTGGGGTTTCTTTCTCCTAAATGTTAGTATTCATTGGTCATATTATTGAGGCCTTTGGCTTTCATCTGAACCATTAAAAACTAACAAATGCACAGAAATATTTACTCTCCATAACTGCAAAGAAAACTGGAAATATATACCGTAAGTACACAAAACATAGTAAAGCAAATAAAAAAAACCAACCACCCTTCTTTTTAAACTCCTCATTTTTAAGTCAGTCTCTTGATTATTTTTGACCTGGTTCATTATTTTGAAAGCTGTAGGTTGGCAAGACCTTTTAGGATATGAATGATTCCAAGCTGGGTGGGGTAG
The DNA here is from genome assembly GCA_030014935.1 of Caiman crocodilus. Classification (NCBI taxonomy): domain Eukaryota; kingdom Metazoa; phylum Chordata; order Crocodylia; family Alligatoridae; genus Caiman; species Caiman crocodilus. The sequence continues at coordinate 41,665,087 of JAGPOW010001918.1, read as the reverse complement.
TAGATGTGCTGGAGGGTAGAGCTAGGATTCAGAGAGACCTAGATAAATTGGAGGATTGGACCAAGAGTCCTAGACAAATCAGAGAGACATAGGCAAATTGAAGGACTGGACCAAAGCAATCTCATGGTGTTCAGTAAGGACAAGGGTAAAGTCCTTCACTTAGGACAGAACAATCCCATGCATTGTTATGGACTAGGGACCAACTGAACAAGCAGCAGCTCTGCAGAAAAGCACCTGGGGTTACAGTGGATATGAGCCAACAGTGCATCTGTGTTGCCTTAAGAAGGCTAACAGCGTACTAGGGTGCATTGGAAGTGTTGCCAGTAGATCAAGGGAAGTGATTTCCTCCCTCTAGTCAGCATGGGTGATCCCACATCTGGAGTACTGTGTCCAGTTTTGTGCACTCGTCCCCCCACCCCTCACTACAGAAAGGATGTGGACAAATTGGTGAGTCTGGTGGAGGGCAACAAAAATGGTGATGGGGCTGGGAAACATGCCTTATTTAGGAGGAGAGGCTGAAGGAACTGGGCTTATTTAGTCTGGAAAAGAGAAGACTGAGTGGGGATTTAATATCAGCCTTCATCTACCTAAAGGCTTATCTAGAGAGGATGGAGGTAAACTGTTCTCAGTGTTGGCAGATGACAGAACAGTGGTCTCAAGTTGCAGCAATGGAAATTGAGTATAGATATATTAGGAAAAATTTCTCACTAGGAGGGTGGTGACATAGTTGAACAAGCTACCCAGAGAGGTTTTGAAATCTCTATCTTCAATTGTTTTTAAGACCCAGGTAGAGAAAGCCTTGGCTGGGATGATCTAACTGGGGCTAGTCTTGCTATGGTCTGGTGGTTGGACTAGATGACCTCCTAAGGTCCCTTACAACACAAATTTTCTATGATTCTTTGAATACTGTTGTTGATTTTTGCTGCTTAGGTTTTATTTCTTATTTTATTTTATTTTATTTTTATTTAAGGAGCAATTAGCATATTTTAGGAAAGCCTTTCTCAAAGAAGGAATGAAAGGCAACTTGTACTAGAAAGCAAAGTAGATCCTAAATCACTATGATTATATATGTGTGCTTTATTTTTTTCTGTATATGGCTTTGGTTGCCAAGTCTCACAGCTTTCTCACCAGTGTTGTTGGTGCTTTTGCAAATGTCTTGGAGCCTGAGGTGGGGTTGTGGTGGTATTGTTGCTAGGATGGTCTAGGAAGTATACAAGAAAGACAGGGGTTTTATTTATTTATTGGTTATATATTTATTGGGCCAACTGAATATTTGGGAGAGGGGTTTGAAAAGGTTCTGGGCACAAAGTGCCCGTTGTCATCCCAATTCTGGAGTTATGTAGAATGCCATTCTTTTTTTTTAATTTAAAAGATAAGTATCTCCCCTGCTCTTGGGTTCCCCTTCCTTTCCCTCCATGCTAAGCAGCACCTTCCCACCCCTTCTCCTGCCCTCTGCTCTGCATCATTGTCATGGAAATGAACTGGAAAATGTGGCCCAAATAAGGTGTTTCTCAGAAAGCAAATTAAAAGAACCCAACAGGTCTTAATTAACTGTCTCCCTCAAAATATGGGTGAATCCAGGATTTTGTAAAGTGGGGTGAAGTAACAATGACAGGCACTGCAGGGGTGGCTGCACCTCCTCAGTACCACCAGGACAGGCAAGGTGCATTAACAGAGCAGCAGTCCCCGAATCTGGTAAGAATCTCCCCTCCCTTCTCCTCCATGCTCAGCAGCACCTCCCCTCCACTCCCCCTGCCCTTTCCTCTGCTGTCTAGGGCTCCTTCAGAAGTGGAGTAGAGGAAAGTGGGGAGCAACAGAGCTGATCCTACTCTGCTTCAGCTGGGCTGCATGAGGACTGTAGCTCAGCCAGAGCCTGTGACAGTGGTAATGGCAGTGACGGGTTTCCTGTTTGTGTGCTTGCTCCTGCGCTGGTGGGGAACACCAAGGATGGGAGGAGATGAGACATGCAGCTGAGCATGGAGGGAAAAGGGTGGGGTGAGGCAGTGATTCCTTAACTGCTTCAGAGATATTAAAAAGAGTCCTTAGCTTCTGCTGCTCCTGGCAGTGGGGTCTGAACCAAGGTTGTGACCACGCCACTGCACCCCTTCTGGATCTGTTCCTATGCCCAACTTCATGATTTTTAAACCACTGTCCTGATTGAGTTGGTGGACAGGGGGTGCAAAGTGGTCATAATCATTGAACGTTTGTGCATATTTATATACCGTTTTAGAAAAAAAAATTGCTTTTATTTTACAGCCATGTCCTTCAAGTTTACTAAATATGCTACTGCTATTGTGAAAGTTCTTGCTATTCTCTGTATGTGCTCAACCTTGCGCTTTATTACTGATTTCCTTACTGCATATGATATAATGAAGTTAGGGTAGATTTCCTAATCTATGCTTACTATGGAAAAAACTGGATGAAAGCATTACTCTTGATAAAATCATTAAAATTTTTCCAGAACTCTTGTTATTCACTTTAGTCTTTTAGGAGGGTATGTAATGCAATCTGTGCTCACTTTGAATACAGTTTCAAGTAGAAATCACTTGGAACATATAAAATTAGTCTGTTAAAAGAAATAGACTGTCTACTGTAAATAGTGCATTAATGGGCAAGAGGTGACTTTAGTGTTTATTCTATCTTTTAATGTTCTTGTCAGTATTTTTAAATTTAAACTATGATAGGTATATTTAAAAATGGAAATTCCTGATGGAATTAGTGCAGTAGAGTGTCTGATTCCCTTTGCAGATTGGTATTATTTCATACTATTAAAAAAAAATACATTTTCAACACAAAAATATAATGGACCTGAATTTTGCTATTGTATTTTTTAGCAGCTGTCCCTAATACTTTAAGTCCAGCTGTACTTCAGCTGTGGTCCTATCCTTTTTGGTGGTTCTGCTATACTTGCGAAGCAAGGGACTACTGACTATGAAGAAAGGTCATGTCCATAGCGATTTCTACCCTAAAATTAAGCTATTTTTTGTTTTGTTTTAGAAATGTGATCCATCCTTTTTGGTCCCTTTTGTCTTTTATTTTTTTCTAAACCAATAAAAAAAATGCTTTCTGAGTTTGAAAAATCACTTTTCAAAGAAAGTGGCAAGAAATGGACCTCCCTGTTGATAAAGTGCATTTCTACATTGTACAGGGATAAGTACAGGACATGTACATTGTACAATGAAAGTGAATCTGGCTACTTTTTTGATGGAAACTATCAGAAAATTTCCAAGCACTTTGTATGTAAACCAGCAACAAGAATAATTGCTAAAATAATTGCTAAGACTCAGTCTTGGTTTTACTCATCTGTATATGCAAGTATACAATCAACTCAAATTTATGCATTAAGATTATTATCAATATTCAGCTATTACAAAGGGATTAGTAAAAATTGCTTGTGTGAAAGGGCTCTCCTTTGAGGCTTTTAAATACATTTGGGAAATAGCTTAATATGTGAGAACACTGATGCTTTAAGCAGATTTTTTTAAAATGAAAGAACAAATGTTTTGAGGAAAGGAAGAAGAGTTTTAAAATGGAAATAAGGGAGACTGTTTCTATTTGGTATGTGTTGTTTACATTACATATATTCATATGAAGCTTAATTAACTAGACCAGAGTTTTGCAGTTTTTCAAGCAGATAGACTCGGGGTACATGCACAGTACCAGTGCTATGATTGTTTGATGCCTGTTGCAGAACTTCTTTTTTACAAAAAAAAAAAAAAAAAAAAATTGGTTTTCACAACTTGTAACAGCTTTGAATGCGTAAAGCTAAAAGACAAAATGTATAAGTGTGAATATTTGTGTATTTAAATAGCGGATATTCCAAATATGTCTTACGATTGCATATGTCCTGCATGTAATTCTTATGTCTTATTCAGGAAGCAGTCTCTTCAAATCTAGGTAATATGCATCTTATAAATGTATTATTTAAAGTGTCTTTTTTGTTTTTTAAATCAGATAACACTAGTCATTTAATGTATGACAGATTCTAATAATGAAATTACTTTATTCTTTCTCTTCATACTTCTCACTGAAGTCAGTGGAATTTATTTGAGAGTAAACTAAGTCTAAAGGGTAAAGGGATCAAAATATGTCCCTGAACTTTAAACCAACAACAGTGTTCAAGACATCAGTCCAAGATAGATAATGTCTTTTGAGTCAAATACTGTTTAGGAAAGAAGGAGCATGTAAGCCCCTACTACTATGTAATTTGACTGCCTACTACTTGCAGTCATCCTCAAAAGGTCAGGCCTGATGAAGAAAATTATATGAAGCAGGATTGCAGGAACATGCATGATGGATAGATTATCCTCACCACCTTCACAAGACTGTATACATTTGTCAGCTCACCTTCTGCAGAAGTTGCAACATGCCATAATTCTTGCAAAGCTGCCATAGGTAAAGAGGTGCATGAAGCAAGACCTAGCATTAATTAGAACAGCTGTCAAACTTGTGCCACCAAACTGTTGTTCCCTAAAGTTCTCTGCATAGGTGAATGCAGGCGTATTTATTTTCTGCATCCCCAGCTGTGTGGCCAGCACTCAGTGCTTCTGGTCCTCTGTGTCTCTCGCCACTTGTGCTTTTTCTTCCTACCTTTCACTTTCCTGTGATATTCTGCAGAATCAGGACAACTATATAATGTTCATAGAAGCAGTCTGGAAGCAAGAAGCTATATCTCAAAGATGACATTGTTTTTCTTTGCTCAGCAATTCCTTCACTTCCTTAAAAGGCAAACCATAGGCATGGAACATTTGCTTGTAACTTGCCCTGTGCTACTCACACACTTAGGTAGAGGTTTTTGCTTTGTGCATCCTACTGAAAAACAAACAAGCAAGGTGCACTTAGATTAACTATATTATGTCCTGGCTCAATATAACTACTCTAGCTATCTTGAATGATCAAAGTGATATTTAAATTCTCCTGCACAGTGACTTGGCTGGCAATATTTAGTGAATACATTCTCATTAACGGTTCTCAGTCCTGTTACTTTGGTAAAACAAATGTGATGAAAATGCCTCAGCGTATAGACTAGTATAAGGCATGGTTGTTTGTCTTCCTCTGTTCCGTATAGAATGTAGCTTCACCAGCCTAACTGCTCATCCCAAAGGGTTTAGTTAAGTGTCTGCCAGCTGGAGTGCCTGCAAACCCTCTGTGTTTTCTTTTTCTTTTTCCCCTCTTATTCCTTTTTTAATATCTGGAGAATTTTTCCTTAAAGTCAGACCTTTGAGAATTTTGCTATCATACAAAATAAATCAAATAACATTTTTCTGAACACTGATGCGGATAGTGTACCACAACCACTGGCAGCTGTGCTGGCACTGCGGTTTTATTTTAGTTTTCCCCAAGTTTGCATAGTGCAACAGTGATAAGTAGCTGCTGTTATTATTTTCCTTCTCACTGGTGTTTTGTTGCACAGTCAATATTCTCAGATTTTTTTTCATATAAGTTGTTTTCATTGAAATTGGATGCTTGACTATAACTGTTGCATAGCTTGAAATGTTCATTTGCCCCTGGCCCTCTCTCATGAATGTAACAGCCCTAAATAGACATTGCTGAGGAAATATGGGAAGAGGGAGAATTATTGTACCAAGAACTGCTTGCTGATTGGCTTGTAGGTTTGTACCTTGGCATACAGACTGACCAGATAGGCTAGGGACAGACATTACACATAAAGCAGTTTAAGTGATCAGAAACTGGTTTAAACTTGTAACCAAATATATGGTCAGTGCACATAAACGAGTTTCAACATGGCTGAAACCAGTTTGAGATAAACCCGGTTGAATGTAGTATCAGACTTAACTGATTTGGGTCAAACCAATTTACGCAATGTCTGTCCCAGACCCCTTGCTAGTTTAAATTAAATCAATTTCCCAGCATCCCGACATGCTCTCTGTTCCAAAGAAGGGTTGGCCCCTCCTTTCTGCTCCCTAGCCAGAGCTCCAGCAGAGACTTGCAAGCACAGCAGGGTCTATTGGCTTTCCGGTGCCCCCTGCCTCCTCATCAGTCACTGCTTAAGCAGGGATCCCTTCCTCCCCTCTGCCACAGCACAGACCATAGAGAGCATGTGGTATGATAGCTAGCTCTCTGTCAGGCTCCAGCGGAGACTGCAGATGCAGCAGGGTATGCCTGGCTTCCTCCTGCCTTACCTCCCGCTCGTTACTCAAGCTGGAAAGCCTCACTTCCTTCTCTCCTATCTAACACAGCATAGACCCCAGCCCCATGGACCCTAGGCATGTGGTATGCTAGCTAATGCTGGGAGGTGTCTGTGTGCCTGTCTCTCCAGTTTCACTGGGACAGGCAGACAAAACAAGTAATCAACAGGTCAGCTGGTAAGCTGTTTAAGGAGTTTGAAGTAATGGAGAAAGGCCATTGTTTTGCTAATTGGGTGATAAAGACTGCAATCAGCCCTCTGCTGTGCTGGCTTGCTCACCTGTGGGTTTGCTGCAGCCAGTATGAAGAAGCAGGGAGGAAGATTAAAAAGCTTATCATCAACAGGTGCATGCACTGCACCCCACCCTTGCCTCAGTGCTAGCAAGGGGCTGGGGGCTGACAACGCTCCTGCCTCTTGAGCAGCCATGGGGGAAAAACCTGGGACCATGCAAGCAGACCTCCATAATGAGAGAGTCCTGCCAGGGCCTGACCACGGCCCTGTCAGCTCAGCTCTGTAAAAGGGAAGGGAGGGCTGCTCAGGCTTTTTGAATGTCTGTCCCTAGCCTAACAGATATTTAGTTCACATAAACCAGTTTGAAAATGGCTGAAACTGATTTGAGATAAATCTGGTTGAATGTAGTATCACATACCTGATTTGGATTAAACTGGTTTATGCAACATCTGTCCCATACCCCTTGCTGGTTTAAGAAAAATCATACTCCCCTAGCATCCCAGCATGCTCTCTGGGCTGGACAGGGCACTCTGCTCCCCAGCAGGTCTGTCCCCTCCTCTCTGCTCTCTGGCTACAGGTCCGCAGAGACTGCAGGCTGCTTCCTCCCCGCCCCTTACCTTTCCCTGCTAACCAGAAATTCCCTCTTCCCCTCTGCCTTGATGAGAGGTGTCTGCGTATTGGGTAGAAGACCACATGCTGGCTGCAGTCCCTGCTGAGTCAACAGGTAGAATCAATAAGTAGCTGGTAATGTACCTCTGTTGTTTCCCTAATGGGTGATAAACACTGAGTTAAGGGTGATATGTACTGTTATCAATTCCCTACTGGGTTAATCACAGCTTCCTGGCCACGCCCTCTCCTCAGCTCAGTACTGTAAAAGGGAGGGGAGGGCTGCTCTAGCCATCTCCCAGTGCTTAGCCTGAGCCATTGCAGGCATGTGCCTGCATGTCTTGGATGCTTATGCAGTTACAAAGTGATTTAGCTTAGCCAGCTTAGACTAACCTGCAAAGATTGAATCAATTCAGGCTCAGGCTTTTTGAATGTCTGTCCCTAGCCATGATCATTTAATGAGAAATGGCTAAGAATTAATAAATAGCTCTCCCCCACCACTTGTGTCTGAGACTGGAGTCAGACATTCCTGTCATCTTTTCAGATATTAATATGATTTGACTTCCACCGAAAGGATCATGATCCTGTCTTCTCTGTTTGCAGAATCTAGCAAAGTGAGATCTATTTTGAGGTGTGGAGGTGCATTTACTCCACATGTAACAGGGTTTAATATGGTTTGCACTAGAGATGCATTGATACATTGGTCCGATATTGGATCAGCACTGATATTAAGGAAATTTTCCGTATCAGAAGTCAGCCTGATTTGGCTGCTAAATGGCCCGTGTATGCACAGCCACAGCATGGCAAATAGGTGGCAAGGTGCACAGCCCAGCAGTTTGAAGAGCAGAGTCCAGCTGGTAAGTCTGTTGTGGTAGAAGGGGAGGGGGGAAGGGAAGAAGCATGGTGGGGAGATCAAGGCCATGACAAGGGAGGGAGTGGGGCTGGATCTAGGACAGGGGCTGGGGCAAGTTCTGTCCAGCCAGGGAGGGGCAGGCACAGGACATAGCTGCAACTTATCTGAGAAGAGCAGGAGGGGAGGTCAGCTCCTGCTGCTGCGTGGTGTTTGTCCAGAAGCCGCTCATCTGGCAGCTTGTCTAGCGCTCATGCTTTCATCCGGTGGTTCCTACCACTTGTCCGGGAGGGCATCGGGGTGTGAGGTGCACCCGATTTTGCGTGGAGTGGGCAGGGCTGGGGCTGTGCCAGGCTGCAATCTGGGTAGGTGGTGGTAGCACTGGGAGTGGTGGCTTTGGGGGGGCTATGGCAAAATTTGGAGTGCCTGTGGCCCCCTCCGTAGCCCCACTCCCAACCCTGCTGGGCAGATCTGAGGGCATGCCCCCAGAATGCAGCTTGGCTCAGCCCCGGGCCCACACACCATGGGCAGATCTGGGGGCACATGCCATCCTCCCCATACCCTCCTGGATGAGTGGTAGGAGCAGTGGAAAGAGCTGCTGGATGAGTGGATGAATGCTGGATTAGCTGCCAGACAAGTGGCTTCTGGATCAGTGGAATGCAGCAGCGGGAGCCACCCACCCTGCTTCCTGCATCCCCCGGATGAGCCGTGACTCTGTCCCATGACCACCCTGCCCAGGCTGGGCACTACCTGTCCCAGCCCCAGCCCCAATGCCACTCCCTTCCTCATCGTGGTGGGCCTTGATCTTCCCCCTACAGCACCCCTTCCTTCTCTGCTCCCCTTGCACCACAACAGCCTTACCAGCTGGACAATGCTCTTCAAGCTGCTGGGCTGGTATTAGAAATTGGATCAGTATTGGCTGATGTGCCTTCTTAAAAATTAGCTAATGGTATTAGCCCCCCAAATCTCTGTTGGTTTACCCCTAGTTTACTCTTGATGTGTTCTGTCAGGGCATCTGGAACAAGGGTGCCTGACTCAGACAGATAATGCTGGGGTCCATGTTTCTGTAACTGCTCTTGGGCTGGTACAGTATCCTGAAGGGCCAGCATGGCTACTTGCACTTCCCGAGTGGAGCATGGGGGCCTTTTCCCCCCAGATCTGTGGAGGTGGCAGGCTGTGGGCTCAGGGCTTCCTGTCCTGCTGTCCTGTCCCTGGGGCCTCTTTGGTTCAGCAGGGCAGGGCGGGGATCCAGCAGGGTAGGGCGGGAAAGGGCTAGGCACCACTGTTGTAAGCCCTGCACCATCATGATGAGGTGCCTTGTGCGATGCAATCCCCACTGCTGCCAGGCAGTCAGGGGATGTCTTGCTGTGGCAGTGGGGCTTCCATTGGCAGTGGCAGCATTGTGCTTCTCTGCCCAACCTCACTCTGCCCTGCTGTGTCCCTCGGGGGAGAGTAGCAGGGCAGGGAGCCCTGAGCCTTCAGTGGGCAGCATGCCCCTGCGCTGCACACAAATCTGGGGGGCACATGCCCCCCATGCTACCCCAGGAGTGTGTGTTGTGGCAGGGAGCCAGCTCCCTCCCCCTGGCACAATCTGCTTGTGGTTCCATCCTGATCCCTGCCTGGGCCCTGCATCCAGGACTTTTCCTAGGGCGGCATGAATCAAGGCAACCGCCCCGGGCCCCATGCTTTGGGGGGCCCCTTGGCTGCTGCCAGCTTCACATCTGGCTGCTCGCCACCCCCCTCCTGCTGCTGAATCCACCGCCGGCTTCTTTGTGTCTGAGAGTGGGGGCCCGCACAGGCTGATTTGCCCTGGGCCCTGCTTGGGTCGTCTCTGCCTGCAGCTGCATGTGGCCCCAATCCCCAGGAACCATCCCAGGTGGGCAGCAGCCCAGCTGCAGCCCTGCCCAACTTCCTCCCTTACTCACTATGGGGGCTTCTATTCCCCCTCTTGCCCCATGCCAGACTTACTTGCAGGTTGCTGCTCTCCAGGCTGCCTGGTGGCCATGTGCATGCATACATGAGTATGGTGCCCCCTGCCTGACTACCCTCCTCCAGCTTCCCCCTGCCCCTTGTAGGCTGGAAGTCTGCCAGCCTGCAAGGGAAAACCACTGTTTCCTGCAGTTTTCTCCTTATAAAGGAGAAAATCCAGGTTTGACTGCATTTTGTTGTGGCAAAGAGAAAACCAGATCCCTGACCATCACAAACATTTCAAGAAATATGTTCATCTTTTTTTTTTTTTTTTACCTATGTTGCAATATTTGCACTTTCCTCATTAGACTAAATTGCATTATTATCAAATGTTAGAAGCATAAAGTTTTTAAAAAGAAAGGCTTCTGTTATGGTACAAATTATTAGGCATATTTTTGGTGTAATATATATATTTGATACATTCTCTTTCAATCTGCATTATATCATATCTCTCTAATTCTATCCTGAATGTTTTACTAGACTAGAAGTGTCAAACTCATTTGTCCCATATGGCACAGGACTGGTGCATGGGTCAGGTTAATGATGCAATACCTGCCCACAGGCTGGATCATGCCCATGGAACCACCTTCACATGGTGGATCCAGCACCCACAGCGCCCGTTCCAGCCAGGCTGCGACACTGGAGCATGTAGTACATGCTCTGGCTGGATTGGGTCTGTGCCAAATGAGCCAGCTGCTCCTGAAGCCACCCTGAATGTGTCACCTGCCCCACACCAGCCACAGTGGGTGCTATGTATGGTGCAGTCCTGGACCAGCAAGGGTAGGCACTGTGGGCACTGGATCTGGCACATAGGTGGGAGGAGGGTGGGATACTGGACTGGTTCTGCACAGCTGCTACATGTAGCGTGGGCCCTGGAGGGGGCCCTATCTGGGCTGTGGGTCCTGGGCCCCATGTATGGGGCTCATCCAGCACAAGCTGCATGTGGGTCCACTTCAGACTCGGGGCCAACACTGGAGCAGATTATGTGGTTCTGTGGGCTGCATTCATCCCACAGGTCTTATCTTTGATACCCCTGAACCAGAACTTCTTGCACAACAGAGCATTAATAAACTACTGGGACTTCAAGGCAGTGTTCCTTCTAAACTCTGTGGCATGCGTTTCTATGCAAGTATGCCTGACAGTGTGGCATGAGTGCGCCTGCACAGCCATGCATGCCATGCAGCTTAGAGGGAACGCTGCATGGCATGCAGCACTAGAGAATTCAAGGCACTAGAGAATTACAAATGACAGTATAAAATGGTAAAATTTTGATACTGTTCACTGAAAAAATCAGGTAGTGTGTTTGGGTAGTGTGACACACCCTGACTTGGGATTTGTTTAGATAACAGGTCATAGCCCAGATGAGATGCATACTCCTAGGGTATTCTGACACCTTTAGGGGTGCCAATCAGTCCCAAACTTCTCTCTGCAGTCTAGTACCTCACTACTAAGAACAGAGTGAGATACTCCAAGAGTCACCTTCCTGCCTGAATGTGCCTCAGCTTGACCCACCTCACCCAGTGTTTGCTAGCTGTGTTGCTGAAGATCTTGTCCAGGCAGCAAAAATACAGCATATAGCTGTAGGCAAGGCACTGAATGGCAGTGAAAGTAATTCCAACACTGTGCACTTTCCAATATGCAGGTACTGCAGAAAAGGCCTGGAGGTAGCTGCTTGAATAATGACAGCAAATGACGACAAGAAAATAAAGAAAGGAGAAAGTAAACAGCGTGTGTGTTTGCATGAACACACTGTTTATTTTTTCTTTTATTTTCCATATTTAAGTGTAGTCCTATTGACTCATCTTGTTTATTAGCATATATTTGCTAAGTTTGGTGCATCTAGCACTGTAGCTAACACAGAATGTGTTATATCTAATAAATGTGAGTGTATGTATAAAATTTTGAAAACAAACATGCAAAACATGGTATCTGCATTGATAATCTTATGCATGTGCTAGTGAAAAGCATGGTAATTAGTGTGGAATCTGGGCATCATTCCTTGCAGGACTGAAGAACTGGCATTTAAAGAGCCTTCTTCTTTTTGATTGTTTTGTTTTTGGTTTTTATATTTTTGTGTTTGATCTATTCCTTTTTCTAAGGATTAAGAATGAATTAACACACACATAATTTTATAAAAGTAAATAGATTCTCATAAGGATGTAGAATGCTTTTAACTATTATTGATTTTTCTCACTTACGGAATGGATGCTTCGCTCTCTCTTAGCTCTTCCCCTGAGATTCCACAGGTCGTGTGGCCAACATAATAAAGCACACATGGATACATTATTTGTTACACTATACACTATGAATAGAGAATAAGACTCAAAATAACATTTTGGCTTTTTATTTTATTTTACTGCTGACTTTGGTTTTGTTTTGTTTTTTCAAATTTGATAAAATATTAATGTGGAAAAAGCAATAAGAATGGCAGAAGCTGTAGTTAATATGAAATAACTACATACGTTGTTTAGGAGTCTATTGGCAGGGAAAATTTTAAACATAATTTAATTAATTGTCTTGATATACGAATCTAAGTGCCAAAATTTATTTCCCTAGCCTTTTTATCTCTCTTTTTCTTTTGTGAAAGGAAGTATTGCAGATAAAATTCCGTGCAGGAAAAAGGAGTGTGAAGATGGCATGAGAGCTGTTCTAAAAAATAAATGTTGATTATTTTTCCCCCCCATGAAAAGGGACTCAGAGCTATGATGCAAAGAATGGAGTTCCTCAGTTATGAATCATTGCATGGAATATGGAAAAGCTTTACAAAAAAAAAAGTTTTTTAATTGTAAAGGGAGAAAGCTAAATCAATTTTTATTTTTAATAATTTAATGCATTTCTTCATCCTGGCGTTTTTGTTTGAAAATATACCTTGCATACACTTTTATTCTAAATTTTAATAATACTACTTTGTAGTACTGAAATGATGCTTTTTTTCTGAAATGTTCCTTTAAAAAAAAAAAAAGGATATTCAGTATTGTTCAACATATGCAGGTTGGATCTCTCAATTTACAGCCAACACAGCTTCCTATTTGCTACTGTCTACGGTTCACTTAGATGCTCCATAGAAGGCTGCATACAGACAGCATGGACGTATGGATGACAATAATAAATAAGACCCCCATATTTACAAAGGAAGAATTCATTTTGTTTCTTTATTTTCTCGTGCAGTCTAAAATGTGGATTTGAATTGATACCAGCATAAACTGTCCCCAGTGCTTTGCAGACATTTATTCCAGAATAAGGGGATTTGTTGGTTTAGCTTCTAGCACATCTGGAGGCATGGGGTTGGGGGAGAATCATTTGCAAAATGAAGAGGAAAAAACTAAACAAATTGAAAATACGCTATTCTTGTACTAGAAGCAGAAAATCTACAAGAAGGGTTGAATATCCTGGTATAATTGTAACTATACAACTGTATTGGATTAAGTAGTAAAACTTTCCCATGCAGACAAGACCTGCTTTATGCATATGTTCACATTTATGAATTTGACTCTAACAAAATTATTCATAGTATATACAAATGAAGCACATAAGTCGCTGCAGAATCCATGTCTGTCTGATGTAGTTTCATGCATATTTAACCCCATTGTGCTGTAGAAAGGAACTTTTCAAAATCATCCATTTTGGGAAGATCAGTGAGACCGTCTTGATTATGCTCGGTGGGGATGTGGTGGCAGCTGGCAGCCATGTTGGATTTATCAGTGAGGATGAGAGGGGAAAAAAAAATTATCTTAGCATCCAGGCTGGGGAGTGCAAGTGCAAGTGTGTGTGTGTGGGGGGGGTGGGGGTGAACCCAGAAGGGTTCTGCATTTGGTATTGCACAGCCCTTTCACATATTTTGTAAGAACTTTTTGTGTTTATTGGAATATTTTGACTTTTTACTCAAATGAATATAGTTGCAACTCGAGGGATCTTATAAAGAAGTAACAAGCCAATAAAATAACTATAATGAAACAATGAAAAATTATACACATGGAAAATCGCATACTTCTAATTATACTAATCATCCTTCAGTGCTCCCTGTATATCCTACAACATACAGGCTAGTTAGGTTTACAATAACACATTTATCACAAATGTTCAAAAAGCTTTACAGGCTAAACTACAGAGCTTGCATGAGTGTCGGACTTGTGTGTGAAAGGAGATGTATAGTTTGACATTTGATAGGATTTGATTTAATCTGACAGCACGGATAATCCTCCCCTTCTAAGCGGTGTTGGTCAGGCCGCAGTTGGAGTACTGCGTCCAGTTCTGGTCGCCGCACTTCAGGAGGGATGTGGACAATATTGAGAGGGTTCAGAGGAGGGCCACTCTCATGATCAGGGACCAGCAGGGCAGGCCTTATGAGGAGAGGCTAAGAGACCTGAACCTGTTCAGCCTCTACAAGAGAAGGCTGAGAGGGGATCTAGTGGCCTGTTACCAACTAGTCAGGGGGGACCAGCAGGCATTGGGGGAGTCTCTGTTCCCCTGAGCACTACCAGGAGTGACTAGAAATAACAGTCACAAGCTGGCAGAGGGTAGAGTTAGACTAGACATTAGGAGGCGCTACTTCACAGTCAGGGCGACTAGGATATGGAACCAACTTCCAAGAGAAGTGGTGCTGGCTCCTACCCTGGGGGCCTTTAAGAGGAGGCTAGATGAATACCTTGCTGGGGTTGTTTGACCCCAGTACTCTTTCCTGCCATGGCAGGGGGTCGGACTTGATGATCTGTCAAGGTCCCTTCTGACCCTACAAACTATGAAACTATAATAAGGCATTAATGATATTCAGTAGTAATTGATTGGTTAATCAACAAGGCTTTACTTCTGAGTGTTTTTAATAGATGTATTGGAAAAAGGTCTGCTTTTTCCAATACATAGGAAATAGGTATAAAGGTGTAAAGCATAGGTGTAAAGGTTCAAACTGAGGGAGAGGAAAGGGAGAAAGATCTGACTCAAACCAATTGCACGAATTTGTGAAAACAGCAATTTAAATATTTTTGCAAATTTTTTTACTTTTAATCTGTAAAATGCAACGTGCTATTTTTGATCTTTTAACTATGTTCTAGGGTGGACCAAATATAGAGCCCCACTAGGACTCTGCTTAGGTCTTGGGATCCAAACACATGGGTCACTATCACTACATATGTAGGGATTAGGCCTGAGACTCCAGTGGAACACAACAACTTTAATATTCTTTGGCTTTCTACACGAGCAGTTCTGTTTTTCAGATGCTGACATGCAATGACACAAGAAGTTTATTGCTGATACCAGTGTTGATGCAGAAGCTTTTAGGGCATGATTAGGATGATCTGTGAGATATCAGCTTTTAGAAAAACATTTAAGTATGTTAAGGTACAGTTATTGCTTGCTTTCTTACAGCAGACTTAGAAGACTGAAGGTGATCTAGTCTTCAGACCATATTAAGGCTTGTATTTGTTTTTTTTAATTAAAAAAAGTCTGCTGCAGTCAAAATCCTTGGTATTGTTTAGATTCCATACACTGTTTCATATCGGGAAATAAAGGTTATTTTTGGTAGAAAACATGCAGCCAACAAGTCCATGCTTTCAACAACAAAGATCTTAGGGCCTTGTTACACATTAATTTTAGGTGGCTTGTTTGGAGCTCTTAACCCCTGACTTGTCCACATATTAGCACCTGACACTAGTTTTAATAATACTTTAGACTGCATACAGTTATGCCACTCCAGGGCAGGTTTATCTCTGATGCACGTTACCTGCTCGTGTTCCATTACTGTGCGGCTACTTCCCACAGATAAGCCACCCAATTTTCAGTCCAGTGTCTCCTCCTTCACCTTCCTGTTCTGTGTGGAGAAATTTTCCGCCCCTTAAACTCTACTGCCCAGGGGGTGGTTCTGGCACCAAGCCAACTCCCCCCTCCTGCCCCTGGGTGTTTGACCTTCCTACCCCCAGGGCTGCAACCCCATGCAAACAGCTGCAGAACAGATGTCAGCTAGCCAGGCCCAGGAGTGGGGTCTAGTGGATATGGTGGGGGGGAACAAGGTAGGGGGTCAGATCGGGACCCCATGAGGTGGGGCTTCCTTCCTGGGGCAGGGCCAATAACTCCTCCAAAAGCACCTTCTCTCACTGCTCCCACCTTCCAGCCATCCTGGGAAGCATGACCAGCACCCACCCCACCACAATCCCAAACCCCATTTTATTAAAACATGAAACCTTTTAAAATTTACTTTCTCTTTAACTCATTCTTAAATTCTTCTATTTTTTTTTATACTTCAGTGGCTGGCTGACTTCATTTCACCACCCTTCCCTCAACCCCATTTCCTTTCATCTCACACATCATTACTCACCCCCATTCCATAAAATCTGCTTCCCAGATTCATGTCCTGTCCCCCACCTTCCCAAACCATCTCTCATACACCTCTACCTACAGCAGGGATAGAAGCCTGTCCTGACTCACCAGCTGTGAGTTGCCACTGCAGTGCTATATATCTCTTAGTCAGCTCCCTGGTCACCAGCCCTCTAGTGGCAAGTCACGGCAGTATGAGTGGAGGACAGTCAGAGAAGGTTTTTTGCTTAAGGGCCTTGTTATATGTTACCCCAGAGTGGGCAATTATTTTAGCTGGAGGGTCACTTAATGAGTTTTGGTGAGCTGTGGAGGGCTGTAAGGGTAACCTTGCCCTTTGACACATGCCTCGACCCCTGGTTGCCATCTTGGAACTAGAAGTCTTGCCCCCAACCCCTGAACCTTGCCATCAGAAATCCCTCCACTTGCCCCCCTGAATTAGTCCTTTTGGCAAAGAGGCTTTGCCATCTTGGACCTGGAAAAAACCCAAGTTATAGTACTAAAAATCAAACATCTAGAATAAAATATTTAAATTTTATTTAAAAATATATTTTTGTCCTGATGTGTGTGTTTTATTGTGTACATAGAGGTTATTGCATAATATTTAAAAATGAAGTCTTACTCTTGTATATTGTGGGGGGTACAGGTGAGTGATTATAAGGTATGTGGGGCTATGAGCGTGAGTGTATGTGGGGTGTGGGGGAAGGTGTGGGTGTGTGTATGTGGGTGTGTGTCTGGTGTTTAGGGGGATGGATAGGTATGAGGCATGTGGAGGTGGGTATGGGGTTTGTGGGGAGCTGTAGGTGTGTGCATGTGGGTTGGGAGAGCATGTAGGGGTATGTGGATGTATGGGGGTATGGGTGGGTATAGAGTTTATGGGAGGCTGTCGGTGTGTGCTGGGTGGTTGTGGGGTGTGTGGAGGGAGGAAGATGGCTGGGAATGCCTGCATGTGTGGTGTGTGTTGTGTGTGGCACTGCAGATGGGTCTGTGGCACCACATACCGCATGTGCATGCTTATATGTTTGCACCCAATGTGTGGACAATCCAGGTGTTAAGAGCTTTAGGAGCTACACAGAAGTATCATGTAACAAGGCCCTTAAGGTATGACTGTTCCAAACTTCAGCTAGCATTAACACCGATCAACATTTGAGCATCTCAAAGTGCAATATGTAACCAAGTCCTAAGAAGGACAAAATAGATGAGCTCTTTATTTTTCTAAAAGAGGAAGTTTGGGGGGTAAACATTCAGTACATGGATTTAGCTGCACAATTCCCATATGACATTTCAGTAAATGGTTTCATGGCAACTGAATATTTATTGCAAATCAATGTTAGCACGATTGAACTTTTAACATCTTTGGGCATTTTTTTTTTACATGAACACCCAGATGATGGTCTGAGAAAAAAAACAATTTGAATTCTTCCTTGCAATGATCTGGTAGTGCTATATATGTTACCTTACATTGCTTCACATAAGAAGTATCTTACAGCCCTTATTTGAGCACACCTTTCATTGACTTCACTGGGAGCTTAGCCTGAATAAAGATTTTAGGATCAGGCCCACAAGCACCACAATAAGCCTGCAAGGGACTTTTGTTTGAAAAATATCCATGAAGTTAATACCTGACATTCAGAAACTCTGATAAAAATTAAGGAGAAAGAGTCTAATACTCCTTTTATGTAGCAAGGCACAGACAAATAAATGATATGGGATGGAAAATTGCCAAGAACAACAAAAGAGAGTAGAGTTAGCATACCAAGCTTCCCCCTCTCCGTCATCCCCCACCACCCTCCAGAAGTGTATGCACTGCAGCAAAGGCACAGTAGAGCTTTATGGGTGTAATAGAGAAGTTGCTGTCTGCTGCATTTTTTTCTGTCTATGGATATTTCTGTACTGAACACATAGTCCAAGTTTTATAGGCATGTGGACCAGAGTGCTCAATTTAGACCAGTCCAAGTATGAGCCTTCCTACGGCCCTGCCTGGGTTATGTGTTGTCATTCTCTTGATGCTTGTTGTTGCAAACTGAGTAGTATTTCCTAAGATTCTTCCTCAGTCAGTTATGACAGTGGTAAAAGAATGTGTTTATTCCTTGTGGGGTAATTATGCACAGAGTACTGGAGGGCTATTCATGATAGAGGGATCTTTCCTGCATCCACACTGAAGCTTAAATGCTTCAGTGGATTGGGTCAGAGTGCTTGCACATGATGGAGCAGTCACTCCTCAGTCCCTAACCTAGAAGACTCTTTAGTGGAATTTGCATGAAAATGTTGAGTCCATGACCTGCACTGCTGCTACTGGACATCGCTGTTCTGGAATACTCCTAATATCAAGGGCACAGATGATCAAAAATATGTCAACAGACCCAAGGACTATGCTGATTTCAGGTAAATTACACATTAATTTGTAATTAAGTTTGGGGATAATACTTGCCTAAAGGAAAGTAACAAAAATGGTAAAGAAAGAAATCCTTTTACTGATTGAATTAGTAAGGGCCCATTTAGGCAGCTTCTGAAGTCAAAGTTCCTATTGAAAGGATAGCAAAAATGAAAAAAAAAAATCAGTGGATCAGATTCTGAACTCAGGTATACAGGTCTATCTGCTCATCTGAAATGTAAATGTAATTGAAAGTAAAAGAGCAAAGAAAAAACTCTTGTAAGGACCCGGAAAGACTAACAGGAAGAAAAACCTGAGCGTTACCATTTAAAAAAATTATTTTTTTCTGAAGCCTTGTTGTAATTCTTTGCACATGTGGTTTCCTTGTCTCTTAGAAGAAGTAATTTGCTTTCCATCTAGTTGTTATTGTTTTTAAAAGAACTTCATCATTTGTGGGTCAAAAAGTTTAATCTCGGTGTTGAAATAGAATGCCCAGAGATATGCATTTTGTTAGTGAGAATGTGATTTTTTTTTAAATAGCTCTTAAAAGTAATGATTGAATTAGGCTTCTGAGAAAGTATGAAAACTGAAAAATGGGATGCTGTCCTACACCTGAGTCTGATGATAGTGTCAGAAACATTGTTTAAAATGATGGGGCTTCATTTTTTAAAACTTGGATAATAACTTCAGCTTTAAATGGTGTTGATTAGAGACATAAAGAAGCTAGTAAAAGTTAAGATTCCAATTAGGATTTTTCAGGATTTTTCATTCTACTTCATTTCCCCCCACTTCTTTTTTCACTGAACTGGCAAAGGTGCCTCTGCCCCTCCGCTGCCCCCAACAATCTAGTCATTTCTGAGCATGGTTATTGGTATTTCTTCCTAAATCACACTCCAACAGGATAGAGGGGAAACCATGAAGCATTTCAAACGTAATCACTGCCAAATAAAATACTCATAAATAGTATTTCTAATCATGTGAAATAGTGGAAGCCTTCAGTGCTCAATTGTCGTAAGAGAAAAATGATTAGAAGGTGACACAAAGGTATAATTAATTATACTACGGACAAATTCATCTCTTGTAGTTTTGAACTGGATAATGCAATACTGTTTCTGCTTTTCCAGAAGGACAGCATTGCTCCCTGAGGCTTAATAATAACATTATGTCTATGTCTAAATAACACTTTAGTCTGACTTCCTTTGACCTTTTGGTTGAATGTATTGATAAAAAAATGACTGTCTTTTCATGATCAAAAGCAGTAGAAGTATACAGTGCAAATGTAGTTAAAAATCCATCACTAGATCAATATTTTTAAGGATAGCAAAACTTCATTCACACTTTCAAACAACCACAGAGAGAGATTTTTTTCCAAGAAAAGGTTGGTAGGATTGCCAAGTTGAGGATTGATTTCAGGACTTTGAAGTTCATTTTAATACCATCATGAGCCAGAAGCAAGGAAATATGCAATGTGGAATCATAACATACTTAGCCATGTAATGATAATAAGCAGGTTTTAAAGTGTAGTTATAGTAGGTTAAATTTTCAGTGGCTGTATGTGTACTATATTCATTTGCGCATTGAAGCTGGGAACTGGTTGTAGCCTGATCCAGCTCAAACCAAACCGCTGTGGAGTGGCTAGTAGTTCAAAAAGTGCTAGTTGCCAGATTCCCCCTATGCTTCCTAGTTCTGCAGCTAACATACAGCCGCCCCTGAATTCAAAGTGCTGAGACAGAGATGGGAGAAAGTGTTAACTAGCAATCGTCATTCAACAATTTTAAAATACGAAAAGGTTCCAGTGTATAAATAGTGTTCTGTAGAAAATCACTAGTTTGTATTTTTGCTGAGAAGTGAAAGGAGAAAAATCCATTTGAATCCACTTAAAAATGTAGAACCTATGTAGTTTAGGAACCTAAATCTTACCAACTTTAAATGACTTCCTAAAATACTTAAGGGTCATAGGGTCTTCATAGGGTCACTTAAGACAGTAAAGATGCAATTCAGTAAAGCTGTGACGTTAATGCAGGCGAGTTAAAACATATAACACTTCCTATAGACACTATTATTCATAATTTAATCCCCATCTGGATGCAGTCATCCACAAGTAAGGTGATATTGTTATTGGAGGATTAAGCTACAGTGAACTCAGATGCTTCGCTTCTGATTTGAGATCATCTGTTTAGGAGTTCAGTGATCTCTAAAATTTAATGTCAGCATTTTCCTGAACTTTTTTTTTACCTCCACATATAGGTAAGTCCTAAGGTAGTTTGGGTATGTCTGTCCAATGTCTCTGATACCTCAATGTCCTCTTCCCATCCCAAGCGCTTCAGAACTCCCCCCACGCCCCAAATATATTTGTGCACTTTCTACCTGGAGACATTTTCTATCTGGAGGTAGCACACTATAGAGCACTGGAACACAGTCGTGTATAACAATGCAATGAGACAACTGATATTACCAACAACTTGGCTGTCAAAACTGAGAGAGTGAATATCCAGTTTCAAAAAAAGCTCAGTCATCTTTATCTTCAGGGTTGTGGGGTCACATAATCATATACAGATGTGCGTAGCAGAAGTATTACTTACATACCTTTTAATAGGCCAAGTCTTTTTCTTGCAACGATATATGTTATAATTAACTGTTTCATAGTGTATGTAACATTAAGTAAATAGAAATCAGGCAGAAAGCTTTTTAGACAATTCGTCAGTAGTGGTAACTTCGTTTAAAAAGCCAAAAATTAGTTTTTGCAGGGATAATAGCTATAGGAGGAGAAAAGTGCAATAATATTCTTCTGCTTCTAAATTATATATAAAATCAATTACCACTTTCCTCTACTAAATCTAATGTATTCTGCTATAATGTATGCTACCTGCTCAGATGGATGTTGATGGCAATCTCATTCTTTCCCCTCCCCAAATACAGTCTAGTATAGATCTGTTTTGAGGAATAAAGTTAAAAATATTAATTGAAATGTAGATATTTACAGTCTTCTGTACAAAGCTAAGGGCTATGTTGTGTGGCTATGATACAGTCTCATTGGCTGATACCTGTGCCTTTTTGAAGCTCTGTAAATGTCAGCGGGATTTTGACTAGGCTTGAGATCTAATCTCTGTTGATCAGATAGTAGAACTGGGATCTATAAATGTGCATGCAAGACTTGAATATATTTTCAACACATGCAAACATAGTTACTAAATGCAAATTATCTCCTCAACAGTGAACTAGGAAGAGCACATTTGGAACAGTATATAGGCAACTGTTGATCCTCTGGATCTTGGTGTATGTGTAAGAGGTCTAGTTAAGTGCCTGATAAATCTGTTTGTGGCTGACAAGCCCAACTTGAGAGGGACACAGCTCATTGCAAGTTTCACAGATCTATGTGTTGTTTGAGTTGGGATCCAAGTTTAGAGCATGCTGCTTCCTTCTTTTTCACTTCACTTCTATCCTCTGGATCAAAGCCACTTCATGTTGAGTTGTATCCAGTAGCGGATGTTCCCTCCAGATTGGACAGGATTCTGCACATTTCCTCCAGCTTTCTACGCTGATGTTGAATGTCTTTGTATCTTTTTTGTACGCATTGTGGTACTGCCATAGAGGGCAACCCTGCTTTTTTAGAGCCATCTTGAATCTCACTGTACAAAATGTTCTTGTACAGTTGCCTCACATTCCCCTGACATGGCTGAGCCATTACAGCCTCCTGTTTTTGATAGTGGTTTCTATGTGTGCCAGTCTTGCGTGCTTTAGCACCTCAGAATGCCTGTACACGAGTGTGGGTGCTGCTCCAGTGCTCTGCAATTACAGCATGCTGGAGCAGACTTGATTAACTGAGTCTGCTAGAGCATGGCAATTAGCAGCCTTCAGTGTCTCATGTATCAGTGTCCCTGCGCTTCAAAATGGCAGCGGAGGGGTGGTGGTAGTGTGCTTGAACTAACGAGCTTTAGTTCAAGCACCCTGCCACCATTTTGAAGCATGGAGATGCTAATACACAAGACACAGTGATGCTGATGCATGAACTGTAGTGGTTCTTTAATTAGAGCAGTTGTCGGAGCTGCTCTAATTAAAGTGCTGCCCTCCCTCTCACCCCTGGAGCATGTGTGAAAAGTGACCTCTGTGTTTGACATTTTGTCTTCCCACTTGTTTTCAGGATTTTGCACAGGCATCTCATATGGAAGATGTTCCGTCTCCTAATGTGCCTACCGTATGTAGTAAGAATAATCTCTTCGCAATGCTTATGCATTTCAGATTTTAAAATATACAATTTCTTGACTACAATTTCTTGTTGGTGGCTTGGAAGTGTATTAGTTTGGAATCCAGGCAAAATCCAGGTCATTTTTAGACCTTGCTAAGTAATCTAATTGAAGATTTTGTTCTTTCAACTTCAGTGTCAAATATGTGACAGACAGGCATTGAATCTATGGACATTCCAAGCCTTTAAATTGCTTTTACTCTATCCAAAAGACTATCGTGGTTATTGTTTGCTTACCTGATGCAAAGGTAATGCCGTGGTTTTTGCCCATGGGAATACACTTACACAGTTTGCTTTGCTGAAAACCGCAGTGCTTCATTTAGCATTGTCTACTGCCTTTGTTGACTGGATTCTGGACCTGTAGTCCATATAGTAACTGTTCTGTTCTTCTCCTAAATTTGAATGTAAGTTGCTTGTATCCTTTGTGTACATATGAGTTCAATTTGGAGCTACTAAATTTAGATGATCCCTTTCCATAAAAGGAATTGTGGGTTTAAAAAAAATCCATCCCAGTCCATCAAGATTACAGAAACACCCATGATTTTGATCAGTACAACTCAGCATTCTTAACTCTTCAAGTCTTGAGTGTCATATCTTTCATGGGAGTGACTAATCACATCACTTGCATTAATTTCTTTCAATATTTGTCTAGATTACATGAAAAACTTGGAAATGCTTTGTTTTTATTCCGTAGGTATGCCTTTTTATGTAATAGGCAGTAGTAAATAAATGTTAGAAAAGCAAACACATAAACGACATAGCAATTAAACACAACTTAAGACTGAGCACACAAAATATTTAAAGCTTAGCTTTGAATATTGGAGTATATTTAGTATGCATACCTCTGACCTTTTTGAAATTTCTTTTCATGCAAGACATTTACTTTGTATACAACTAGTTATTTTAGCATAGCATAAACATTGTCACATGGGGACAATGAGAAAATTGTAATATGTTGTATTAAGTATTGCCTAGTTTCTGAATTACAGTTAAACTAGTCCTGTTCAGTGAATACAGAAGAATGACTTCTTAGATTGAGGAGTTTTGTATGTCACGAATGACCAGATTTCTCTTCTGAAAATTACCAACTTGTCTATTTTCTTATATTATCATTATAATAATAGCCTATTGCTTTCAAGTGATCGCTTGTCAGTATTAATGAATTGGATCGCAAATTGGAAAATCCAAGAAGAATCATTGGAACACAATTTGGAACTTTACCGCTTCTTACCTAAGAGCTATTCAAAGAGTGAATTTTATTTATTATGGAATGAGTTTGTAAATTGGGCATAGTACATGCATTAGTAAGGTCTGCTAATTTATCCCTCTTCTGACTTGCAGGGTCATTTGTGGGTTTTTGTTTTTTGTTTTTTGAAATGTTGTTGATCTTTCAAGAGAATGCCCTGACAATTGTCATATTGAATGTAATAGTTTGAATGTTTGTAATAGTTGCCCATTAGCCAGTTTAGGAAAAAGACAAGATTCATCTTCTTATCTAGGCCATTGTTTTGGTCTATGTGTGGAAGGTCCTGACTTTGCTCAAAGTTTTAACTCTTGAATTTTATCTTTAGAGGCCTTTAACAGGGTTAACATAAAAATGACCCTTAAGCAAACATCCCACATTCCACGAGATCAAACCCTAGGGCCTTTGAAAAGATTGGGAAGAAAGGAAATTCCCCAAAGTAATTAAAATGGTCAACAAAAGAAACTGAACCGAGCAGAAATCTGTTAAGTAAGATCCGAGCCCAAA
Organism: Caiman crocodilus; assembly: GCA_030014935.1. Lineage (NCBI taxonomy): Eukaryota > Metazoa > Chordata > Crocodylia > Alligatoridae > Caiman > Caiman crocodilus. The sequence continues at coordinate 41,640,614 of JAGPOW010001918.1, read as the reverse complement.
TTTGGGAGTAGTGACAGGTTTGGGTAGGAGGGGCCCAAGATGGCAACTCACTTAAAAACTGTAACCTACTGTCCCAATTTGGAGGTAACATCACTTGCAGAACAACAAAGGAAGAATCGCACGTGTAGGCCGGATCAGACTGATCACTTGAACTACCCTCTCCGTGAATCTCTTAGTACCCTCTCTTATCTCTTAGTTCACACTGAAGCTGCAGAGCGCCCAAGTGGGACTGAAGGAAGGGGACTTAGTCCTATCAGTATTGAGGCCAGCCCATTGAACCGTACTACTAAGGCCAACCCATTAAATTGTACTACTGAGGAATGAAAACATATTTAGGTGTTTGGTTTCTTGGAATTCTAGGATTGTAAGTATATCATGAAAATAATAGTATTGATTCAAATTTAACTTTTTAGTTGTAATTGTAGTTGTTTTTGTAATGCTAATTCTTATAACATTGTTTGAGAAGGAAGTGCATTTGGAGTATTGTTTCTGATGCATGCAGTTATTGTGTTCTTAATGTTTGTGGTATTTCTTAAAGCTAAGCAGTGTTATATGCGTAGCAAAGAGTTTTAAAATAAAATTGTGTTGTATGAATTAAGTGTGCAATCATTGTGAAATCATGCAGCTAAAAATTTCTCCAGCCAGTGCATCAAACAAATCAGTAAATTGTGTGGGATCTTCTCTATACCATAACCCACTAGAGACATGGCGTCACGAACAGGATACGCTGGTTGCCCATTTCATAATGGGGTGAATGTATTGCAGCATTGCACGTTCCACAATGATAATGAGGGAACTTGGAAAGTAAGAGTGTAATCATTGTGAAATCATGCAAGTAGCTAAAAATTTCCCCAGCCAGCACATCAAACGAATCAGTAAGTTGTGTGGGATCTTCTCTATTCCATAACCCACTAGAGACAATAATGTACTTATTGTTTTGTGATATTTTTTTTTCTATTGAAAGAGTTTTAGAATTGCAGAGTCCTTGCCCTTGAATTCAAAAGCGAGATATAAACCTGCTGTCTTTCATGCACTTTATGAAAAAAAAGTTTTCATTTGGGCCTCCTCTACAATTTACAGGTATCGTGTGATTACCTGGTCAATTGTGGAATTACCTGGAGACCAACCACACAGAAGAAGTAGCTATCACACCTTAAGACACTCTAGTCAGCTACAAAGTTAGACTTTGAAAATGTGTACTGCTGTATTTATTTTATTAGATGAGGCTCCCCACCCCATCTTTTTAACAAGCCTCTCTCCTTACAGTTGAGCATGAGGCAGTGGGGCTATGGGGGCAGGTATCTTTTGTGGCTCTGGCCCTAACGCAGTGTTGGGGCTGGAGCCAAAGTCTCAGCTGCTGCTTGGTCCCTGCCCTCCACTGCTTTCACATGCCCTGTCACTTCTCCCTTTCTTCTGCACTCCTTACCTTTGATTTAGGCTGGCAGGCTCTGTCTTCACTGCAGTCTGAAGTGCAGAGCATATGCTTCAGCCTGGCCCTGCAGCAGTAGTGCCAGCTCTACCACTGCTTCAGGGCTAGGCTGGAGCCAGGCTTTTTGCTCCAGGCCACAGCAGGTATAGTCTGCCACTGTGGAGCAAAGGTAAGGGGTGGTGAGTGGAGGGGCAGGTGTGGAGGAAGATGAGAGGAACGGGGCCAGGGGTCTGAAGCTGTAGGGTGCAGACGCAGAATGGAGAAGGGAAGGGCAGCCTGAGGTTGCAGGATGAGAAGGCACAATGGAGCCTAAGGCGGGGTGGGGGGGAGACAGGCAACAAGGAGCAAGCTGCCTGCCTCTTTCACTGCCTGCCCCCCTACCTCTACAGTGCCTGCCCCCTACCACCTGTCCCCCACTGCCTGTCTCCACCCTCCCCCCAAATGCCTCCTACACTGTCTGCCCCATTACTACCCCTGCCATCACCTCTCCTCCCACCACCTGCATCAATGAGGAGGAATGAATTTAACTTGACCCTTCACTAATTAGATTCCATAAATGGAAAAATTAAAATCAATTCATGCACTTTCCATGTGCAGAATCTGACTTTTGGGGGGTTATCTTATATTCAGGGTCATCTCATATTCAGTAACTTTATAGCTGGTTGCTTATTGAACTTTAATTTGCATGTGTACCAAGGTTCCACTCTGGCTGGGAGGCCTGTCAGCTGATGTCTCCCAGAGGCAAGGTACACTAAGCCTAGTGTGAAGCCCCTGGGTCTGAGGGATTACAGCAGGCGCTACCCCCTCAGGTGGAGGGGGTATGCATGTGTGAAACCCATAGACCTGGGGATTGAAGTAATTGTGGTTCCCCAAGACCTGGGGTGGGGGCTTATGGAGCATCCTTGCAGCTAGGAGCCCCTCAACTGCAACTGCTTCCAGCTGTTGGAGCTTGCTTCCGGCCAGTGCAGGGGCGGCCTGAGATTGGGTTCCCCTTGCACCAGCAATACAGTGCAAAGGGATGCAATGCATGATCCCACAATCTCACCTGCCATGCATGTGTGACATGTTATATTTTGATAATTTTTTTTTCATATATTTTATGAATATGTTTCCAAAAGTAATGGCAATTTTGTAAATAAAACCACTGTGTGTACAGTGAGTGGGAAACTATATAGCAGCAGCAAACATGGGTGATGGCATTGCTGAACACATCAATTAGAAGTGATGTGCTCCAGGAAATGATCATCACATGCAAAATTATTTTATTTTGAAGGTGTCATTATTTTCTGAAACACCCTCATATGTAAATGTCTATTACAGAAGCATATGAAATTATTTTGCCTCTAGTATTGAAGACCTGCATTCTGCACTTTTACTGAACATATCATTGTGTTACAAGTGCAGCTTTTAATTATATTTGTCATTTATTCTGTTTTTGGCTGAATTTTCTGTAAAATTTTAAGATACAGTTCTTACAAAAAATATGAAAACATTTTCATGCATCAGTGATGAAATGTATCCTTTTTTGTAAGCAACCATAATATCTAGCAGAGGATATACTGGTGTCATTATGTTATGATTTTGCAGGATAAATTAGTGTAGTAATTGTCGTCTTTCACATATACCAGTGGAACAAGACTGGAAGTTCTGGATACTAAGACTGAATGATAGATATGAGTGGAAATGCAAGTTAAACAAGCATATTAGCCCATTAATGCATATTAGCCCATTCTTGCTAATTATACTATGTTTGGAATTGCTTTGGAATTCGGTGTGTGGAATTGTCAGTTATGAGGTTAACTCTTCTCTCGTACTCCGTTCCACACCATGGCACTGGAACTTCTTCACTCCCTATGCCCTGGGCTACAGTAGTCTAGACTGCATCAACACGCATCAGCAATGTACTATGTAATTATCATGAGTGAGGTGTATTCTCTTCAAACTCTACACAGCCTGGTAAATAAATATGATTTTTAACATTCACTAATAACATTTTAAAACTGTTAATGTTTCCTACTTAGAACATTTCAGTGGAAACAGTAATGCCAAAATAACAACTGAATTCCTATCTGATGGTACAGAAGGCCATAGGCAACTTGGATGGATACAAGACTATTTACTTGAGGGGCTTTGCAGTTTTAATAAACTGTAGAGCTTTTGCTCTTGCATGTCATGTACAGCTACATAGCTTAGCTAACAAAGTCATCTTCATTCACTGAGGATCCATATGTTTTTACAAGACTTATTTTAACTTGATCTTTCAACTTTTGAAAGTTAAAGCTATTACTTTTAAACCATTAGCAGGTTTAAGTCTGTTTTGATAGATGTCAATAAAAGTGTATGTTATACCTCTAAGTGAAGTCAATGATCATCAGTTAGTAGCCTGCAGCAATAATCTTAAAAGAAATAAGAATGAAAGCCATTTTTTCGTAGTGAATTTAATTCTTGGAGAAGGTGGCAGATTAACAACCATTACTGCTGAACTCTTTGTTTTACCCTCACACTAAATACAGTGGCAGCAGAACAGAACTCTCCCTTGGGAGGAGAGTGGAAGGGGTTCACTCCAGATACTGTTTAAAGCTTTAACCTTTCTGCCAAACTGCTAATGAGGAAGCAAAGGAATGCATTGCAATATAGTGACTTGTCACTGGCAAGATTACTAGCTCATTTCATATAACCAGCCATCAGCTGATAATGACTTTCTGCCACTACTGACCCATGTCAGATTTGATCCAGTGACCTACAGGTGAAAGTCTTTTATTCTGTTGTCTGCCACCTGAGTCTTTTAGTCGTCTTAAAACCATTTTAATATATTTTTTCTTATAGAACTGCCAAGTTCACCTTGACTTTTGTCTGCACCACAATCTGATGATAGAGACATGTGTGCATGTATGTACACACACACACACACACACACACACACACACTGTAATACAAGTAGGTTAATATGTTGTGCTGTATATTGTATAGATGCCTAGGAAATATAAGGGTGGTTGCACTTCTGCAATAAAGTGCATGTATATGTGGTGAAGTGCCCTCCAGGAGGGCACTTGCTAAGGACCTCTGTGACCTTCTCTGGTCTCAGAGTACCTCTTGAAGCCAGCCTAGGTGCCAGGCATAGATTCTGGAGTGAGGGGGGAGCCCAAGTTCCTTCCCACTCTAAGACCCTGCCCTTTCAGTCCTTCACTCTCCCTGGTTCTGTGGCTGTGAATCAAGGTTCTGCTTGAGAGAAAGGGACTTATCTTGGGGCACCCCAGCTCAGCCAACAGTTCCAAGCAACAAAGTGCTTTCATTTATTAGGGCACAGGCCAGGTGGCCAGAGGTTATCTGTCTTCTCCAAGGGGGTTAAGTAGTCCCTCTGTCCTCAGTCCAGCCTGCACAGACCTGAGCACCCCCAGAGATACCCAGCTGTTCCCTTTCCAGTCTCTCTAGCTCTCAAAGCTTCTCCACTTCACCCAAGACTCTTATGGCCAGGAGCTATAAAGCTCCTTCCATTGTTATGTGCATCTTATCTGGATACCTCTTGGGTGTAAGGCATCTCGGTTTTGATATGTCAGCAAAGTCATTCAAGGCTCTGCTCATGCTAAAGGTCCTGTACATAGGTAACTCATGCCTTTAACCTTTCATTTTCTTTACATATACTAAAGAGCTAAACTCAATCATCTACCTACTGTTATACAAACATGAACATAGTTAATGTAGAACTATCTTAACAAAACCAGTAGTCCATGTATGGAAGTAAACACATGTGAACATTTACCCAGATATTCATACATGTGTATAAAGAGGGACTTCGGAGCTATCCTAATGCAGGGACAAATGACACATGTAATTTACATAGATTTTGCACCCTTTTTTTTGTCTGGAACTTAGGTGGCTCTCCAAAATCATGGTCCACAGTCGGTGGTATTACAGTAGCTTGCCATGACTGCTGAAGAGCTGGTAATAACCTATTTGGGTTGAGTAAGTAGTTGTGCTAAGATATTAAGGATGAAACAAATATAGTTAATTTCATCCTTGCTATATAATACAATATATTAATATACAGGCAATCCTCGACTTATGACATTTTGAGATACGACAAACGACACTTAAAACCTTTATAAATTGACACCATGTTTCCAGGTTTCAATGCAAGTTTTGACTTTACATCATTGGATACAGCTGCATCCAGCTGGTAAGTCTGGAAGGGGAGGAGGGAGGGGGGAGGGAAGGAGTGTGTGGTGGGCAGATCAATGCCCTGCAGCGAAAGAGGGATTGGGGCTGGGGCTGGAGCTGGGACAGGGGCTGGGGCAAGTGCTGCCCAGCCAGGGTGGGGGGTGTGGGATGAAGGTGTGGCTTGTCTGAAGGGCACGGGGAGGGGGAGGGGACATTTCCCACTTGCACACTGCTGGTCCAGGAGCTAGCTGTGTGTCTGGCAGCTCCCGCCTCTGCTCCTGCTGTTCATCTTGGAGGGCACAAGGGAGGGCATATGCTCCCAGATCTGTGTGGGTTGGGCAGGGCCAGGGCTGCACTGTGCTATGGTCTGGGCAGGTGGCAGGGGCCGTGAGGGAGCTACGATGAATTTTTGAGTGGCTGTAGCCCTCCCATAGCCCCTGCTTCACCTGATCCGTGGGCACGCACCCCCCGATGCCTCCCACCACTCGCCCAGCTGGGGTGGGGCAGGCACAGGATGGAGCTGCAGCTCATCCCGGGAGTGCAGGGGTGGGGGTGTGGCTCCCACTGCTGTGTGCTACTTATCCAGAGGCAGTATAGTGGTTCTATCCCATGCCCGCCCTGCCCCAGCTGGGCAATCAGTGGCAGGGCATAGCCCTCACTCCCAGTGCTGCCATGCCCACCAGGAACACAATGTGGTGCAACTCTGGCCCTGCCCACCCCGCACAGGTCCAGGGGCACACTCCTTTACTCCCCTCTGTGCCTTCCCAGATGAGCAGCGGGAGCAGTGGTGGGAGCCACCAGATAAGCAGCTCCTGGACCAGCAGAGTGCAGTGGCAGGAGCTCTTCAACCGCTGTGCCTTCATCCCACCTCCCCTACCCCAACTGGGCAGCACTTGCCCCCCACCATGCCCCTTCCCTCCCCACTCCCCTTCCAGACTTAACAGCTGGATGCAGCTGTATCAAGTGTTGTAAAGGAACCAACCACCCGTTTATAATGTTGTTTCGATGGGAAAATTGGTTCCAAGTTATGATTTTTTGAATTAAGATGTGGTTTTCAGGAACCAATTATGTTGTAAATCTGAGGACTGCCTGTATCTTGTTTTTACCCATCAATGTATCTTAATAAAAAAAATTGTCATGCCTATGCAAACTGTACCAATGGCTTCTTATAAAATGCAATATATTGATATTCCAGAAATGCCAAAAAAACATTTTTCACAGGTACATGTTTGTTGCTTCAACATGAATTCTGTTACTGGTATTCTAAGATTTCAGATTTCATCTAAAAATGTCACTTCGCTTATTGTTTTTTCATTTCTATAGTTCTTTGTATCTGAAGTTCCTAAGGTTTTTTCAAAACATTAGTAAATTATACATAGCAGCAGTTCTGGGAAAACATATTAATATTATCTTTTCATGGTTAGAGAACCAGAGGCACAAAAAATTCAGTCAGAGCCGTATTCTTGCAAATACTTAGCATCTAAGGCTCTATGGTCTTGCAGCAGAGGTTAAAGAGCCACTCTATTGAAGTGCCTGGAACATCTTGTGTGTCAGCATCCCCATGCTTCAAAATGCTGGTGTGGGGTGGGTGCTTTGTCTAAAGCTCATTCAAGCTTTAGATAAAGTGCCCCCGCTACCATTTTTAAGTGGGGGATGCTGATAATGAAACGTGGCAAGCTGCTGGAGTACAGATATTGCCATGCTCCACCAGACTGGATTAATCGAGTTGGCCCTGACGCACTGGAAGTACAGCACATCTGAGCAGCCTCCCTGCTCCTGTATAGGCATCCATTATTCCTGAAAATTAGGCTTATAGAGATACTGTCAGGGTAAATAAAAAATGTGTTGTCTATTTAGATTAGAAAAAACAATGCTGGTTAACCCTGCCTTATGATCTCTTTTCTTAACTTGAGGAGGAAGACCTTAGATGATTGACTAGGGTCAAACTTGATTAGTTTAATTGAAATAAAAAAACATTTGCCATTACCTGCACTAGGGACAAGTCATGATTCAGTTGAAGTTAGCTCACTCAACCTATTTTTCTAAGCTTTCTATCTCCTCTGGGACAAGAAGGTAGGGAGTACAAACTGTTTTCCCTTGTACCAGAAGAATATGATGATTGGATCTTCTGGGAGAAGGGTGTTTTCTAAGTAACTTATTATACTGCTGCCCTTTCCTACATTGCCATAGAAACTCTGCCAGAAAAAGCTTCCCTTGGGAATTTGCTACAAGAAACTTTGTTGTTTTCATATGTAGGAATCCCACATGTGATCCAGCCTTCCAGATAAGAATTACTTTTTTTTCTTTTTTTTTTTTTAAACACCAGACAGAGAATATTTAACACAATTATAAAAGTAAATGACTATTGACCCACAGGTAGCCTTCAAATGGAAGAAAATATGATTTTTTAAATGTAACTGATGACTTTGATACTTATTAATCCATTCAACCAAGCTGTCTTTCTAAAAGACTTTAAAAATGTGCTGTGCATTTTGCTGCAGTACATCAAGGTTTTTATCTTCCAGGACTTAAAATGACTTACATAATGAAAGACTTAACAGAGGTGAAAGATTAGTGTTCACTGGAAGATTTTTTTTATTAGCAATCATACGATGGAAAAATTGTCTTTTCATAATGTTATCCCTGCCTAAGGAGTTTAGTTAATGTTGAGTGCCCACTCATTAGAAATTCTTCTGAAATTTGTCGTAAATGTGAGTATTAAATATAATTATTCAATGTTCCTTTGAATGTGCTATGAAAAACTATAGCAGTTTTTCAAAACCATCATAATTCACCATTATATATGTATTAGTTAATGGACACAGAAAGACCTAATCATGAATGACTCACTACATGCCCTGCAAAAGGTCATTTTTTTCAGATATTGCAACTGCCCTTTTGATAAACTTTCACCATCATGGGATACTAGCAATCAGCAGGAAAAAGAAAGGCAAGAGGAATTCACAGCATAGAACGTAGGATGGCAATTGAGGAGTTACAACAATAAAAATATTGGTAGCAAATCCAGGTGAAAAGACAGAATCAATCTTTGTTAGAAGTTTCATGCTGGGCTTCATCAGCCTGGAGTTTGATGGGATCAGCATTATAAGGGACTCTGTTTCACTTGTTCAAATCCAAGAAAAATTCCAATAAATTTAGGGATTTGCATCTTCCCTACTGAGAAGCTGCAAGAATTGCTCTGTTTGGGGGAGAACTGTACATTTAAGAGGATTTGGATTGAGCCATTTGGAACCATTTGTGTTGTAGAGAAGCTCCAGTTAAACAGTGTTGATCAGTTACAACTTGGGCACTAAATGAAGCAGAGTTCTGTTAAACTCCTTGGCTCTGAGTGATTTAATGAGCAATATAATGAGGAAAGCAGAGAAGTGGGATGTTTCTGAGGGCCCCTGACAGATGTTCAAATTGTGATGTGATTTAATGCAGGATCCCAACAATCACACTTCCTGCCATGCCACATAGCGCATCAGATCCCATTGCCCCATGTTGGTGGTGCAGGTGCAACTTAATTTATCCTTTTATCACACTATTAATTGATTGAATGTGTGACAAGGACACTATTTAAGATGTGATTAACCAGATAGTTAAACATATCTCAAGAGTAATTTCTGTCAGGGGCCTGATAGAGGAGCTAATTCTGAGTCTTAAAATATTATATAATTGTGGAAACAGTAGTTGCTGCCCATTCTTGCCTAAGGGGAAAGAGCCAGGCAGCCAGAGATTGGAAGGGATGGCTGATTCTGTTAGAAGAGGATTTTATTGGGCACTAGCTGAGGCAAAGAAAGTCCATGTCTGGTTATGCTTATTTCCTGTGTCCTAGTGGTTTTAATAGATAAAGAGGCTGTATCCTAACCTTGACCTCTGCACTGACACTGATATTTTCCAGCTTCACTTTTGCACTCCACTTTTCTCACATGTATCAATTGGAACCTATGTCACTTTTTCCATTAAAAATGAAATCTATTGTAAATCTAGGGCATATTTCCTATTGTAGTGCCAAAGTCTTTGGAAAAATGCTAAACTGAATTCAAAGTAAATAGCCCTGCTATTTACTCTGATTAGAATGTACTGGAATAGACTCAAATAATAGAGTCTAATCAGAATGCTCCAAAGTACTGCAGTATCTCGTGTATTCAACATCCCCATGTTTCAAAATGGTGGCGGGAATGCTTTAACTAAAGCTTTAGGTAAAGCACCCCTACTGCCATTTTGAAATGCAGAAGTTGAATACAAGACACTGCTGGCATGCTCTAATTAAAATGCCTTCTCCCCACCTACCCTAGAGTATATGTAAAAATGCCCCTTAAGTCTAGATTGAGTAGTTAAGTATGTGTTTCTCTGAGCAACTTTATTAGAATGGGTTCATATGGCTATTCTGCCAGGGGGTGTACAATGTTACAAATAACAGAGGTGAAGAAACCAGTACTTACAAAGCTGCTTTCCACAGTGCCAGCAGACCACATCATTTTGGAAGAGAGTGGGCACTGAGTAACACGTTCCTGTGGCCTTTAAACCAATTCTGTTGCCATTGACACCAACAGAAATACTTTCATTAACTTCACAAGGGGTACATCTACACATGACTTCAATGCGATGCAATAAACTCCAGCTTTATAAATGCTGGGCCTGGGATTTTTTTATTGCTCCCAGGCCCAGCATTTACTCTTGCGGTCCACCTGCAGCTGCTGTGCTCTAGCTTAACATGCTGTGGAGGGGCTAACTGGGGCACAAGGGGCTCCTATACATGTGCAGGGAGGCTGCTTCAACATTCTGTAGTTACAGTGTGTCAGAGCAGACTTGATTAATCGAGTCTGCTGGAGCGTGGTAATTGCCACACTCCAGCAGACTCCAGAATCATGTGTATCAGCATCCCCACACTGAAAAATGGTATTGGAGCACTTTAAAGCTTGCTCAAAGAGCTTTGGTTCAAAGCTCCCTGCTTGCCATTTTTTGGCATGGGGATGAAAAATGATGTTCTGGGTGCTTTTAATTAGTGTGGATCTTGGAGATGAGCTAATTAAAGTGCCTCCTCTCCCTTGTCACCCAGATGCCCAAAGATGCTAGATGGTTGGGCTAGGTGGCAGGCTGCCCCCTCACTGTAGCACCCCTGTGCCCTAGCCAGCTACAGTCACCATCTACATGTGCAATGTGGCAGAGTAAATAACTCCACTGTAGGATAGCATTTGTTGGGCAGTACTAACCTATGGTGTAGTTAATTAGTTTACTAACCTTTTCACAAGTTACTGGAAATCAGGTTTAGGTTGGACATTAGTAGGCACTACTTCACAGTTAGGGTGGCTAGGACGTGGAACCGGCTTCCTAAGGAAGTGGTTCTTGCTCCTACCTTGGGCATCTTCAAGAGTAGATTGGATAGGTACTTGGCTGGGGTCCTGTGACCCCAGCA
>JAGPOW010001918.1:41526173-41629505 GCA_030014935.1 Caiman crocodilus | reverse complement strand
TTCAAGAGTAGATTGGATAGGTACTTGGCTGGGGTCCTGTGACCCCAGCACTCATTCCTGCCATTGGCGGGGGGTCAGACTAGATGGCCTGCTCTAGGCTCTTCTGACCCTAGTTACTATGAAACCTACTAGCTCCACATGTGTAGATGGTGATGCTTTACTGCAGAGGTAGTCAGGCAACTTGACATTAAGCAGCTCATGTAAGTGCCCCTCAAGGAGATGTTTTAAGACTCATTCTGTTAAAATGTTCAGACAACAGGGAAAGCTAGTGGACCCAGAATATTGAAAATCTGTAAAGCATGGAACCCAACTACTAAATTGGCAGGGGTTGCTGTGTGTTTGGGATACGTTCATTGATTTTATAGATCAGCCAATTCAGCCATCTGCCATCTGGAAAACTACACTAATTTAATAAACACAAGTTGTTAAATTCAATATTTGTTAATAGAGCAGATTGAAAGTGGTCTTCTTTCCTTTTTTATCAGCATTGCCATCCACTCAAAGTCTTTAAATTTTTAAATAGTTCATTCAAATATTCAAAGAAAGTAATAGGTAGTTAGGCTATATTTTGGGGGGTTTTTTTTGCTAATGGATCACAAGACATTAATGAAAGGTCAGTGACTATTCCTGCCTGTTCACTTCTCTAGCTCTATCTAATTAGAATTAAATGGTTAGAAAGGTGAGACAGACTAAATAAAAGGAACAAAGAGAGTTAATTTATTCTTCCAAACTGTGTTCCTGCATTTTGCCAGATCAATTTTAATTACCTTCACAAAGATGTCCTGGGTCATTTGTGAAGTACTGTTTTGAGTCTTTTGCAACTGGTGAAGGAGCTATGCAATTATTCTAGGTTTAATTTTAACATTATTCAGGAAAAGCCAAATTTTGGAATTAACTACCTTGAACTGACTATGTCCCAGGGGCAGCAAAGGATCCCGCTTACCTCCTGCAGGGCCGGAAGAGCTGAGGGAGGCCAACGCGCCAAGAACGCCGGCATGGGTTGTCAGCCGGGCATTTATTCGGCTGCAGCAGAGCAGTGGGGCGGGGGACGCCTTCCAGGAGGAACAAAAGGCAGCCCCGCCAAGGCAATGGGGCGGCTGAGCGGAGGAAGCTGGAGTGAGAAGCCTCAGCAAGTGGGGAGTCAGCTGCCACCTGTGGAGCGTGGGAAGGAAAGAGGCGGAGCCAGACCTGGCTCTGAGAGACGGAGCGGAGCAGCTGGCAGCAGTGCTGGTGGAGAAGCCAGCATTGTGATTATTGGCTTAGCTGGTGGGGAAACCAGCAGCAATGCTGGTAGCAGGACCGGAGGAGGAGCTGGTGGGAACCTAATCAGCGTAGCTGGGAAAGAAGCCAGCAGCAACGCAGGTGATAGAATCAGAGAACAGGCAGAGAGGGCCCCAGGCAGCCTAGCTGGGGAAGGAACCAGCTGCTGCACTGGCAATAGGGCTGGGGGAGGAGCTAGCTGGATCCCAGACCGCAGAGCTGGTAGTGAAGGCAGCTGCGGCATGAGTGGCAGGAGCAGTGGAGAGGCCAGCCACATCAAGAAAGGGGGCACTGGTGGGGTAACTAGGTGCCCTATACAGAGGAGAGCCGGCGGTAGATATGGCGACCTTGCGGACCCCTCGGAGAAACACATGTACCAGGCTGGAGGGACCGGGCTGGAGTCTCTATAGGCAGTACGCCCAGCCCGAAGGCCATTGTTGACGGCCGGCGTATTGAGACGAGAAGGTGGCAAGCCAGGATGACGTTGAGGCCATAGGAGGAAGAGCCTAAGGTGGTGAGTGGCCAGGGTATAGGGGAGGACAGAGGCCCGAGGTTACCTGCCGAGGAATGCGTTGACACCGGTGGATACCCCAAGGGAGGACCCCCCACTGAAGGTACCATCAAAGTCATGGCGAGTTCAGGGGTCCCCCCTGATGCCAGCAGGGGTAACCTCCGGGGTGCACTTATGAAGCTAGGGCGCACAAAACCTTGGGCCCGGGCAAAGGCGGCGCAGGAACACCCAGTAGAGCAGAGGCGAGTACAGACTAGTATCTACAATTAATTCAGTCAGCAAATATGCAAAGATTTATTGCTGCTGTGCAGTCTTTTCAGATATTTTTGGTTGTCTAGACTGTCAGATTTCAGTTTTAAGCTTCTTCCCTCTCCCTGCCAAGCAAAATAACTAGCTAGGTTTTTAAACAGTGATGTTTCTAAGTGCAGATTGTTCTTTTATTTTTTTTAACTTTGCTTTTTATATAAAAAAAATTGTTGGATGCTAATTTTAATTAAAATCTTACTATTAAAAAGAGAGTTAGTGAACTGAATGTATGAAGTTACTAACAGAATGTCAAGATGGCTTGAAGGGGCAGACTCTTAATGAATCTGATGGAGTTTGGCATTATATCTATAACTTTCTAGGATATTTTTTAAGAAGCTCTATTAGGTTACTCTGGCAAACATTAAATAATTGATCATATGGTAAATGACTGTTCAATATATCATTTTCCTAGTCGAATAACAGAGATTTATATGATATCTCCTGAAGTGTTTGGCCAGTTATCAAAATTCACTAAATCTGTGGTTGTTGCTAGTCTCCGTATAAGAGAAGGCATTGAAGATATGTGGGAGCGCACTCGGGGCAGGCCATTATTTTGAGTGGAGGGCCGCTTATTGAGTTTTGCAAGTCATCGAGGGCTGCATGACAGTCTGCAAGAAGCAGATAAATATTAATTTTCTAAATATTTTAGGGGCACCACAGGCTGGATAGAAGGGACTGGGGGGCTGCATTTAGCCCATGAGCCACATTTTGCCCACTTCTGTCCTAGATAATGTTAAAAAGACTAGTTTATACAGCTGTTGCTACAGTATTTCCTGTGTGTGAGAGATACCTATGCATAAAATACTCCTCCTGCAAAAGAAAACAACTGTGGGGAAAAGTTTTCAACATAAAATTGAATGTTGTTCAACTTTCATTACAGTAATTTTAAATTATTTTTGTCACATTGCTTCAGTATGTAAGACACGCTTTGATTTTAGACCTCTTTTGGGGGAAAATGTATCTAGAAAAATATAGTAATTTTCATTATTTTCCTGTATAAAAATTCCATGTCTTGGTATATGATTTAGTGTCCTTTTTATTTTAACATCTTACCCTTTTGTAAACTCTGTTAATGCAGATACTGTAAATAGACATCCACACTCCAGGAATTATTATTATTCTCCTCTTCATAAGTTTGGCTTGCTTTATAGAAAAAAGCATTCAACTTACCTCTTTTGTAAAAATAAAATAAATTTCCTTTTCTGGGTTTGTAGAGCAGTAGCCAAAAATTTCCCTGAAGCCTTAAAATTCTAGCCAACCATTTCCTCAATTCTCTAAGGTGTTTTGCAGTATGAATCCTAGAATAAATGATGATTTTGATTATCTTTCCATAACCTGTTAGTTCCATTGTCTGCTTCCAGGTGTAGGACATAAAATTTCATGAGCTGAAAATGTGACATCTGCAATGTCATTAGAGTTTCCTTAGGAAATCTTTCATCTAGATGCAATTGTTGTGTCTTAATCAGGAAGAGATGAGGGATAACATACTTAGGTTCATTACTGTTTCAGATTTGGCAAGCTGCTGTGTCACTCAAGAATAAGATACTTTTTTTTTTTTACCAAGTCTGTCTTTTTGCATTATAGAATTGTCGTGGCAAATGGGGAAAATCTCAGTGTATAGTGTGTTCCTGACCCAGGGTAGGCATTTATTTGAGGTGGAGGCCTGCTTACTGAGTTTTGGCAAGCTGTCAAAGGCCAGATGGATAGCCTTGCCCTTGAAAAGTGCCCCATCCCCTGGTCACCATATTTTTATCAGAAGTCTCACCCCCTAACCCCTGACCTTTGCCACCAGAAGTCCCTCCCCTTGCCCACAGAAATACTTTCAGCAAGTGGTTTTGCCCTCTTTGAACCAGAAAAATACTAAGTTATATTCTAAAAATTGAACATCTACAACATTCATTAATTTGATTTCAAAAAATATTTTTGTCCTGACTTACATGTGTTGTGCAGTGTACATAGATATGATTGTGCAACAGCTTAAAATGAAGTCTTACTATTATATATTGAGGGCGGGTGGGGGGGCATAGGGAGTTGGGTATGGGTTTGTGGGTGTGGGTCTGTGGGTTGTGGGCAGAGGGTGTGGGTGTGTCAGGGGGTTGTGGGGGATGGATAGGTGTGGGTTTGTGTGCATATGTGGGGTGTGGGCGGGTATGGGGTTAGTGGGGGAAGAGTGGCTGGGGTGTGTGAGGTGGTATGGGCATGGGAGTCTGTGTGTATGGCAGTGTGAGGGTGTGCGTGCGTGCATATGGGACTCACCCTATGAACACACACATACACACACTCTGTCCCTCCCTCATTGCTCTCTCTGTCTCTCCCTCTTTCCCTCCCTCCCTCATTGCATGGTTACACACACAGGCACCCATCCCTCTCTGGGCCTCAGGGTACCTGCACATGCCCTGTGTTCCCATGGTCTGGTGATGCAGCCAGGAGCCACATGGTGCTGGAGTGGCGGGTGGGCAGGAAAGTGGGGAATTGGCAGCTAAAGGTGGGGGGTGGCACAGTGACACTGAGCGGATGTGTGGGAGTGCAGTGACAGCTGGGCAAGAGCATGAGGCCCAGAGCATGACCCAGGGCCAGCACCAGCAAGGCCCAGAGCAAGGTAGCAGGAGCACAGGTTCCAGGTTGGCAGGGTCTCTGGAGCCAGGCTGGCTCCTCCTTCTTCCTACTGGTGCAGCCCAGCCTGGCTCCATAGAGTCCCTGCTGCCCGGCCTCGTGCTCTTGCTGCTTCACACTGGGCCCTGGGACACTGGCACCCCAGTACGGGCCCTGGGACACTGGTGCAGGCCCTGCGCTCCCTCCCAGGTATCACTCCGCTGCTGTGTGCCTGCTTGCTGCCACTCACACCTGCCTGCCACCACTTTCACCACACTCCTGTCTGCTGTGGTACTCCAGCAGCATGTGGTTCCCAGCTGCATGGCCAGATTTCAGGACTTAGCAGGAGCCAGCCTGGCCCAGAGGACTGGGGCAATCATGCACAGTCCTCCCCTGCCCCCTGTTTTTATCTGAGTTTTGCTCTTCAGTGGAGGCAGGTGGGAACAGCTCCACAATCCCAGGCTGAAGGGGGTCGGGGGGGCTGGAGGTGGGGTGGGGCCAGGTGGGCCTTGCTGCTGGACTGCAGGATCCTGCCACCAGTTTTGCTTGGGACCTACTGCACTTGGCTTCTGTCATCTTTGACAGGCAGGCAGGAACCGATAAATTTTAAGTTTTAAAATTTTTTAGTGGGCCCCATGGGTCAGATAGAATGGCCTGTTGGGCCAGATCTGGGCCTTATTTTGCCCGCCTCTGTCCTAACCCATTCTTATTGGGCACAAATAAGGGGATATTATTCTAGCTATGGCTTCTATTAATCTCTTGGTGAATACATTATTTAGGGATACCCAAAAACCAAATATGAGGTTTTTTTAAATGGCTGTTACCTTCTGCTTTGTGTCCTAGTAGTCTTGACTACACCACTGTTAAACTGAATTCAGTAGAGGCTGATTCTTCTATTTTTCCTAGTGCAACAAGATGGGAAAGTTAAATTTTAGTTCTGCTTTGAAAAGTCTGAAAGCTTTTTTCTGTAGTCAGATCTTTTTTTTTCCTGTTGACTTCTAAAAGGTATAGAATCAAAAGTGTTGAAAGAGAACAGAGACCCCTTGGTTCTGTCACTTGTACACATCATAAACAGAGATGTCTGTGAGTTTCAATCAGTTGCTGTCATGTAACCCCACTGGAAGCATAAATATCACTAAGTGAATACTTGAAGAAAATAGATAGCTTAGATGCAAGTGAAGGCCCAATTTTGGCTGCCAAGCCTCTTATTCTAGTTAATGCATGAGATTTTACAGACTCTATCCAAAATTATAGCATAGGCTATGCTATGGATATTCACTCAGAAAGAAACAGGGCCCAGATTTGCATACACATGTTTAACTTCCATAAATGTAACTAGTCTAATTAACTTAAAAGTTAACCATGTGTGAATACCTTTTTAGGGTCAGGGTCACTGTGGGAAATGAGTAGAGTGTTTAATCCACTGTTTATTTAAAAGTAAATATCCTTGACACTGCATTGTATAATGGGTCAAACCCTTAATAATATTGTGTTAATATAACTTTTTAAATCCTATTTATAACTTGCAATTGAATTGTCCTATTTCTGTTTTTTAGAGTTAATTTATCTTTGGTGCTGCACATTAAACATTTAGTTTTCTTTCACTGTTTAGTAAAATAAAAATATCTATTTTTATTACCTTTTCTGGATAAACCATCTATGTAATAACCATGCTTTCAAGGACCATTTAGTGCAACCTCTTGTGGTAGGGAAAGTAGGAATGCAGCTAGCTCAAATCAACATGACTGAGTCTGAGTCTGAAATGTAGTTGTTATTTGGTGTGGCAAACTAACTGGGGTTTATAATGACAGGCATCAAGAATAGTTAATGATGGATAATGTTTCCCACCTCCCCCACTTGTCCTTCACTTTTTATGCTTGCTGGCCCACAAGGTCTTTCAGATGAGTGCTTATTTTCACAGCAGACACCTCAAGTGTAGTTTTGCATGGTGATGTGAACAATAAAACTGAGGCTGGTGCAGTTACCAGAAGAAAGATGTCATATCAAAAACCACTAATCTACTCCTCACAATCTCTAAGTAGCATTTTTGGCAGAGTCAGCAGGGTTACTGAAGACTGAGCTACCCTCTTGTCACAAAGGTGATCCTTTTTGTTCATGGTTAGAGCTTCATTTTATGGGATAATATGAGGAAACCTATTAAAAAATTGTACAGATCTATAATGTATTTCATTTTATTTATAAAGGAATTGAAGCTCAATTATTGTCAATGATCTTTCATGGGTGACATTACTTTGACACACTCTAAGCGGACATAAAAATAGGTCTGTTAGGATCAAATAATCTATTAGAAGAGTTTATGATTTTACTTATCTTATTTCTTCATGATGTAGGTTATGGATTCTCCTTGTAATGTGCTACCAGGCAAGAGATACTCCGGTGATAATCATGTTCAGTCAGAAGGTGTTTTATCTTAATTTTTGGGTTTTGGTTTTTGAGGAGAAACTACCTGGCGTATTCTAGGTTCACTTCCAAACAGAATTCTGTGGGTGCCCAGATACCCAAGGAAGTATCTATCGTCTGTAAGCATCATCTGAAAAAAAAATATTTCCAGCTGATTTCTTTTATCTTTGTCTCAGAAGTTAATGTATTTTGGAGTACTTCTAGGTAAAATTAATTCTTCTAGTGTTGATTAAAGTAAACCTTCCTAATTTAACGTAAATTTTCAGATGCATCTTTGGTATACTTTGATTCATTTAAATGTTTAGTTTGGGTAGTAGTCAGTGAGGGTTCTTGCTCAAAAACTTAAGTCCACACTTCATTCAATAATCTTTTTGGAACTCCAAGCATTTGAATTGCTGAAGTAAAGGCTGCTTGCATGAGTAAGGTGGGTGAGCAAGGCTTGCAGGATCAATTCTAACAGCATTCGGTCAAGTTCATGGCTAACATACAAGTAGAAGTATTTCATGGCAGAGAGATTTCAGTGCATAAATGTATTGAAATGTTTGTTTCTTGAGGGCTTCTAAACTTAAAGAAATTATTAGTCTTGCAGAATTTAAATGCTTTGCTAACTTTACCAGCAGCACTTGTAAGGTCCACACTTTTGCAGTCTGATATTTTAATACAAAATCTTTTATTGAACTCCATTTACTAATATGACATTCTACACTAAAAACTTTTCAAATCCATTTATTGTAGAACATATTTACTGTTGCACTCAGTACTGTATTTTTGGGGAAATTAATTTGAGTCTTTATGGGATTTTTTTCTACGCCAACTCCCTCCCACCTTTTGGAAAAAAAACAACCTTAAAATGTACAAAGCTAATTATCTCATCAAGATAATTAAATTTAACTTTCTCCATTTCCTGATTTTTTTTGTGAGTAAAGTGTTCATAGTAAGGTTAATTAGGCTACATTATGCATATAGTTAATTTTCTTGTGGGTTTTTTACATGCATTTATTAAATATATAGAAACTGATACTGAAAGGTGCTTCTGATTCTTGAGAAGGGTCTGGTTGGTATTTTGTTTCCAGATTAGGAATAATGTAAGTGTGAAACTTTCGATGCCAAATATTAGTATTAAAGGGGAACTTGCCGTTTGATTTTGTAAATCATGGAAGTAGGAAACATCTCAAGATCAGGAGGATATTAATTACTGAAAGAATAAGAAACCAGAGCTAGCACAATGGCCTATTTAGACTCACTTATGAGACCATTATATTTATGCTGAGTTTTTTTTCATAAAATGGTTTTTTCTCCAAACATGATAAGGTATAATAGTGACCTGAATTATTGTGTCAATGGAATAAAAGTTTATTAGCTATGAAAAGAAGAAACCACCTGCCCACAGCACTAGTGTATTAAATTATAGAATGATTCACCAATTGGAGTTTTATGTAAGTACACTGAGGTGGGAGATGCAGCCTTCTACTTAGATCCAAGGTTAGTTTTTTTTTTTATTCACTGCTAGAAAATTTTGGTAGCTTGGTAAAAAGGCAATGCAAGCATAATAATGGTATCTTGGCTTAGATCTATAGAGGAATTTGGAGTGAAAGTGCTTCAAAATCACTTAGGAAAATCTCATCAATTGTGTCCAAATCTGATCAAAACTGGGCTGCAACTTTCTAACATATTGTCTGTATACTAACCATGTCACAACTGAAACGGAATACATTTTGCCGCCACAAAGAATGTCTTGGTACTGTGGGAGGCATCGAAACCTATGAGGATCTAAGTAGTATCTTTTTGCACTATAGATGAAAGAAAACAGAGCCTTTAGAAAAAGAAAATTACAAGAATAGCTGGTGGAAGAAAGCTATAGTCATTGAGAAGAAAAGATTCAAAACATAGATGAAGTTTAGAGCATGTTTTTAGAAGTGCTTCGCATGGTCAGGTTTTTATCTGGTCTTCTATGTACATACATATAATAGTATATTTACTTCATTCTAAGACTTTACCCCCCATTTAACGTAGAATAGCGGATGAGGGCAGTGGGGGGCAGCTGTCTGTTGTGGCTCAGACTCCAGCCTCTCCCCAGGGTCAGGGCCATAGCTGCAGCTGCTTCCTGTTTTCTCCTGCCCCTCCATGCTGTCTCTGCACTCCTGTCATCTTCCCCTGCAGCCTCTTCTCTCCATTCTCCCTCCAGCTCGTGCAGCTTCTCCCTCCCCACACCTTTACCTTTGTTCCATGCTACCAGGCTTCATGAATGCTGCAGCCTGGGTTACTAAGAATGGATCCAGCCTGGCCCTGTAACAGCAGTGCACAGCCTGCACAGCTGCTGTGGGACCATGCTTATTGTCCCAGGCTAGAATGGAGATGGAGCCTGTCTGCATGAAGCAGAGGCTGGGTGCAGGGAGGAGCAGGAGAGCAGAGGCTGGGAAGAAGGGAGTGGGGGACTTGAAACTTGGGGGCGCAAGCACAGGCAGGGGAAAAGCTGCAGTAGTGGGAGAGATGAATTAAAGATGACCCTCCAATAATTAGATTCTATACATGGAAAATTATAACAAATGTATAAATTTTCCATGAGTAGGCTCTAAATAAGAATCATCTTAGATTTGAGTAAATACGGTAATAATGTATTGCTATATATATAAAACAATAGGTTGTTAACTCAGTGAAGATCTGAATGCCAGTTTTCCATGTGTAAAGCAGCACAAAGAAATGTGTTTGGAAAGAAAGGAGAATGCTGGAAATGATGAGAGATCACACATTTTTAGTTAAGGTATATAGGAGTCACGTTATATTGACAATACCAATGAAGCCATACATATAACTTATAGGGTATATAAGTGAGTGTTACCTTGTAAGAGAAAAAGACCCCTCATTCTACATACAATTCTTCTACATATGATGATCATGAGTTGTAGTATTAGAATTGGAAAACCCACTAGGTAGATTTGGCACAGAAGACCCAGGAGGACATCTAACACACTATTCATATTGAGAAATAATCAGTGACAAACCAAATGCTTTGTTATATATAGATGTTTTTATTTTTCAACTTTTAGTAACTTAATGACACTAAACCATCTGGAGGACATCATCGTTTTGAAGCAGTATCTCCTTGAGATGAACGTAGAAACTAAGTAGAGTTTAGCTTGGTCAAAAATTGGATTTAAGGTCTTAAAGAACATAGGTGCCATAAAAAGAACTGTTGGTGGTACAGTATATGTACTCTTTGATCTGAATTAATACTGCATTGCTGAAAAATGTATCTTTTAGATTCAACCTAGAACTAGTGTCTAAGTCAATGGGATTCATTACAAAACTCATAATTTTAAAAGTGTACAGGAGCCTGGGACTGAATTTGTTTGTCATGAAAAAATTCAGACAAGATTTATTGAATTCTGCTTGCCTGGAAATCTCGGTCTCAGCTCATCTAGGCCAAGTTATTTTTTCTTTTTTCAAAAACTGTTGATACTACTGTTGTGAAAGCCGAATTCTTATAATTACATCTGGGGTAGAACATATCATTACAGGGTGGACTATAGCATTTAAATTGGTAGCTGAAACATCTCCATACCAATAAAGCCCATGAAGAGTTTTTTTGTCCTTTCCATACTGAAATGCCCTGCATTTATATTTATACAATTTTAAAATGCAAAATGGCATAAGAGTTACCTGCTAGAGGGGTGTCCTTTTGAAAGATATAAAAGGAGGGTTGTTGGCTAAGTATTCTCTGAGGCTAGGAGTACACATTGCATATGTCTCTGAACAAGTTGCAACTGTGTTTGTCCTGGAACAGAAATTTCCTGGGATTGGTTTGGATGTACATTAGCTTTCTAATCAGGGGTTAACAAGCAGCTGAATGCACTACAGTTCTGCTATTGAATCAACAATGTAATCCTAAAACAACTATTCAGACGCACTTTGAGATATCCCAGGATAAACCATTAGTACTTCTTATTTCAGGAACCTTTTTAGGATTAATTCCAGTACAATGGATGGGAATGTTTCAATGATTGCACTTTGTCTGGTGTTAAAAATAATTTATTCCAAGACAAATGGAGCATCTTTTTGAAGTCTGGGAGGGAGGACCCAGGGCTTGAATCTGAATACTGGCCAGCCACTTTACAGGGATCATCTTTTCTCTCCAGTTATTTGAAAATGTGAACAAATGATAAAGGTGGGGAATTCTTCAAGTCTGAGAATGATGTAAATTGACTTTTTAAAATTTATCTTGACTCAGGTGACCAGATAAAGCCCATATTCCCCTATCCAATACCTCCAGAATTAGGAAACTTGCTTAGTTACTTCGTTTGGGATTTCCTTAGGTGACCAGCAGCACCAGAAATTCAATTGCAGTTATTGGAAGCAATAGTCTGTATATTCGAATCCCACAGAGAGTTGTCTTTGAGCTGACTTTAGCTGACACAATACAACTAAATTGCTTTTGATTTGTTCCTTTAAATTTATTGTCATCTTTACCCCTCAAAACTTTACCATTAGAATTTTCTGAATATACTTGTAAGAAGCAGCTTTTCATATAGAATGAGAAATGTTCACCTGAATTTCTAGAGACAGCATACCAGTAAAAGCTCTTTATTTAACATGTGCTAAGTCAGTCTTTTCCTCTGCGCATTTAACTTTATTAATATTAAAGACAGACTACAAAACTGGCACTTACTTAATTCAAGGGATCTTAACTTAAACACTTACCTTGGGACCCAGAGTGAACATGCATTATCATGTATATTCTAGTATAGTAAAGCATGGGAGTAAAGTGCTATATTTACTTTATCCACAGTAACTCTTAAGGAAAACAAATACATCTAAATTGCTCTCCTACCAAACACAAAAGAATTGTCTGAACTTAAATCTGTTTCCTGTGACACAGAAATACATAGTTAAGAGGAGAAAAAGCTTGATTTAGATCAATCTAGTTTTTTCTTTGGTTATTACTTTTAGGAAAGGACTGGCTGAGCAAGGCAGCTGTATGCTGTCCCCTGATCTCACAAGAGGCCCAGAAGCAGCTGATACCAAGTTTCTAATTTGTAGAAGATTATTCTTCACTACAGTACATCTATCCCACTCAGCCAACAGCTGTCTTGCCTCTGGGAGTATGACTGCCTGCACTGCAATCGTGGCTCTGACCATAGCTTGGCTGCACAGACCCAAGGTAGCTTTAGCCAGGGTATTATGGTTGTTGCCAGCAATGTGTCTTCAGAAGTGTATAACTGGGGTAACCAGAATGTTTACCCTGTGCTTGGGTGGGTTTTGCAGTCCATGCAGAGCTCTGCAAGTACCACAGCTACACAGCTAGCAATGCATGAGTAAATGTAATCATTAGCTTTGGTCTGCCTATGTGAGTTGCATTTACTTCAGTGACCAGTGTAGACATACTGTGGTTGAAGTGACTAGTTTTAGCTAGGTACTATTTTTCATCAGTCTCTTGTTACACTAGTTTGCAGTTCCATACTGAGCAAACTCTTGGGGTATGTACAGCTGTTACATGTAGATCAACCCAACTAGAGTTAGGTTGATCTGAATGCCCATCTTTGCAGGTGTTCAGGGGGCTTTAAATCACCCAGAAATGGTGGGCCTGATTTAACTTGCATCAGGAATGGGTTAACCAGCTCTATCGAACTCCTGTGCATATGAGGAATGCAGCCCCACATCTGGGAAAGCCCTGTTGCTTCCCCATCCCAGGAGCTGTGCTCTTCCTATTCCCTGACCAGTCTGTTTTTAGCTCCCCCAACCCATAATGCATGTTATATGTAGCATGGGATGGAGAGTGGTGTGTAGTATGGGGCTGGTATGGCACCAAACAGTGGGTTATGTTATTTTTCCATTACTGCTGTTGTCCCTTGTAAGATGACTTACCACTTTCCCCTCCTTTCTTTAGACCCAAAAGGATCTTATTATGGCTTTAAGAATTTGGTCTAAGTTTAAGCTACTCTCTCATGACAGAGCTAGGAAGGGTGTAGTATTGGAAATCCATACTGTTGGCACTTGATTTATGACCCAGATACCTTGTTTTGGGCGGACCCAATCCCTCAGACCAACCACAATCCATTTGATAATAGGCAAATTTTATTGATGCATTGTGATAGAAGTTAAGAATAGCGCAAACAATTCTATATCTACTAGTCCCAGGGTTTACAGAGTCAAGGTACATCTGGGCAGTATGTGAGCTTCACTCTGAGGTTCTCTCTTCAATGTCAGATGTCACCTGTCTGCAGGTCTAAGGTCAAGGCCCCCTCCCTACCCCTGTCCCCTCAGTGGGGTGGGAGAGATGGGCTGGTAGTATGCCCTCTGTCCATGATGGCCTTGGATTCCCCTTTTGGGGACCCTTTGCTGTTCTGAAACCCTTTCTTTTGTATTCTCTCTCTCTTCTGATGACTCTTCATCTCTGGACATAGCTGATTGGAGTTTCTGTTGTAGGTATACCATCCATGTTCTGTTCTGTCAACATATTCCTTTGTTTCACAAGTCCATCACATACACATATCTTAATTTGGGCTTTTTTCCATTGCCCTCTAATTTGGTTCATCTACCAAAACTAGAAATCCCAAGGGCTCTGCATTTGGACACTGTGACCTGGCTCCAGAGTCCCTTATCTCATGTTATGGAACACTGTGGTACATGTCTTCAATTTCCCAGCCTGTGTGTCTGCTTGCGTGTCGGACACAGTGGGTCTTGAAGATACTGTCACAAAAAGGCTTTTTGAAATCATTTAACCTTTGCTGTTGCCCTGGACCATTGTTCTAATGCATATCTACAAACCAATTCCCAAAAGCAAACCTCCAAATATTCTCTAGCCATCACCTATTCCTTCTTCTGTACAGCTTACAAGGAACCAAGAGTATCTCCCTATCCACTCATGCATCTCCATAGCAATCCAACTCCTTCTCTTTAGTCCTTATGAGGCTTGTAGTCTTGTTACAAATGTAATTAAGGGGAGGGGGGGAATCCCCAAAACAGCAGATACTGCAACTGTTGGCTGGCCCTACTGCCATTGCCAGCAGCTGCTGCTGCCCCAGGACTCCTGTCCAGGGTGCAGAGCTGCCATGTTACATCTCTGAGTCTTGCTCTCTAGGCAACTCGCAGCTAAGCTGCTGGTCCACTTCCTCAGGCTGCCACCTTATTCATCCTTGGTTGTAAACTCTGCCAACTGCTCCATTTCTTAATTCTTTAGTAGCTGATGGAATTTTCATACCCAGCTCTGTGGCAGTCTCAAACTAACTGTCAAGTACTATTTTCTTTTCCAGTATCCAGCTCATAAGAAACATGCCATTGTTAACAAATATGTCAAAGATTTGTGCTTGTGAAAGGCCACATCATTAGTTGGAGGATCAAAATGGATCACTAAGGTTCCTTAAGAAGTATGCATTCAAGTATTGGCTTGATTTTGATCTCTAATTCTATTGCAACAACTTTGTGCCTCTCAGATATGAATAAAGCTTCTTATATTCATACATTCTCCTTCAATGCTAGTCACTAGTCATTTTATCATTGTTTCTGTAAAACTTTGTTAAAACAAGATATTCTTGATACAATAACCTAAAATGGTTCTTTTATACATGCTCTTCTCACACTGAAGAAACAGATCCACAAATATAAACTGATGATAATTTCTTAGTGGGTATTTTCCGGTTTAATATCCCCATACATGCTCTTCTACAAGGTAGTGCACACGTGTTTAACGAAAAACTCTCTGTTTGGTAGATGATAGTCTTTATACCCCAAATCTCCTCTTACTGGATATTGCAAAGATTGTGAAATTTTCAAGTAATGTGCGTTTGTTTTATGAGCAATGTATTGTCTGGAATAACAATGCCGGAGGAAGAGTAAGCTGGAACTTCTGGTTGTTGGGCACTCATTAGAGTGTCTCCAAAGTACAATGGCCCTATTGTGTGCATGCCAGATTTGATTAGAAGAGAATCTTCATTTTGATTGCAGCTCCCCTGCTTTGCTCTGAAATAATATCATTTAGTCTCTCCATATTGTTTTAATTTGTTTCCATAATGAGATAAAATTAAGATCCTATAAACAGATGTTACTTGATACCTGTACTCCATGGGAGCTAATAGAATTTGACTGTATCGAACCCAAATACCTGTTCTTTTTCTGACATTGAAGAGTTTGCATCCAGTGTTCCAAATTTTGTTAGATTAATTTTCTATCTCAGTTCCAAAATGAATTAATTATTTACTTATGGGAATTTTGGGACTTGTACACAAAACTAGGATATAGTTTTGATTTGGATACGTATTACATGTTATTCTTTCAGCACTCCTGCTGCAGTGACTTTTTTCAGAGAATGGTTCTATGACCACTGTAAGAAGACAGATGTACCTACTTTTATATTGCTTTAAGACTGCCATGAAATGATTCTTTTGTTCTTGATCAAAGTGTTTCTCTGGTTCTAATGCTAATAATACACATGGGTCTTCTTTTGACCAGGAAGAATGAATAATCCCCTAACTTTTCTAAGACAGTGTGGTTGCTGTCTGTAATGTAAGAAATCTGTTTGATATTAAGTGAGCAGGATTTTGTTTGATCAGTTAGCAAAATTAATAGGCAAAGTGAATTGATAAGGCAGACAGTCTGAGGCAGACAGTGAGCTCTTACATTTCCTTGGCAAATTTCCATCAATGTAGTACTAAAAATCTGTTTAATCTCAAAAGACAGATTCGTGAGGTTGTTTTTTTTTTTTCAGAATATCTGTTTGAGGTAAGTATTTGAGTTGATTTTTTTACCCCTGTCCAGTAGGTAGTTTCCTGCTTTTCACCTTTACTTCCTTTATGGCTTTCTTTCTCTACAACTGATCCTTTTACCTGCAGTGTGTATCTGTACTGAAAAATTAGAAGTCTGTAGATAAAGACAATTTTGGGTGGGTTTTTAAAAATTCTGTTTCCATTAAAATCAATGGCCATTGACTGCATTGGGATTAATAGTAGAGCAATTCTAAATTCTAGTAAAAAAAATTACCTTTCATTTTCTCCAATTGACTTCAAATTGTAGTGGTACAATTGCTGTACCGTGCTTGCGTCCATGGGTACATAATAGCTTTACTCTTTATATGGCCAATTTTTCCCCAGGAAACTTTTAATTTTTGGACTAGATGTTTTTTTCCTTTTTTATTTCTTTCACATATTTTTATTTTATATAGATAAGTGACTTTCTAGTTTGGTCTGTCAGTAAGTTTATTTCCCTTTTGCATTTTACAGCTGTTGACATTTTTGCTCTGCACTGTTTTATGTAACTAGTTTATCCTGTTTGTTACCTTTTCAGGCATTGTTCTATGCATTTTTTCTCTTATGTCCTTTTTTCTGCTTTTAATTGGGAAGTCCTACTAATCAACTGATCTATTGTTACAGTGTTACCTGTCTCCCAGGGCTGGACCTTTCAATATTAGCTCTATTCATTTCAGAGTATTTTAAGGTACTCATTTTCCCCACCCCAACCCCCATTTTCTTTACATAAGACAAATCTTACTGTCACATGCCCTTCCCCCTATCTGCACCCTAGCTGCTTTCCTAGGAATTTATGCAGAAGGAGGAAGTGTGATCAGCATGAATATCCCAGGAATTGATGCAACCAATTTGCTAGTGGAGGAAGAATGCACTAAGATCTTACAACATACTGTGCCCAGTGATGCTAAGTGTGAGAGAGTGTGTGTGTTGAAAAGCATTGTTGCATAATTTGTGTAGGCAAGAAAATAAATACATTCTTTGTTGTTTAGACTCCAGCAGTCCCCAAGACCCTGTTGATCAGAAATATTACTAAAATAGTTCCTGTTCTGTTGCTCTTACCCATTTTGCCATCAAAACCATGACATTTTAGTTGCAGACAAGAATTAAAATCCATTTCCCTTATCCAGAAAAAGCTGTTAGAATCTCATATCTTTTATGAACTGTATGAATCCTATAGTAAATATTTATTTCAAAGCTTACTTCTTTGCCACTGCCTTCTCCTCCTCCTTTTGCATTTTACTCTTGTGCAGGGCAAAAGAGTTCCAACACTCTTTATTTTTCTGATTGATTCTGTGGAAAAATATATACACTGAAATAACTTTTATCATTATTGCATCCATTTAATTGACCTCTAAGATTTGTCTCTTGTAGGAAGATATTATGACACTGTATTTTCTTAAATGGTGTTAAAGCCTTTCATCATTTTACACCTAATTGAATTAACATTTCCAGCATATATCATCCTTAGGAGTTTTTTATATTACTATTAGCTGAAACCCAGAAAACATTTGCAATTAAATTTTTATTGCAAAAGTATTTTTTATACAGGATTTTTAGTTATCCTTTGACTGAATACTTTAACAGAATCAAAACTTCTCACTCGCAAAAAAAGCTGTCCATGTGTAACCACAGGCTTAGGAATATAAATAATACGTATTTTGTCAAAAGCCTGACCTTATGATTTGTTTATGGTCGTAGAATAAAAGGCCCTTGTACATGTGAGGAAATTGTCCCTTTTAGTGGTTTAATTGCCTTTTTTAATGATTTAACTGTGAAACAGTGTAAACATTTGGTGGCATGTTACAATTACATTTCATAACAATGTACACATTTGGCAGTGTATTTTGATTTAAATGACTTTTTGACATAGCAAACTAAAACACATCCCATGTATTTTAGTTTGCTATGTAACAAATTACAACAATATTCCTCACATGTACAAGGGCTCTATCTGGAGAAGATGGCAGGGGTAATGCATGGAGCACTGGAAGCCTGTGCATGCTCAGGGGAGCTAGGACTTGGCAGGCTTCCAGTTGCCCATGCATCATCCCTACCACCTTCTCCAGCTGCCAGCACTCCCAGCTGTCCTCCTGCCACCATCCCAGGGCAGCCAGCTGATTTCCAGGTGATCCCAGGTGGTGGGAAGGCAGTGGGGGCAATGCATGGGGCGCTGGAAACACGCCAAGCCCTAGCTTCCCTGAGCATGCTTGGGCTTCCAGCACCCTATCACTGTTTGATCCAGTGGGTGCTGCTGTGAGCTGGGGCTGCACATGTGCAGCTAGCACCCAGTCCGGGTGGCTAAGGGAACATCCACCAATGTGGATGGAAGCACTGGGCTCCTCTGCAGCTTAGGAGCTGCACAACCCACTGGCAGGTCATGCAGGCAGGCTTTGCAGAAGAGGGGAAAAAAAAGCAGAAGGGGCCTGATGTTTTTAAATTTAGTTTTAATATTTTTCCTCTCCCAGAGCCTGCACAACTCTCCTGTGGTGAGGGAGTGAGCTGCTGGCAGGTCGCACAGCCCTTGAGCCACAGGGAACCCCAGTGCTTCCCTCTGTGGTGGCAGCACACCCCAGCCAGCACCCACCCACTGGCACCCCACCTGAGCAGTCCCATGGGGTGCCACTGTCAGAGAGAGAAACACTGGGGCACACCAGCAGCTTGTTTACCAGCTGTGGGAGAGGCAGGCAGGCTTTGGGGTGGGAGGAGGTGGAGGGGTTGTAGCCCTTATTTCTTTTTCTTAGTTCTTTGGTTACTTCTTCTGTATTCCTAAACAGCTTCAGTGTTATAGCTTCTAAACTGTGGCCTTGTTAGAAGAAATCTTTTTGTTCTGTGTTTTTTTCTTTTCCCATCAGGAGATTATTTTAGTGATAATAGTGTAATTTTTTAATCATGTCTCTGGAGTAACTTTCTTCCCTCAGCACCAGTGTGGGTATATCTGCTACCACATCTGTTGCACTCCCCTTTAAATGTTTTTAAATCAATTCTGCACTAATAGAGTCACATTACCTTTTTAAAGTTTTATGGGGTTCTAGTTATTTTCACTTTTTCTCTAGCTTTCACATTTGTCCATATCATGCTTTAAAAATCACATCATGCTTCTCTTTTTTCAGCTGGTTGATCCTCCCCATCTTCATGCACAATTCCTATACTCTCCTCTACTTTAGAAATGTCCATTTGTTTTGGAAAGCAGGTTGGGCCAGAGAGCTGTTCTGAGTGCTTTATGAATCTTCCATATAAGAAAGTAGGGAATCCATTTGCATTTTATTATATTAGCACATGAGTGTCATTTAGTATGCTTTAAAGAGTTGAGATAAATCCCTCTGAACTGTTATACTGTCATTTTGCCTTGTGAAATAATTGTTAAGGTTTGCAAGTCTTTTGAGAATAAACTCTGGAGCCTTTCTGTGTGACTCTTTTCAGCTCTGATAACAGAGTAGGTGTTTTGATCAAAGTGGATGTTGCATCTGTTCACTCATGGTATTGTTACAGGTTGCCTTTTAAACCATCATAAAAGCATTTCAAATGGGAGGGCATTTATATATGTGATGGATCTCTTCTGACGTGCTAATTAGCTCACATTGGAGCAGACTCAATGAATTTAGTCTGCTGCCAGTCTGTTGGAACATGCGAATTAGCACACTCCAGAAGTCTGTGTCACTTGTATTCAGTGGCTCTGAGAGCTGCTCTAATTACATCACCTCCCCTCCTGCCCCCAGTGGATCACTTGTATAGAGGCCTGGAGTTTTCACCTGTTAAAGGGTGTTAATCCATGCTAAATACCCTCTACAAGTTTTAAAGTTATGCTCAGCTTCCCCCTCTTCATGATATCTGTTTGACCTGAACTGCCCTTTATTTGAAATGACTCTTCCAGTTCATCTCCTTATCCAATTCATGCAGTGAGCCCGCTGAGTCTCAGCTTTGCCCCAGCGTGGCATGAATGCAGCACGTCTGCTGGGTCTTAGCCTTGCCCTACTGTGGCATACAGTGAGCCTGCTGGGTTTCAGCTATTCCCTGATGTGAGTATTAACTCTTGTGTTAAGACCACTGGGCTTCAAACCCAGAGTGGCCAATCCAGCAGGCAGAGGCAAAGTCCACAGCACCACCTGGCAGCTGGTGAGGCACCAGCCTAGTTCTTCCTATAAGGGCATTGATAGGAAATCAGGTGACCAGGAGGGACTTATGGGAAGTGTGAAGCCCTGACAGGGGGACTATAAAACCCTTCCTACTTCTGGTGGGACTTGTCCCATAAACAACACTCCTCTGGGTGCTTCCAGACCTTTGTCTTGCTCTTGCCTGATCCCAGCCTTGCTTGGACCTCCTGGCTCTGATCTTTCATCTGCCCTGACCATGATACCACCTCAGCCCTTACTCTGATGATTTGGACTGCAGCAGATACCTGGTGTAACCCCTAGCCTGCCTATGGTAACCATTCATGGCTTCGTTGATCTTGACACTCCCCACTGACCCAATCCCAATTCAGCGAGATGTGCAAGATTTTGATCCTTTCATAGACTGTAAGGCTGAAAGGGACCCTGGAAGATCATCGGGTCCAGCCCCCTGCACCAAGCAGGAAA
Source organism: Caiman crocodilus (assembly GCA_030014935.1). Taxonomy (NCBI): domain Eukaryota; kingdom Metazoa; phylum Chordata; order Crocodylia; family Alligatoridae; genus Caiman; species Caiman crocodilus. The sequence goes on along the minus strand of JAGPOW010001918.1, from coordinate 41,609,103 downwards.
GATAACTGGGGGTTAGGTGACCCCAGCAAGGTGACTGTCTAGTCTCATCTTGAAGATTTCCAGTGTAGGCGACAATTTTTTTTTTAAATTTAAATTTTTACTTTTTTTCCACTCTTTTCTCTTCACTTCTCTGTAATTCTCTCCCCTGCCTTTTCACTTCAAACAATTTTTTTCAAGGCTTTTCCCCTCCCTCCTGTGGCTTTCACTGGCTCCTCCTGGCTGAGAAGTGAGGGAAGTTACATGATAGTTTCCCTACCTCTGAGCTACATGCTACCCTCCCTGCACTCCCGCTCCAGAGGAGGGATAGAATCTTAGCTCCTACCTATGTTTATGCTCACCAGGTCATCTGGTGGCAAGTCACATTTGTACAGGTCTGAGACAGCATTACACCTTCACTTGTAACTGCTCTGAAACTATTCAAATGTTATAATGGAATAACATTCCACAGATTTAAAGTGTTTGGAGCTAAGGACAGACATTCAAAAAGACCAAGCCTGAATTGATTCAATCTTTGCAGTATTGCTAGATCCCATCCTCCACCTAGCATTCTGAAGCAAAGGGTGGGGAGAGGGGGGGGTGTGTGGAGAGGAGGGACTGCTTGTGTGGATTGTATGAATCTGTGATGATACTGAGCTTTTCAGTCTCCTTCTCCCTACTTCTTCATACTGTCTGCAGCAAACTGACAGGCACTGCATTCATTGCAAACCAGGTCATTTCTTACATCTCTCTCTTTCCCTTGTTGATCACTGACAGCAAGCCAACAGCAATGGGGAGCTTATTAGAACACAAAGCTTATCAGCCCATCCAGAAAACAAAGCTTCTCTCTCATTAGTTCAAGGTGGATGAGGCAGGGTGAAGCCTGGCAGATGCTGGTGTGCCTGCAGTCTCCATCTCCTTCTCAGCCAGCCAGAGTTCTGGCTAGGGAGGATAGGGCTGGGGCCAGCCCTTCTCTCTGGAGCAGACAGTCCAGCCCAGGCAAGCACAGGGCTGAAAAGCATTCTGGGATGCTGGGGACACTGATTTACCTTGAACCAGGAAGGAGTCTGGGACAGAAGTTCTGTAAACTGGTTTGACCCAGATTAACTGAGTCTGACATTTTACCAGATTTATTGTAAACCCATTTCGGCCATTTTGAAAATGGTTTTAGTGCACTGAACTTCTGTTCTGTTGCAGGTTTAAACCAGTTTCTGGTCACTTAGAAGTTATACATAAACTAGTTTATCACTAGCCTTAGAGGTTACCTGTAACAGCATTCTCAGATGTAAGAGTTAAAATTGCCATTCCAAACGGTTTCCTCCTAACAATTTTTTTTCTTCCTTATTTGAAGCATTTTTTTCTTTATTATTTTAAGTCTTGGTTAAACATGAACATCATCAAACTTTCTATCTAGAGTGCCATAAATCCTTACTTAATAAAAATTCATGTATCATGTGTGTATATTTAAAAACAACAAAAAAAGGAATGTGTCAGTTTCTTTAATGGCCGCCTAGATGCTTTTGCATTCTCTCACGCTTTTTCTCCACTCTTTCATGGCTTAAGTTTTGCTTCTGAAAAATGATTACAACTTCATGGCTCCAGTGAGTCCTGTCCTTACCCTAGCTGATCTCTCCTACTTGAATCAAATGCCTCCCCTCTAAGGATAATCCCAGCTCTGCTGTCTCCTTCTGCTTGTTCTCACTGTAATTCACTTATTTGATCTGGTCTGGCAAAATCATTTTTAACATTGTCCCAGGGACACCAGGGCTAGGGGGAAACCCTGGCCCAAACCCAGGGGGAGCACCCACTTACCCTTCACAGGAGGCAAGGACAGGAGAGGCGCACACACTGAGAAACCTTCCGCGTGGTTCATCAGCCGTGCTTACATCCAGGTGGGGCCGGGTGACTTTAGGGAGATGCGCCACCCGGCAGGAATAAAGGTGGCCCCAAGGGCATGGAGAGGCCGCCGGGAGATGCCAGAGCTGGAGGGAAGCTGGAGGTTGTAAACAGGCTCCTGTGGGGCATCTCGGCTGCCAAGGGAGTAAGCGGCAGCAGCGCCAGGAGCAGCAAGGGCGGGGAAAGCTGCAGCTGCGAGGAGCCCAGCTGCGGAGCCTGTGCTGGAGCCAGTAGGGCAGCGGGAACGGGAACTGCTGGTGAGGGAGCTGGAGGAAGAGCTGGCAGGTACACCGGCGAGGAAGCCTGCAGGGGCAACGGGGCCTCAGGACGCGTAGTCCTCAGGCCAGTGATAAGAGGCTGAAGGGCCCACAATCCAAGGTGGCGTTGGCTGGGGTGTAGGGGGTGCTGGAGCCCTGTGAGTGCCCGCCATAGGCGTGTTGGCACTGGAGGCCACGGAGAGTGGGACCCCGCCATTGAGGGTCCCGTTAGGACCGTGGCTCGTGAGTTCCGGGGAGCGGCCGCCGTCCCCCGGGACACCCTCCGGGAACCCTCTTATGAGAGTGGGACAGTCTCGGTTAGCTGCTTGTGCAAAAGCAGCCCGGGAACACCTCTTCGAACAGAGATGGGCACAAACATTCTTTGGAATAATCTGACGGTTTAGAGTGACAGAAAGCATTAAAACAGCACGTTCAATATAAAAGCATCATTGAAGCTAAAAGGATGCTGTCATTTTGAAAACGACTTTAAAACTGCTTTTTGTGAGACTGCATGATTTCCAAAACAATTTTCCCCAACTTACAGTAAAAAAGACACTTTTTTCCCCTAGCAGCCTGAAAAATTCAACCCGAGATAGGTGTGCAAAGTTGTTCTTCTCACTTCAGTCATCAGCACTACTGGTAAAGTCTCCCAACTGAGCTCTGACCTGTTCTACCCTGTTGTCTTAAAAAATTCTGCTTTTGCTTACACTCTGCAACCTTATTTTCTTCAGTACAGATGAGCAGATATGAAGAATCCCAGAATGTGGCCCTACAATTGAAACTCTGTATAAATCTGTGAATACTGTATAAAGCAAACATAATCCAGGTCATTTCCCTAGATGTGAATTAACATTACTACACTGAAAGAACTGAGATGTAATAGTAAACTTGCTGTCACAGTAGTAAGCTGATATGAAATTTCTATTGAGTAGGATGGTACAATGTTAACAGTCACTTCTGAATATAACTTCACTTTAAATATCTTTTGTTTAACAATAAGACTGGACTTTCTTCATTTAGTTGATAAGTATCTGCTCTGTCTTTTACAGCTCCTCCTCTTCATGTAGTGCAGCTTCAGCCTTTTGAAATCTTACAATGATCTGTCTTCTGCTAAAATATAGTTCAGAGAACCATCTCTCAGAAAATTTACATTGGTCGCTCCACTCTTTTTAGTGTTCTCTCAAAAGAGGTATTAAAATTAATTGAGGAGAAAGTAGAAATGGGAAAGAATTGGAAATCAGTCTACCCAAGGAAAGTTAAGAGAGACTTTGGATGTACAACAAAAATGTCTAGCTCACTATCATTATGCTCTTTCAGAATCAAATTATCAACTGATTGTACTGGGGTCTCTCTAATATTGTAAAATTCAATCTCATGCTAAAGTCAACAAATATTTGCTGTGGCCTCAGTAATTAGAAATATTTTCACTTACATTATTCCTTTGCCCCAAACAAAATCAGCAAATTTTATAGCCTGTTTTAAATATTCTATTTTACTAAATATTTTGTTTCTTCTCTCTCAATAACTTCACATATTTGGCCTTTCCAATCTACCGTAAATATGTTTTCTATCAACAATTAAATGGTTCCTTATGTTACTAATATTTATGGAAATCATTCTTAGGAAATAAGTCATTTTCCATAAATGTGGTCTATAATGCATAGTTAGTAGATTCAACAAATATAGTGCATGCCTAGAAAGATTTTCTGGTTTATTGTTAGGAACAAAAGCAAGAAAAAGAATATAGTTATGGAAAGTTAAGACTGAAACTCATTATAATTAATGAGGTTTTGCTTATTTCTGTAATTCACAATGATTTAAGAAACAAGACCCATTTTTTTTTCCAAATACAGGCAGTTAAGCTAGACAGCTACACAGTTTAGACTAGAAATTGTAAGGAACATGGATCAACTCTTTTTGTTCTGTTTGTGTGCCAGCATTGAGGCCAGAGTCTATTGCTTTGGAGGAGCCACCAGACTGCACTGGGCTCAGGACCTGCTGCGCCTGTGAGGCTGCCCCTTTCCCCATGCCTGGGGTCATTGCCCAGTACCAGCAGCTCCCATGAATCTGCTGCCCTGCACCACCCAGTGGGGCCTGGACTGGGCCCAGCCTTGGCTGCACCACCAGGCCAGAGATAGCGGAGCTCTTGGGACTTTGCACCCACCCTGAGTTGTTCCTGGGAAGAACCCAGAACAGCCCAGCGGCTCCTCCAGGGCTGGTGCAGCACTGGAGAGTGAACTGGGGGGCACATGGGCCCCCAATTTTTGCATGGGGCAAGGGCAGGCCACAGCTGGGCTCAGTCTCTGCTCCCTGCATCTGCTGCTTTGAAAGTGGTGTGGCAGCATGTGCGTCCTGTCACTGGGAGGGCCAGGCAGCAAGGCACACGGTGCTGCACTGTGCTGCATTCAAAGCAACAGCAGCAACAAGGTGAACATGGAGAGAGTAGATGCTGAATCCAGCTGCAGTCTGCCGCTACCCTGTGCATAGACTGGGAGCCCACACATGCCCCCCCCCACTTCATTCCCCAGCACTGCACCAGCTCTGGAGGAGCCGCCAGGCTCTGGTTGCCCCATGACTCGGCTGGGGCCCAGTTCACAATGAATCGCCACTCCGGGTCGTGGGGCAGTGATGCAGAGGTGAATGATTCGTGCTGCCTCTATTCCACTCTTGATCTGCACCCACCTCCTGTTTAAAAGAAACTTACCTGCCTGCAGCTTGGCCGGCTGCAATCCTGGATGCGAGTGCACAGGGTATGTGAATATGCCTGCCCCTCCCCCTTGCTGCAGCAGCCTGTGGCTGCTGATCTCCAGCTATATCTGCTGCCCTGCGTTTGAAGGGGCTGAGTCTCATTAGCCCCCTGTCTCTTCCACCGCCTATGGGCACATGGATAAGTGGCCTGGGTTTCAGAGCAGTGTTCCACGTAAGAGACACCTTGTATCTGTAATCCAGTCCTTTTTGCTTATTAGTTGCTTTTCTCTTTTTTTATCACGTTTAATTTATTAAGCTTTAAATATACAAAAAAGACTTTCAAGTTGCAAAATTGATGGAAGCATGCACCATTTAAGTCCTTTTCCATAGTCAAAGTTAAAGCCCATATTTCAGAATTATAAAGATATTTTGAATGGTGCTTTACAAACATGTAAAACATTATAACATTTCCAGATATTATTTCATATGCTATTTATCTGTACCAAATTTGTAATGAGAAAGGGATTAGTCCAAACTAAGCCTTAAGAAAGAAATAATGCTCTCCGAAGATTAAGTTTTCATTTTCTGGTTTTTATGCCTTAGTGGTCATAATATTCAACCTTCAGCCAGATGCAGGCTTTACAGCTCAGAACTGGAGTATGAGTTGAGGCAGACTTTGAATGCACAAGCAACATGCATCTTGAGTATGAAGTATAGCTTTATTGAGAAGAAGCTTGATTTTCAGTTACTACATTTAAAGGTCTGAGGTTTTAGTGCTAGTACAGATGGCTGTGAGGGGAGAATGGTAAGAAGTTATATATTTTTCTGTTTTCGTCTCAATTCAGGATATGCTGACAGTGTAGTAAAGCAGTAGTATCTAATCTCTACTATTGCTTGGAAAATTAAGCAATAGTTTGCAAATTGCAGGAAATACTCTCAAGACATATCATATATCTTTATAAACAAAAGAATAAAAAGGTAAAGAAAGAGTAATGCAACCTAGTAAGTGTAATTTTATTTTGCTATTGCATTTAGTGTTTGTAAAAGTGCCTGGTTGACTGCTCTGGAGAGTAAAGCATGAGCAGGACCTGTGCAGCCTTCTCCAAGCGCTTTGATCAGTGGAGCTTTAGAGAAGTCTGGGTGTCTAGATCCCACTTCAGTAGGATGAGGAGGTATGGAAGGGAAAAAAATATGTGATGTGAACAGAAAAGAGGATGGTAACTATGGGAGAATGCTGACCACATGTCCCTAATGTCTTTATTTTTCCACATTAGAAGTGCTTGAAAAAATGATGTGGAAGCTTCTATAACTGTTTTGGCAGCTGGGGTTAGGGTAGGAAATAAATACCCTATTTAGCCTTCCCTAACAGTCACCCTCTGATCTGCTCCTTGGCTATCTATTGCACTTGCTCTCAGCTCTTTGCCCAAGTCTGCACTCACAGTTTGAGTTGGCCTTGCACTTGCCTTAAAGCCCATATACTCTAACCACCTGCAAAAAGCCAAAGCTTAACTTCTGGTAGTAGTCCAGCCCAAATTTTGAAGTTCTGCTGCATTTCTGTGTGTGTGCAGTCTGACTTGTTTTGCTACATAGCCCTCTCCTTTCTGCAATTTGCTTGATATTTACTGTTGTAGCAATCCCACAATTTCCTGCTTCTGATTTTTGGCCCTTCTTCACCTTATTTCTTTACTGCTCATGAGATAAGCAAAGAGAGCGAGCCAAGTGGTCTGCAGACCAGTTCTTAGCATGGTTCTGCTTTAAAAGCAAGGATGTCTTTATTGGTTAATAAGTACAATATAAAAGTAAAAGGACAGATTATTGGACTGCTTGGGCATGTCCACATATGCAAGCACATGCGTTTGCGGCAGCTCAAATAGAAGTGGTACCAATTTAAGTTGGGGCTTTTTGCCTCAGCACACGTGCTTGGACATGCATTTTGTTGTGGAGCAAATAGTGCCACCTGGGGCAAAATAACCTTGCCTGGCTCCTCCCTGATCTGCAGCCAGGGGGAGCTAGAGCCTGGGGCCAGCACCTGTGCTGTCCCCAGCAGTATAAAAAACTGCCCTGTCCTGGCCCAATCAGTAAAAGCTGCCCTGGCAAGTAGCTCATGGATACTCACTCTCAGGAGCTTCTGGACTGGGCCAGTTGGTCCCTGGCGACAGTACCCTTTCTCTCAGCTGGACTGCTGAAGCAGCCCTGAGAATTTCCTGCCCCCTTTACCCACTGCAGCAGTCTGGCAGTGGGGGCTGCTGCCTGGCTCTGACCTGCTGCGCATCTGCCAGACTCGGATGGGGACTGCACAGCCAGTAGAGGCATCTGCTCCTCTGGGCCAGCTGCCAGTGGCCTGTGGCTGCAGAGTTGGCCTTTGTGTGGCACTACTGCCATGTGTGCTCCTGCCAAGCCTTCTGGGCTATTGCCCAGAAGATGTTCCATGTGTGGTGTCCTGCTTTGAACTGTCAAAGTATGTCCTCCTGGCCCTGCTTGGTCAGGAGGTACACCATGGTCCAAGATGCCAGCGCTGAGCAGGAATACTGATGTTCCTTATTTGCAAACTGAAAAATCCCTAATAAAAAAATCCCGAAGTCAGTCTGTAAAATACCCCAAAATCCATGTTCCTCCACAATTAAAACAAAAGACCATTTTATATATATATATGCACACACATGTATATACAGATAGCAATCAGTTGGGCATGTCTCATTGATATATCTACAGTCTTAAAGCAATTTGGAAGACTGCCAGTTTCTCTATCATCATAATAAAGTGAATTCTAAATAAATGTTTCATGAATTCATGAATATATGATTTGCTGCCCCCCACCAGGGACCACAGCCCCCCCACCAGGGGTAACAGCTATCCACAGGGGTAACAGCCCCTAACCAGGGGTAACAGCCCCCTCCAACAAAGACCAAATGGCCCCTGCAGAGGCTAACCCCACCTCCAGAGCCTGCATGCCCCACCCCAGCCCCCTGGTTCCTGCCCCACTTAGCCCCATTCCCACTGGCTCCTGCAGCCCCCCTGATGGCTGCCCCACCCAGCCCCCTCCACTTCCCTAGACCCTCAATGGCTTCCCCACCTTGCCCCATCCTTCACTTGCACCCCCAGGTCTCCATGGCTTCCCCATCCCCAGGCACTGTCACATTAAAAATAGAAAAAGAAAAAAAAAGCCTGTACTCACTGTAGAAGCAGGGGCTGAGGGGGTGGGGGTGTGGCTTCTTGGCAGAGCACCCCCTGGGCAGCACAGGGCAGCAGGGCCTGGGCTGGGGCTGCTGGGGCTGTCACCCTACCTTGCACTGTGTGGGTGGGGCCCCAGTGACACAGGCAGTAGCTAGAACTGTTGGTAAATGCTGGGTTTTTTGTTTTAATTATTGGGATGCTGGGGTGAGGGGCATGCGGGGGACGGGACCAGGCAGAGCAGGGAATTGGGGAGCTTGTTGGGCAGGTGGGGGATGGGGCTGGCAGGGAAGGGCTCATGGGGGCTCAGGGAGTAGGTGGAAGATGGGGCTGAGCAGGGATCAAAGGGTTAGGGAAGAAGGTGTGGCCAGTGATGATCCCCCCCATAGTTCCCTCCCCTCTCTTCCAGCCTCCCCAGCCCCTTACTTACTAGCACTGGTGCCCTGCTGCTGGCATACTGCCATGGGCAGGCAGCGTGCTTCAGCACCAGGGCAAGGACCAACCACAGAGATGCTCTGGCAGCCAGAGCATCTCTATGGAGGACCCAGCCTCTGGTTGCCCCACTTTTTCCAGCTCTTTTTGTTTGTTTGTTTGTTTTTTGACCTCTGGATATCCAGGGGTCTCATTTTGCCAACACACTGCAAACTTGCAGCAGGAGGAACATTTCCCTGTTCCTGAACATGCCTCTTGCAGCATCTCAAACAGGTTTGAGATGCTGCAAGAGGCACATGTGGGCTTGTCCGGAGGGCAACCTCAAATTCAGCCCTATATACCAGTGCAGAGGTACCCTAAATGTCTTTGATCTCTTCAGTTTTTCCCTTCCGTGCCCATGGGCATAATACTGTGCTTGTGTTGCAGAAGAAGTTGAGCATGTGGACAAGTCCATGCATGGGTGACTTGTGCCTCTCAAGTCTGGGGGGGGCACTAGTTTGCTGACCGGGGAGGGAGGGTCCCCCAGCAACTGATCATAGAGCCAGCGGCAAAACCAGAAGTGAACTTCTAGTTTCATGGCTTGCTCTTTCAGGGGGTGCACATGCACCCACGTGCACCCCCTACACATTGCTAATGGGTCCATGCTAAACAGGAGACCATGATAAAGTAGAAGCTAGCTCACAATTATTAAATAGTTGTTTCATTTAGGCATTTTGGTTTGGTTCCTATGTACCACAGGAAAGAATAGATAAAATAGCTACTGTGGATCAACTGACATGTTAGTCTTTTCCTCCTTTTCAACTTGGTGTGCTTTTCATTGGTCCTTACCCTGCCTAACCCTCAACATGCTGCTGCCTCATCCTCTGATCTACACTTCTGATTGGCAGCAACTTGGTCAGGGGATGTAGTGGTCGTAGTACTGCACGTGGGGGATCAGGCATCAGTGTGGGTCAGGGGACGGGGAAGCAGCACTCTCTATTTCCCCTTTCCCTGATCTGTGCTGCTGCCAGGTGCTCACTGTTGGCCCACCTCCTGACCCCTGCTGCTGCTGAACAAAAGTGTGGTTCAGGAAACAGGGCAGCTGTATAGCTCAGAGGATGCCATAGCAGTCTATGTGGGACTGGGACAGGAGCGTCTGTGGGGTCTTGGGCCTGGGATGAGGGCAGCAGGAAGAGTGGTGGATCTGGGCAGTAAGAGTTAGAAATTGGGTTGTTGGGGCAGGCGGGGGGTGGGCAGGCAGGTGGGGGAAAATGGCAAGGGCATGTTGGTCAGGAAGCAGGGGCACAGGGAAGGGAGGGTGTAGGGGAGTGAGTGCAGTGATCAGGCTGCTGCCCCCCACCGCTGGGGCAAATTGTATAATTTTCCATGTATAGAATCTAATTATTCAGGGTTTGTGTTAAATTTGAAGTTAACTTGGTTTCAGATAAATATGGTGAATAGAAAGAAGAGAGGAAGTGAGAAGAAAAGCAAGCTTATTTGTGTAACACCTTGCATTTATCTGTGTTGAACTTCAGCCCAACCTTCCAACCATTCTGAATTGAACATCAGTTTTGTCACCTTGCAAACTTGCTCAAGAAGCTTTCTGCCAGCATCCAAATAATTAATAAATGTTAACAGCACCGGGACCAGGACAGATCTCTGTGGGATTCCACTCAAAACCTTCTCCATTTTGACATGGACTCATTAACAATTACCCTTTGCTTGTGGCTGTTGAGCCAGTTATCTATCCTCCTTGTAGTAGTTTTTTCTAGCCCACATTTCTCCAATTTGTTTATGAGAAGGTCACGTGGGACCTTGTCAAAAACCTTGCTAAAGTCCAGATCCACTATATCCAGAGCATTTCCTTCATCCACCCAAGTACTTACTTTGTCAAAGGGGATCAAGATTGTTTGACACGATTTCTTTTTCATAAATAGATGCTGGCTGCTCGTGTTCGGCTTTTCCTCCAAATGCTTGCTAATGGCCTTCCTTAGGACGTGCTCTACAACTTCCCAGGTATTGACAATGAGCCTAGCCAGTGTGTAATTCCCCAGGTCATCCTTTTTGCCTTTTTTAAAGAGGGGCACTACATTGGCCCTTTTCCAGTCCTCTAATACCTCGCCCATCTCCCACAACTTCATAAAGATCATAAACTTTATCCAAGATCTCCTTTGTCAGTTCCTTCAGGACCATGGGATGAAGTTCATTCAGCTCTGCTGACTTGAATTAATTCAGGCCCAACAAAACTCTCTGTCTCCTTTGCTATCTACTTCCTTAGCTTGCCCCCTTCCTTAACAAGATAATCCTTATTAGGTGTCTGTCTGCAAGTTATTTTTTGTGAAGAATGGCAATGGAGCTGTTGAGTAGCTCAGATTTCTTTATATCGTGTGTTAGGCGTTCACCCTAACTTGGTAACAGTGGACCCACAGCTTGCTTGGTCCTTTTCAGACCAGTATACTTACAGTCTCTTTTGTTGACCTTAACCTCCTTTTGCCAGGTACAATTCATACTTGATCTTTGCCTTCCTGATTTTTGTCTCTGCAGGTTCTTGCTATTCTTGGTACACATTCTCCTTCTGGAGACACATTGGTCTCTTGCCATCCCTCTTGTGCTTCCATCAGTTTTGGGACAGGTTCTTGTTGGGCTTACAATGTTATGCCCTTAGAAGCTCCAATACCCCCCCACATGACCAGTTCCCCTGTGGCCGATCCTGCTGACCAGGATGGGGATGATTGATCACTGCAGCCACTTCCAGGAGTGGCTGCTGCCACTTCTGGAAGCAAGTGCCTGGAAATGGATGCAGTGATCACAACAATCAGCTGGTGCTTACAGTGGGGGCACCAGCGCTCCCACCTGCCCCTCCTACCCATTGCTTAAGTGGCAAGTGTGGGCTGTCAGGGGGTGCACTATCTATCACCATACTTGTATCACCATGTACTTGCACAGGTGAGTGTAGCTCCTGCTGCTGTGGCTGCTCCTTCAGGGACTTCAATTCTGGACCATTTTCTACAGCTCCTCCCTTTCCCTGCAGCTCTCCCCTTCCCCCCACCAGCTCCAGGAGCATGGGAGGAGTAGGAAAATGATTTGGGCTGAATAAATATGGTCCTCTGTTTCCACCCCTCCACAGCAGAGCATGCCACTTGAAGCATGGAGGTTGACAGTCCAGGAGCTGCTAGGAAGTGTAAGGTGTACTTTTCAGTTCGTTCCTCTGCTTCTCCTGTGCTTCTGGGATGATGGGGCAGGCACATGGTCCTAGGCATGTGGAGAAGCTAGTGTCTCTCATAGGGGCTGGGCAACACAACCATTCTCAAAGGACCTTGTGGTATCGAAGAGTGCTGTGGCACTGTGGTTGAGAATCACTGCCTTAAAGTAATTTGTTATTTAATAAATAAGATGATATTGTATGATGACAAGCCTGGTGATTTCATGTATACATATCTCCAAGAGTGCACAATGAGTTGTCCAGGGGCCTGTGTCTACATTTTTAAATTACATGACTGTGATAAGTGATGGTGTTGTGACACACTGATGACAGTGTTGACAGAAACATATTAAATATAGGGGGTATGAACAGAAATATTTTGAAGATAAAGAGGTAAGCTAAAGAAGTTTGCAAATGTTCCTCTACACCACACAGGTTAGTCAGTGCATTTTTGTTAGACCAATAATACATGTATTGTTGAGACCTGCAGATGACATGCTCTATTCATCTGTTTGCATGGAGCCATTTACTTTGGGCATCAGTTCCTGGTAAGTATAAATGCTGCTCTTCTAGCACTCGGAAACAGCATGAGGTGAATCATTCAGAAGTAAAAACCAATTCAAGTGGCACCAATGGATCTATTACTCCACCTAACTTGATCTGTATCAGTGTAAAAAAAAATCTACCTCAGTAAAAAAAAAACAACCCAGAGTGTAAGCTCAAAATAACTAAGGTAAGGTAGTTTGCAATCTCCAGAAATAAATGGAGAGCAATAGTTGTGAAAATGGTATCATCAGTGATACAAAATTTCAGGTATGTAACTTCTTGTGTAAACATACCATTATTACAGGATTCTCATTCTTGAAGAGTAAGACTCAAAAGAGGTCCCTAAAGGAAAACTAGGAAAAGTTTATTAGCAAAGTCAATGCTAAGTATTGCCAGAGAGGTCATAAGATGAATAAGGCATTAAGTTACCTATGGTCTCCCTTGATACCAAACCATCTAGTTTCATGAACTGGTATGCCTAGAAAAATTCCCTAAAGTGCTGAATTATTAGAGAAAAGAGAAATGTGGTCTAGAATGCCCAGAATAGCTCAAAGACTATTTATGTCTTGGTGCAGAAAAGGGTGTCAAAACACCATCCTGAAACAGGGACTAAATGTAGAAGTGACAGAGTTCTCTGCAATTTCAAGCAACTGACCTGATCTGACTAGATGGCAGGGTGTAGGAACAAATATCCACCAAAGCAAAGATGAGATCTAGGGGAAATTGCATGGATAGACCACAAATGTATGATCTTTTACAAGGCAATAGCATTTCTCTTTGGCATAGAATAGTATGCGGTGGTCAGTGAGGAACCTTGTTCCTCCTCTGTTTTTGGTCTGAAGATTTTAAGAACTCAGGTAACGTTGAGGGCATAAAAATGTAAGAGTGGTGGCTTTGCATAAACAGTATTATAAAGGAAAGATATATATTAAAATTCATTGATAAATACCACACGGTACAATACAACACTAGACACGATGATGGAAAGATACAGGCAGTCCTTGACTTACAACTTTTTGAGGTACAAAGAATGGCACCATGTTGCCAAATTGACACCATGTTTTGAGGTTTTGACGTGGGTTTCAACTTTACAGTGCTGTATATAGCTGTGTCCAGCTGGTAAGTCTGGAAGGGGCAGGGGAAGGGAAGGGGCGTAGATCAGTGCCCCCACAGCAAAGGAGGGATTGGGCCTGGGGCTGGGATGGGCTGGGACAAGTGCTGCCCAGCCAGGAAGGTGGGCTGTGGGATGAAGCTGAGGCTTGTCCAAGGGGTGGAGGGAGGGTGGGGGTGGCTCCCACTACTGTGTGTCACTGATCTGGGAGCTGCTCTTCTGGTGGCTCCTGCTGCTTGTCTGGGAGTGCACGGCTGGCGGGGGGCATGTGCTCCCAGTTCTGTGTGGGATGGGCAAGGCCAGGGCTGAACTGCACTGCAGTTTGGTGGCACTGGGAGCAGTGACTATGCCAGGCTGCCATTTGCCCACGTGCGGTGGGGTGGGCATGGGACAGAACTGCTGTACTGTCTCTGGATGAGCAGCATGCAGTGGCAGGAGGTGCCCCCTGCTCCCCGTACCCCCAGATGTGCTGCAGCTCTGTCTTGCACCTACCTTGCCCAAACTGGGTGAGCAGCAGGAGGCATAGCAGCAGTGCATTTGCCCCTGGATCAGGGTAGGGTGGGCAGCAGAGCAAAAATTCATTGTAACCTCCCCCCGCATAGCCTCTGCTGCCCACCTGGAGTGCAACATGGTGCAGTCCTGGCCCTGCCCACCCTGCACAGATCTGGTGCCACCGCCCCCCCTCCCCCATGCCTGGACAAGTGGTGGGAACAGTGGTGGGAGCCGCCAGATGAGCAGCTGCTGGACAAATGGTGCATAGTCGCAAGAGCTGCCCCTTGCCGCTTGGATAAGCCACACCTTTGTCCAGTGCTCTCCCACCCCAGCTGGGCAGTGCTTGCCCCAGCCCCAATCCCTCCTTCACTGTGAAGGTGTTGATCTGCCCTCACACCCCTTCCCTCGCCCTCCCCTTTCAGACTTACCAGCTGGACGCAGCTGTATCGAGTATCATAAAGGAACCAATCACCCATTTATAACATTGTTCCTATGGGAAAATTGGTTCCGAGTTACAACATTTCAACTCAAGACCTGGTTTTCAGGAACCAATTATGTTGTATGTCTGAGGACTGCCTGCATATTTATTAATATGCCTAGAGGCAAACTAGATAGAGACTGTGACTGCAGACATATGACATTCAATGACATGTGGTTTTCCACCAAGTCAAGGCCCCATCTTTTGATCTTTATCTGCCCTTTTTATATAGCTCAATCACATTTTCCTCTGCTATGCTACAGTATTTTATGCTAGTTCCATTGACAGTAGAGGCACCGTGGTGATATCTTATATTTTGCAGCTGTATCAGGCTTTTATGCTGGTGGTGACTTGAATGTCTGGAGTCAGGCTAATGATCTTGGAATGACATACTATGAACTTCTTTGAAACTTGCACGTAGGTTTCAGAGAAGTATCATACTGGCTCAGATAATTCTAACCTTTATTTAGTATTCTGACTTCCTTACTCTGATGTTCATAGCTCTCTTAGCCATCAATAAATATATTAGCTTTGACCACCGAGTTAAGTCATGTGAATAAACAGAAGGTCTGTTTTACGAATAGCTGCAATTTCACCGAGGATTTGTCTGTTATGTAATCTGTGTACTAGCCCCCATTTGTACATACCAAACCTAGAATGCAGTGATGAAGGCATCCCAAGGTGGCTGTTAAGAGCAGGTTGGACAGACACTTGGCTGGGATGTTTTAATTAGGGATGATCCTGCCTTGAGCTGGGGTTTGGACTAAATGACTTTGTGGGGTCCTTTCAAGCCCTACTTTCCGATGGTCCCATGAACATTGGAGACATGTCAAGCTGGGTCACAGGGATGTGTATTCCAAGTGGCTATATTACTGCTTTTCTGGACTGCGTATGTAGTGAGGAGTTGGGTGAGGAGGTGACCCTGGCAGTTCCAGGGTCACCCCCTCACATGGACTGCCTGACTCTGGCAGTTCCAGGGAGGCAGTGCAGACTTGCTCTTAGGTGACAATGTCATACTCCACTAGTATTACATATTATATTTCTCTTATGCACATTACCAAGAATTTCATTTACAGAAATATTTAAACTGGTGGCAAATACAACTTTCTCAGATTTACACTATAGATCTGATGATGATCAGATAAAAAAGTCACTTAAGCAACAAATATTTTCATTTTTATTCCTATTAATTCTTTTTCATTTTCCCCTCAGAAAATACTGTGGAAATCTTGAGCAAACAGTAAATCTGGCATTTTGTGGTATTTATATAACCTAAATATAATGGGATTCTCTATTTATATAATAAAGAATCCTAAAGAATACCTTTAGGTGAAACTTATATCAGCAACCTGGCATTGATATTGGTGAAGCTTTGGGGATAGAAATCTTACCATAAAGACAACTTAGCAGTAACAGTTTTTGTGACTAATGCTGCATGTAGCTGGAGCATGTAGCATGGTGCTTTTCACAGCACCTCCTTGGCCTCCACAGAAAGACCTGATTGTTCAGAGACGATACTGGCAAATCTCCCTCCCCCTGCCCCCCCACTTTTCACTGATTTAAAACAAAACAAAAAACCCCTCAAGTCACTGTTTTCAATTTTCAAATCAGACGCACACAATTTCTCTGGGAATTTTGGTCCAGGAGCTATTTTATTTTTGGTGCATGCTTTGCACCTGCATACAGCACTGGTGCTAGTGTTAAGACAGTGGCCAGATTTATTTGGGTGGAAATCGGTGAGGCTATACCAGGGTAAATTAGGTTCAGTTCATTTGCAGCTTAGCTTTGTGATTTGCAAGATAGCTCTTATGCAATGTTTTGCTCAAAAGGCTATTGAGTAGTTTACAAAACTGTAGCCAGTTTGTATGTATAATATGTAGCAGCATCCACATCCTAAAGCAGCCAAGCATTTCTCCTTGTATCTGATATGTTGTACACCTGACACCAATTAGAGTAATTGAACATGTACCTTAATTAACTCATGATTCTCCTGTTTATTCACAGAAAAAGGTAATTAATCAGCAGGAATTTGGATCTCTTAATTTAAACAGATGTCTGATAAGACCCCTGGTGTCAACATATGACAGCTCTAGTCCAAGAAATGTACTGCTGTTAACAGTAGAGACACTGATTGGAGTGGGCTGTGCTTATTGAGAATGTCATTGAATCATAACAAATTGGTCCCTCTAGCCATCTGGATCCTGGCTGAAAAACGGGAAGAAATCAGACGTAACCAAGGACAGCAGACAAAGGTGGCCTGACAGAACAGTTGCTGGAATGAAGTTCTAAAAGTCCTTCATTAATGCTAATTTTGTTGCACAAGAAAAGACTAATTATTTAACATTGATAAAAGAAATTATAGGCTATTACTTCTTGACAGGCTGGTTTAACTGTAGTTTGTGTTCTATTTTTTTTCAGAATAATATTAGAATGATTTTGTTCTATACATGTTTCTTCAGCACCAAATTAAAATGACTTTATTCTGAAGGCTCTAATACATAGAGCCTTGTGGAACTATTTTAAAAACAGGAGTCTCAGAAATACTAAGGGCAGCACAAAGATTTCAAGAGCACAAAATATAGAAATCATCTTAATGGTGCTATGTTGAAATTTTTGTTCAGCATTATTTATCAAGTCATAACAGCAGATTGCTTCTTCTGTTACACATGTAGCTTTTAATTATGGACAAATTTGGTCATACTTTAAAGCTAGTCAGAATTCAGATCCTTGTCTATTAACATTTTTTACATTTTTAGAAACAGTTATCTTTTTGATTCAGAAGAAAACAAGTATTTTCAACAATTTTTGGTTAAAGGGATATTCTGAAAATATTTCTGTAAAATCAAATTGTTTGTGTTCAAATTATTTTACATTTTTCCCTGATACTTATAGGCCTGTTGAAGTCATCCTTTCCATAATAAGGCTATTATAATGCTATTTTTAAATCTGTCTCTTTTGAACTTAATCTGTGGGCAGATTCTGAAGGCAGAAGTTGTGACACTGACTTGATAGCTTCATGCGGTCAAGTGCTGCAACTCTTACTGAGGAACTAACATATATGGAATTACTTTCTAATTGTTAAAATCTCTGTGATCTATTTAATAATTTTTCAGTAATGACCATCTTAAATTTTCCGAAGTAACTTTGATTTAATTTGTGTATTTGTTCTATTGTGAATGAGTTAGCAGCACAATGCATTTTGAAGTCTGAAAGAGGTACTTGAGCCAGATTTGTCAATGGAAATAAGAATTTCAAGATCACTTAAACATTCTATTGTCTACTTAAAAGTATTTTGCTTACCTATTGGAAATGAGAAATATTTTATTCATCCTTCACTGAGAAAAGGCAGCTCTGGTAACTGCTTGACTTGGCTAGTATTTCAGATGCATTTAGAACAATCCGGGACTGCTGAAGATTTACATAATTAGGAGAAAACATACTTTTATACCTGATGGTACTTATGTCATTTACTAGTTTCTATGTATTGAAATATGTTACTAGCTGGTTACCTCTAGATAGTGCTGATTTTCTTATTTCAAGTCTCAGATCTGTTTTCAAATCCTTTGTAAACAGCCTAATATGGTCTATTGGTAGGGTGAAAGTTTTCTTTCTAAAATAAAAGCAGATTAATTTATTCTATAAATATTTTCTTTTATGTTTTAAAATAACTGACTATATATTTTTGTTGTACTTTTGGTGCCATTTATGAAATGGATACTTAGATGGTTTAGATAAAATATTAGAGGCACTAATTAATTAAGCATGTAAGTAGTCCCACTGATTGTAGTAGGAGTGCTTATGTGTATAAGTCAGGAATGTACCTTGCAGTACTGGGGGCTCTGTATCTAATTGTGTACATGCTTATATATACAAGTTACTGTACTCTTGACTTCATTGAAAACACTTGTGTGCATACATTTTTTAAGATTGGGGCCTGTCTAGTTCTCCTTATTAAGGCACAGAATTTGCATTACACATTAGAAGTTTGCAATATTTAAACTGAAATAATGTAATTGCAGTAAGATTGTACCTTATGGCATGTTGCACCACAGAGTCCCCTCTTCCAAAAGTGAAGGCTGACTGTCTAATGTTTGCAGCTATACCACACAACTGGTGTTAACAATAGCAGCTGCTCAACAATAGCTGCGTATGTAACAAGTAATAATAATACTAGTATTTAAAATCCTTTAATTAGGGCAAAATTCTTAAGTGAGTTATTATAACTTATAATCCTTCTGCAACCCTTTCTTTTGCCTGTGCCAATGGTTGCCATCCTCTGTGCTAGTCTGAGCCAGACTTTCAAAATATGAAACTATCATATTTACCGGATTCCAAGATGAGATTTTATTTCCCCTCATTTAACTGGGGTGAGAGGGGCCCCCACCACCTGTCCCTTTACTGCTTTCCCTACTCTCTGCTGCCTCACTGCCTAACCCCTTACTGCCTCCCCTGTTGCCTCACTCCCACCACCTGAACCCCCTACCATTGCTTTCTCCTCTGTACTGGTAGGGATGAATTTAAGACAGTCCTCCAATAATTAGATTATATACATGAACAATTATAATAAATTTATTAATGTTCCATGTATAGAATCAAATTATGTGTGGGAGGGGGTCATCTTAATTTCAGGGTCATCCAAACCTTGGAGTGACAGAGAACCATACAGAAACTTCATAGTCCTTGGGGACCTGACCCTGTAGACAACCTATACACATGTTTTGTTTTATAGATATGAAAACTTTAATTGAAATCCTTGGCATTACTTGCATGTGGGAAGTTAAATATGTAGGATCAGGGTTTTAAGAAGATCTTGCAGTAAGTTTCATTTCAATCATCGTGTTTTCCAATTCAAGTTACTCTTCAAAATCCTTGAAAAAAAAACAAAACAGAAAAAAACTGCCTGTTGTTGGTACAATCCTGCATTTTTATGTATGCCAATCACCCCTTTTATGAGTGTTTTGAATGGTTATGTAAAACAGCTATATAAGAAGAGATCATCAGTCCTTTATTACTTGAAATTTCTGTAGATGATTAGTTTTTAACGATTCTTTTGTATATTACTGTAGTGTAGGTTTAAAGCTGGGAATGGTGACACCTTAAACATTGTTTTGTTTTAAATGGGAATAAAATGCCAACATTTTGAAATTCTCATTGTGTCAAAGAAAAACAAATACTCTTACATTTGGAAACATCAAAGCATTTGGACAATTGTTCTGTTTTTGATATTTTCCATGTTTCTGGGCTTTACTGGTTGCTGATGGGACTGGGAAGCTATTCTCTCTCTCTTCCTGCTGTTACATATCAAGGCTTTTTTTTTTTTTTTAAAGCCTTGTCAGAGGCATTGGCTGTTGGCTGGGGTATGCTAGTGCTCCTGCTGGGATTTAAACTTGGATGTTCATGGCTACAGGGTCTTGCCCCGTGCTCATAGTCAGACCAATTTGCCATATTTGGGGCCAGGTCATGTTGGTATGGACTGGGGATTTTTGCTTTCCTCTGTAGTATGGGGTGTAAATCTCAGCCTGAGGTCTTTTGAATATATGTTGACAACATTTACAGAAGAAAATTGACAGTTGTGGTTCTCCTGTTTTACCTGTGGCAGGTTAGGGTGCTATGTTTGGTGTTGTGTCAGGGTTAACTGTAGTTTTCCTAAAAAGTTAGACAGTAGGACTGATGACAGATGATGCCCCCCACAGAGCTTTCCTGGAGGAGGAATCATATCAGTTTGACCCAGCTCCCCAGCATCTGTATAGCTCGTGCAATTTACTTAGCTATTAGATAAAACTGCCAAAAAGCCCTGCTAAAGCGCATGAGCTATACAGATGCTGAGCAAACTGAGTCAAACTGGTGCAGTTCATCTTCTGGGCATGCGCTGTGCTTGGTGAGGGGACACATCAAGCTGATGTGTAAAGTAAAGCACTATTTTTTGTTGTTCTATTCTCCTCCCATCTTTCAGCAACCTGGATTTCTGTAGGATGATTTGGATAGGGATGATCCTGCCTTAGGCACAGGGTTGGAACAGATAAGCTATGGAGGCCTCTTCCAGCTCTGCTTCTCTAGGATTTTATGAATGTTAATTAAAAAAAAAAGTCAACTTGTTTCAATTGTTTTGTTATTTTTAGTTAAATAGTGTATGTAACATAATATTAAACATATTTTCATGTTATTAATATAAACAGTTGAATTAAAAGGAAAGTTGAAACAAAACAACGATAAAATTATTTTTCAATTTTTCATCAAAAATACTGTCAAAGTTGATATGATCCTGCAACACGTTTTGAGGAATTTGCCTTACAGTTAACTGAAAAAAGCTTAAAGTAGCTATAAAAAAGCTTATGAACAATAAAAAAACCCACTGAAATAGGACCAAAGAATTTTTAAAAATCATATTAGTAAAATGTACATATCATGGGTGCATGGCTGTAATTAAATTAATAATGCACTTATAAATGGTGCTAAATATGAAATTTACCTTCATAAAATGTCAGGGAAAATAAACTATTTAAGAGGATGTTCACTGTGCTGGAGAGGGCGCTAGTACTCATCCTTTCAAAGCTCTGCAGGAGTCATTGTTCTTCTAGATTTTCCACATGTTGAAGGAAAAATAGAAGTAATTAGAACCGTTGCCATTACCATGGATGCATCTTGTAAATGTGAATAGCTAGCTACTCTCTGCAAGGAGAATTTTCTGATAGATGGAACAGATAGATCTCTGATTTTCTTCATGTGGCTGGGAAACAGAAAAAACCCAAAACTTGCCTGTGTTTTGAAACATATTTTTAAATATTGTGTTTCCTAACCTGAACTTAGAGTACTCTTGGTTTCATTTACTATGAGACCCAGACCCTAACTCAATCTGACTGAATTGTTAATGCCATTTGACATACTGTGAAGATGCATTGAATCACTAACCAACTAGATACGGAGATGCTGCTATTTATGGTTGGACTGACTTGTGCTAGCTAGACATTACACCTATTGTGCTATAAGCATGCAGAAAGTACTCTATAGCCATAACAGAACAGATGTTCGTGGCTCATAGATAGGAACCTACTGAATTCACGGAAGTAGAGTGTGTGACAGCTCCTTTAATCTTGCGTGTTTCCCCCACATGCATCTTGTCTCTTGTCCCACCCCTTGCTGCTGATCATTGGAGGATCATCAGGGAAGCTAAAACTGTGGTTTAAATATGGCACTGATTTGTCTCCCTGCCACTCAGCAGCAAACATCAGGGTCATCCAGGGGTGGGCCCTCAGCCAATCAGAGGCAAGAGGCAAAAATGGCACTATATTTAAAATTGCACTTTTTGCCTCTTCACTGATCAGGAGCAAGCTGTAAGTGGGGCCCCTTCACCAATCAGCTTGGCCCTGAGTGATCCTGCCTTGCTCCCCTCCCCTCCCCTGATCCACAGCAGAAATGTCGCTAGCCCCTATTGTGGCTCTGGGGAGATGGGCAGGCTGGGCACTGACCTGCCAAGAATCTGCAGAGGGGCTCCCCTGCCTGGCTTCCAGCCCTGGGCATCCCCATCCAGGCCTGGGGGTCCCTTTTGGTCCTGTTGCTCTGTGATTCTCTGATCTCTATTGCTGACAGAGCAGTGGGGGGAAAAGCAAGGGGGACTGCTCCCCCATGCCAAGCAGCCAATTGGGGATAGCTTTTGCTGTGGGCTTTTTGAATGTCTGTATTTAGCCATGATGACTATCACTGCCTTGTATGGTACTGGAAATGACACAGCCAGTGATATGTTGATGGTATTTATGTCAAAATATGAAAGTTAATATTATGGCAGAAAGGAGATGCATATTTAGCACTGTGGAAAGAATTACAGAGTTCATTGTTCTGGCAAGAAGAATGTGCCATGATCAGTTTGTTTGAGATGATTGTCTTTGTCTCCCAAGAGAAATAGTTTTACCAGTAGAAGAACAAAAACCTATTTTCTCCTTCCTGAAAAAGTGCTGAAAAAGTCTGTATGACTAAACAAAAGTAAATCTTGCATATCCTGTCTGTCTTTGGTCTATAATATAATTAAGTATAGTATTATTACCTTTATGGGACAGGCTAGATATGCTAGGTTCTAAGATAAATCTTTTTTTGGGGAAGGACTGCAAGAGGGAAGCCTTAACTTACAGAAGTCAGACAGATTTGGAAGTCAGTAATTACTTTATTCTAGATTTTTCCAGAGGAATGAAATTGAGTAGCATGTAGAATAGGATGTATTGGAAAAAACATTTACCTTAGTGACTTCTTTTAGAGCAGGGCCAGGCAGAGTCTAGCCCACAGGCTGGATCTAGCTGGCAGTGGACTTATGTGGTCATGTGCTCATTTATGTGGTGCTTATAGGGTAGTAAAAGCACTAAAGCAAGCCCAGTATTTCCATTGCTAGCAAATTAGTCTTTATAAAATAAGAACTCAGCATATCATTTTATTTTCTTCAGTTTTTGAGGAAACTTTCTTATAGCTTTGGTAACTGATCTCCGAGGGGGAACAGAATTGGCAAAGAAGGACCAACAGATGTTATAAGAATTCATTGCCAGTTGGTAGTTGCAGCTCTCTGTTGTATTATATTATTATTATTATTACCAGTAACCTTATAGTGTCTAGGGACTTCAGTATCATACCAGGGATAACATTATCAAAATAATCTAAATGCTTTTCAAAAGTGTCTAAGTCTGACTTTAGGAGTGTGTGTAGTTGTTTGCAGCACCCAATCTATGTTCATGCATCTTACTTTAATCTGTTTAAATGTAAAATAGTCAGGAGGGAGGTTGGGGGGCTAAATGTAGCCAGTCGGCAGTTGAGGGCTGGTGGTAGTGGGAGGAATATATAGTACAGCCATGGGGTTGGGGTGAACGGCTGGGCTTTCCCAGCACTGGAGCTGTGCTTAAAATGCCTGGAAGTGTTTGGGAGATGGGGTTAATCCTTTCCTAGATCGGGTTAAACCAATCTCGATCTAAGTTAGTGCACCTCCTGAGGCAACATTTACATGCCATTTCTGGGTGACTTTAATCCTTCTGAACACCTGCACAACTGAGCATTTAGATTGACCTAGCCATGTTTAGGTCCATTTAAATATAATGCCTGTATGTACCTTGGAGGTATTTGCCTTCAGACATCTAAAAATGCAGATGAGGAGTTTTAGTAGGAAGTAGATACCTCAGCACTTCTGTAATTCCAATAAGGCATTTATTTGCTCCTCTAGGAAGTAAAGGACCTTTAAAAATATTAGACTTTAAATTACTTTGGGCAAGATTGCAGAAGTATCTAGTTTTTAATTAGTTGTGCCTCTGCATTTGTTCCCAACCTCAATTACGTTTAAGAGACCTAAGTTTCATAAAACTTAAAACTCATCTTCTTAAAATTTGTCATTCAGGTTGGGTACTTGGCAACTATGACATCCAAAAGCTTCTGTAAATCCTAGTCACAGGCACTTTTTCAAAACATGCATGCTTGCTTCCTTCATGAATATGTTTAACATATGCCTCATATTTGTGGTGTTAATTCAAATGGAACAGCAGTTTTCAAGGCAATCCTCCCATGCATGTGAATTCTAGAGTTCTGTGAAAAATCAGTCCCTAAACAGAAAGTTCTGCTCAACCATATCCATAGAAGTTGCAAATATGTGGGTTCTAATGTGGGTTAGATGCTCAACCATGTAAAGCAGTAAAAATGCCCCCAATTATGCTAGCTCAGAATCTAGCCTAAAGTTAGCAAGTGGCATAAATTCATAGTAAGGAGAGATGACTTTATAAAATGAATTCACAATTTTCACTAATAATAGCATTGAGAAAACGATTGCGTCTGTTTTGGATCTTTGTATCCTTAAGAGCCTTAAGCCTTATAACCTGAATATGTTAATAAAATGAGCTGAAGAATTGGGAGCTTTCAGAAAAATACTGAAAAATGCACATCATAAAGCATACCAAGAAGGTGTTTATCACAGAAAATTTATATTTGCCCACTTAGTCATGCTTTTCATAAGTGTCCATTGGTTCTTCAATAACATATGTACTTTCAAGAATGATGGGACTGTACAATTTGTTCTAAAAGGTGTGTTATCATCCTTACAAATAGCAAGCTTTTAGCTTATTCAACTCTAAATGCCTCCATGCTTATACAAGATTCTTATTTTAGCTAAATAAATACACTTGAAAACTGAGTGCTCTCTGTTATGATTCTAGTAAATGCTACTGTTTCTTACTCTTTTAAAATGTGAATACCTGTCTATGCAAGTGAGATGTGATTTACTGAGGTGTAGCTTCTCTGTAGGAGTTTGACACTGTGGTATAGTAAAAAAGGGTTTTGAATTGATCAGATGCATATGAATAATACACTGAAATATTATTCCAGATTAAAAGTTGTGTCTGGAATGTTTGTTGAAAACGGATGCAGACAATCACCTAAAAAATGGAAATGCCAATTTTTAAAAACTTTCAGCTGAAAAAAGGATGCCAAAAAAAAAATTCTCTTATATATTATGGGAATTGAAATCCATTTGTCAGCTTCAGAGCAGCAAAATTGCTGTACTGGTGGGTGCTAGAAAAATATAAAATGCAAAGCTCTGATCTTCATGCTGACTTTCCTGCAGCGATATAGCAGTAATCATCTTCATGTGTTACATTAACACTTCAGAAAAAAAATGTATAATAGAATATAGCATCATAAATACTCAGTGATCTGACAATAATGTATTTTTCTTGCAAGATGACATTTTCCCATCCCAGCTGTACAAGCATTGAAGTCATATTAAGAAGTATTTCCATAGAAGCTTTGAAAAAAAAGGAAAACTGGTTTTCTGCTTGTTTCCTTGTGCCAAATCTGGCTTAGAGTTACCTCTCTAGTCAGCTGCAGCAGGAGAATGTAAGAATGGGGGAGTCTGAACCACTGAAAGTAATGGCAGTCTTTTTTTTACTTTGGGTTAGATTTAAAAAGGTATTTAAAGACCTAAAATGGAAACAAGTATTTAGTAGGGTTTACAGAAGTGTCTAAGAGGTGAATTTGTCTGGCTCGTATTGAAAGTCAATGGGAGAAAGGTACCTACCTCTTATGGAGTCAGATTATACTGCTAACCTAATTATACAGTCTGGTTCATGCTGAAAACCCAACTCATGTGACCTACCTATGGAGAATTCATACACCCACTTTAGCAGCAAAAACAAGAACAGAAAACCCATCTTTTATACTGCCACCATGTGCAGCTCTGTCGTTTAGACTTCTCTGTGGAAAGTCCAGGAATGCACAAGCTTGATGATAATCTCCTTCCTTAATGAGAATTAGATGCTACTTTATCCTGTGCACAGGAGCAAAAGAATCAGAGGACCAAAACTCCCCACAATATCCTTTGTGTGGATGTGTAAAGCCTTTCATAGTCAACAATTTGGATATGGTAGAGGGTAGAGCCTGCAGTGCTACTGGTCTCCTTCTGAAAAGAAGGTTAATGAGAGAACAGAATGGTAAGAAATGGCTGAAGCCCTGGCTCCCCTAGCAAGTGCAAGCCAGTGAGGTTGAGTCTGTGTGACAGGTGGGTTAGGCTGCATGTATGACAGGCTGTAGCTCCTTGCCTCTTTTACCCATGTCTTATAACAAGAAGAGAACAGGGTTGAACTGGGACATTCTTTCCAATTATCTAAATGATTGTGCCTCATGGTGCCTCTTAAAGCAGTTGTGACATTTTATATTAAAATTCAATTTCTATACAAGAAACAGGTTAATGGATGCTTATAAATAATCTGCTCTTACAGATTATAATAAACTCCAGGAGATAAAATAGTTTCTCATAACTAACTATAAAAATACCTGTATATATCTATACTCAGAGGTGAATAAACACTTTTTTCTTAAGGTGAAATTGAATATTCTCAATAAAAATGTTCAGATAGAAAAATTCAAACATTTCATTTTTTAAATTTTAAAATGTTTAAATTTTTTCACAATTATTTTTGTTTCTTTTGTCACTAAACAATCAGTATAGCTGAAATGAATTTGTCAACTCTTCCAATGTAGCTGAATCTGAATTTGTCACCAAAAAACAGTTTCAGGCAAAAAAACCCAAAAAGACCTTACCCTAGTTTAGATACAATAGAATGTTTGCAACATCTATAAACCATTTAATATGGAATCTTAATATAAAATGTACCTGTATTTAGCAATGTGCATCCCTAATGTATAGATCATTTATCTCTGATTTAATGCATATTCAAATACTATGTTCCTACATAGGGAGGAGAAACTGGAACATAAATTCTGTGTCAAGGAGCAGTGTAGGGCTACAGAGCCAGGATGCTTCCATCAGTGCTTGAGGTAGGAGACAAGTTGATATCTCCAGTCATCTGGGTAGCATGGAATTGGACAACAATAGGAACAGTGGGGCTTGTGGCCATACTCTGACCAAGAGGGATTCATGTCTTTCCTGTAGACCTGTTAGCTCTACAATTAAAACCTAATACTAAATACCAAGAGTTGCAGTAAACAAAATGTCACACGCTGAGTTAAAAATTGCAGTACAGGCAGTCCTCAGACATACAACACTATTGGTTCCTGAAAACCACGTCTTAAGTCGAAACATTGTGTCTCAGAACCAATTTTTTCATAAGAAACAAAGTTATAAATGTGGGATGGTTCCTGAACCAAGGCCTGATACCCTATTTTCACCAAAAATACCCCAGAATTTTGTACTCAGTGAAATTATAGATGAGTAATATAGCCACATTAATGTATTTATTTTGTAAATAGCAATCATATTGATTTGGAAGGACTTCTTTGAGGTGACTTTGCTGGACTTTTTGAAAGGCTCCTGGTTGGATCTTTTGAAGGGTTCTTGGCTGGAGTCTTCTCAGGAGTCTTGGCTGCAGGTTTTTCTGGAGTCTTGTCTGCTTTCTTAAAGAAAGTGTGCAAGGAAGTTTGAACAGATATTGTTCAGAGAGATGAGTGACGTAGCAAACTTGTTCGCTGGCATGGCCTTACATTGGATCAAGCGTTGTAAGTCAAAACTGACATCATAAAGTTGAAACAGGGTGTCAATTTATGAACGTTGTAAGTGCAAAATGTTGTAACTCGAAACGTTTTAAGTTGAGGACTGCCTGTATTTAAATCCTTCCTTACATTTGTCAGTTTGGAGCCCAAAGACATCTGTCTTATTGAAATTCCAAATGGGTACATGTTCCTTAGAAGATGATTGCAGATAGTGTTAGCTATATATGTTACATCTGAGTCATTCACCATTGTTGAATTCCTACCATCAGGAACACTGAAGTACTCTGAGCCACAGACAAACAAAATAGCAGATTTTCAAATACCAGAGAACTTTCTTTGTCACCTAGGAAGAATGTCTACTAAATAATCAGGAATGTTTCAGTTGGAACCAGCAGATCCCAAGACTTTGCATCCTAAGCAAGCCTCCTGACTATAGTACAATCTGTTTGCTTTTCTAAACCATGATACTTATTTCTGAAAATGACTTTCACTTACTTCTGAAAATGAGTTTCAAAGTACCAAATGGAAGTAAGGCAGGAGGAGACCAATTTTCTGAAGCCTAAATGGATCCAAACAGACAATAGAGATATAAAGGTGTTTTGAAAATGAAAGCCTTTTTCTCACATTAGGTAATATCACTCTGTATTACTAACTGAAAGATGGGATAGCTGGCCTTAATTTTATGTAGGTGAATAAAAATCAAAACTCAGTCCAGTCTTTGTGTCATGAGAACCATTATACTTGATAAAAAAACAAAACTAATAGTAACGGGAGTGGAAGAGCTAACACGTTATCAAGAAAATGTTGCCTGTGTAGAACCTGCTGAATTAAGGCTAACAGTAAAAATTGGTAAGCTCAATTAAGAACTCTTAAACTGCTGGATGAGAAGTATGTCTTTGATGCCTACCAGATACCCTAAGAAATACATTAAAAAATCTCTCCTTTGCCAAATATACCCTTGTTTTGATGATTAAATAACATTTGTATTCTCTTCCAGACAAATGGCCTGGGAAATGTGGCAAGAGTCCTGACCCAATATTTCCCCTATATTTAAAAAAACAAGGGATAAATTTAAGAATTAAAGATGCCAGTGAGACTTTCTCAAACATCCCATTTTTTAAGTTTAATAAAGCACTCTTTTGGCTTAGAAACCTACCTGTCTGGTATGCAAAACTACAGACAATGAGAGGTCATTACTAAATGGAGATTCATTCTAATGAGAGCTGCAGTTGTCATGGGCAGATGGTGTTGAACCCCATGTATTTAGACATAATAGAACTTTGTGAGAAGAATGAGATTAGATGCCGCACCATATTTACTGGATTCCAAAACAAGGTCCCACTGCCTGCCCCCCTCCGCTTCAGTTTAACATGGAGGGGAAAAAGTACTTCATTTTGGAATAGAGTACGAAGTGGTGGCTAGTAGACAGCTGCTATAGCTCTTGTTGGGGCTCTTGTTGGCTCTTGGCTGCCACCTTGGGCCTGCACTGAGTCCCATTTCCCCCCACCATGCTGCTTCTGCCTCTTGGAAGCCTTGGGCCTTGCCCCCCCACCCCCCATTCCTTATGCTTGCTCTAGCACCAGAAAGCTTTGTCCACGCTGCTGCCTGGGGCACAGAGAATGGCCCCAGCCCAGTCCCAGTCCCCAGCAGCCCTGATGCTAGGAGGCTGGGCTGAGGCTATGCTCCATGCCCCAGACAGCAGCAAAGATGTTGCCTACAGGCATAGAAGCAAGCGTAGGGGGCAGAGTTTCTGGGAGGGAAGGGTGTTGGGGGCCCAAAGTTGCAGGGGGGGGATTACATGGGGGGTGGAACAGGCAGCAGGGCACAAGCTGCCTGTCCCCCACTGCCACTTGACCCCCTACCTGCTTTTCCTGCTGCAGTGGTAGTGGGGAAAATTTCAGATGGTTTTCCAGTAGTTAGAGTCTGTACATGGAAACTTAGAACAAAACTAATTATTGGGATGGTGCCCTTAAATTTAGGGTCATTTTGCATTTGGGGAAATATAGTAAATCCTTATTTATGGTCTTGCTTACTCTTTGAAGAAAATAGAGGAAAACGGATCTCTACACTAATGGGAAAATTTAAATACTAAGTTAACAAAGAAAAAACAATCTGGCTTCTCTTTAACAATTCAGATTCTGTCCTATATGCTTTAGATGCATTTGTATTACTTACACAAAGAATAAGGGAAAATAAATAAACTTTGTTTTATTGTCCACAGCTTTATTTTTTTGTATTGTTCATCATATACTACATTCTGTTTTCATTTTGTGTAAACTAGTAGAATGGATAATCTCCTTAACTGTTTTTTTGTTAAAATATGCAATCTTTTTAATTTTATTATATAAAATTGCTATTGTTCACTTCATTGTATTCTTTCTTTTGAAAGATCATGACATCAAGGATATAAATTCAGATTTTCAACTCTGAGAATTCCAAAATGAAATTGGAGCTAATGGAAATCTAGTTGAAGCAGTAAAGATAAAAATAGAGGTCCTTTTTTATAAACTTAAACTATACTATGATGCACAATAAAGAACACCTAATATTATTTTATTCAGACAAGCAAGGAATACAAATCTTCTTTCTGGACAGAGCCATTAGTGTGATTATTAGACTAAGAAACAATATCTTCCATTAATTCTTTCAGTGACTCAGATAAGTCATTATGGTATTGAAAATGCAGGCTACATACTTGTAAATAGCTTCTTGTAAATTTACATGCCTTGATATTAAAACTTCATTCTTTCAGCTAAAGCCAAAGCTGCAAAAATACTTGAAAAACCTTTTGGATTTTACTTTTCTTTTGATGTGAGGGATTTATTGTTCTAATATCCATCAGAGCTAACATTATTCATGTAAATCCTTCATGCAGCAAGATTAGAATGAACTTAAAAATGACATTTTAAGATGGGTTACTAATGCTACAGACATGGAGAACTTGCACTTCTAGAACAAGAAGTTTAACGTCTAATCTTAGCTTTTTAGGCCAGTGCTTTCAGTTTTTATTCCACCCCCCCCCATTTGACAAAAACAGTGCACTGGACTCATATTTCACATTGGACAGAGCTGAGCTAGGAGTGAGATGGATTGGCGAGGGCATTGGGGTTTCCAGGGCAATGGAAGATAGGGCATTCTGTAACTATGTGATTTGTGGTCTGTGAGGGGGCACCGCAAGTGGCACTTTTTGTCAGGCCCATTTGATGCATGCAATGGTGGAAGTGGCCATAGCTAGTTTCAAGTCTGAGGCAGATCCAGGAAAGTGTGTCCACTTTCGAAGCCAGGAGGTCTTGTAGAGAGGTTTGGGATGCAAGTTTTGAGCTTGCAGTTCTCAGAGGCCCATTGTTCTTCCCAGTAGTTGTGCAGCCTAGTTGTCTGGGAAAGAACCTTTGGAAACAGAGTGCAGGTGAGCAATAAGGGGTTTCCTTGATCAGAGGCACTGCCCAGCTGGAAGGTCTGAACAGATGTGCTGAATTAGGTCGGGATTATGATCTTGTTCAGTGCAGTGAAGGAGGCAGAGACTTTGCGGCTCACAGTGGATATCAGGGGGAACAATACTCCTGATGAGTTGGAGCTGTGATATAGGGGTAGAGTGGATGCAACTAGATATGAATTGCATGCAATTGTTGAGTGCCCTGTCAACTTTGTGAGTGTGGGCACTTCTTCATCACGCTGGGGCACAGTACTCAGCTGTGGAGTGCTGGTGCCAGGGTGGATGTCTGAAATACAGTGGGGTTAACTCCCCATCTGAGGCCAGCTGGTCAATGGAGCAGGTTGTTGCAAGCTTGTACTTTGGCTTCTAGTTGGGTAATGTGTATTGTATGTGAGGATGCAGTCCAGGGTAACTCCACGATACTTTGGGTGGATTTTGAAAGGGATGGAGTTTGTTCCATACTTAATATTCAATGTTGTTTCAGTGAGTTTATTGGCAAGGTGGAAGGTGCTACTGACAGTCTTGGTGATTTTTAATTTGCGTCTTCAGTTCTGAAAGTAAGTGCTCATTGTAGTGAGGTCCTTTGTCAGATCTTGCTTCAGGTTCCTGTGATCATTAGGGCAGTGTTGTCTGTGTATATGTATTTTTTTGATGTTGTGGGGAGCAACTCTGAGATGTAGATATTGAAGAACAGTGTTGCTAGGACAGATCCCTGAGGCACAGCATTTCTCAGAGGGCACCTGTTGGAAGTGTCTGTTCCAATACAAAGAGTGAAGTAACAGTTGAAGATGAGTTCTTGCAGAAAGTGGACCGTGCTTGCTGGGGATTTTCTGAAGGAGCTTCAGAGTGAGGCTTCATTGCCATACTCTGTCAGGCTACAGATAAGTCTACAAAGACTGCTCTGCACTTCTGCCTTTCTTCAAAAGCTGCCTCAATATCTGCAGTGAGGCGAGAGACCTGGCCAGTAGTTGAACAGGCCTGATGGAAGCCAGCCTGTTCCTCTGGGAGCTGGGGATCAATAATGGGGCACAGGTAGTTGTAAAGAAGTCTCTCCATGAGTTTAAATCTCTCTGAGAGAAGACTGATTGGTCTGTAGCCACCTGGGTATTCTGGTGGCTTATTTGGTTTAAGGATGGCAACAACTTTGGCATGCTGCCAGATTTGGGTGATTTTAAGGCTGTTTAGGCAATGGGAGAAAAAGCATTGGAGCCAGGAGAGAATGGGGTCACTAAAGTGGATGAAGAATTCTGCCTTCAGTATTGAACCAAGACACTTTCACCAACAATTTGACTTTTCTGGCTACCCTATTTTGTGAACAGGCAAGAATTGTAATCGCATTTAATAGTTACTGGAAGACTGCACTTAGTAAGTGAACAATATGAGAGGTTTATCTTTTTTTGAATTTGTTGCTAGTATGTTGTACATGTAGGAAACTACAATATTATAGTGCTCTGAGTCATCTTCCTCAGCTCTACATATATAAAAAAAATACCCTCATACATTTCACTATTGAATGGCTGTGTGAATTGCAGACTAATTGTGAATTAACTTTTTAAATTGCTTCATGTACCAGGAGTGGGCTCCAAGGGTGACCATGACACCCCCTAGTAGCCCAAAAGCTACTACCTTGCACTCACTATAGGTACCCTTCTGTTACAATTTCCTGCCATGCCTTGATGTCTTGGGGTGCAGACAGAAGGTGCAGCTCCCAGCCGTAACTCAGAACGATTTCTGCAAAGAGATCTGAGTTAGTGTTACCCCAGACCAAGTTCACTATTGGTTCCAAGGGGAGGGGAATCTAGCTGCAGGCCCTGAGCCTGCAGCCAGGCCACCACCATAGCAAAGGCCCAGCTGTCTGCCAGTACTTGCTGTTTTCAGAATGGGAGGAGGGAAGGGCAATGGAGGGAGCTCATTTTTGGGGCTGCTGAAGGGTGGGTGGGTGAACTGGAGCCCATCCACAGGGGAAGGAGGAGCTCCAATACACCTGCACCACCCTCTGGCACAGGAGGCTGAAAATCCACCAGAATTAATTCCCTTTGTTCCGTTTCTTCTTCCCTTTCTTCCCCCTGTCCCATTTTGAAAACAGCAACAGTCTGGGAGCTCCTCAGACACAAGTTATAGAAGATGTTACATTTTGAAATGTCTTTATCTGATACCTCATGCAATGAGGAGGTCAGATTTTCATCTGATCGGCCATTTTTAAGCTGCTTGCAGTCATGCACTTGTTTGGTCACAGCAATAAGCTGTTTTCTGTGGCCATATCAGGTGAAAATTGTCACTTCTGTCTGCACTGTCTGCACCCCTAGAGTGTACCCTTATCCTATCTTTGCTAGCAACCCCCTCCTGGACCTGCTAGCCCATGTTCAGTCCTTCACTTGGTGGGCCCCCTGGGCCCATATGTGCCCTAGAGCACCCTCTCAGGTATTCTGCATCATCACTCAAGTTGGACACTTGTCCCAGAAGCCACCAGACTGCCTCAAGTCTTTACTCCTTTGTTGGGGTTTTGGCCTTCCCAGCTTCCACCACAATACTCTAGCTGGTCCCTTAGCCAAGAGCCACAGACCTGGCATCACAGACCCAACATCTGGACCCTAGCCCTATCAGTTGTCAGTCTCTCTGGAACTATGGCCTTGTCTCTTGTTCTGGTCCCTTGGTCTCTGCCTTTCTGGCCTGATGTCACCCCTCCTGGGCTATGAGCTTGCCCTGCTTGGGCTATGGGTCACTGTCCCTGGTTCTTGCCCTTCTTGGGCACTGGGCCCCCATCCCCATCTCTGCTACTGTTGCAGTTTTGGAGCCCCACCCCTAGCCAGGCTCAAGGCAGTTGCGTGACCTTCAGTATGAACGATGTATGCCTCTGGAGGCTGTGAGGGCACAGTGACCGCCCACAGGTGGTGGCAGCAGTGAGGGAGTGGCGGCAGCAAACGGGGATTGCCTGCAGGTGCCTGTGACGGTGCTGGCAGTGAGTGGAGGTGGTGGCAAGCAGCAGGTAACGATCAGGGACTGCCTGCAATTGCTGTCCACGTTGGTGGTGGTGAGCAGGGACTGCCCGCATCTGCTGGCAGCTGCATCAGAAGCAAAGGGGGAGAGGGAGGTGGTGATTACCTGCAGAAGCTGGCACTGGCTTCAGTGGTGGCCAATCTCAGGGGGAACATGTGCCCCTCTGTGCCCCCCTATGCCCTTCAGGCAGAACTAGGACCTCCAAACCTCCTCTGTAGCCCCAAACTTGGTCCACTGGTCTAACAGTACTTAAAATATAAGCCCCCTGGCTGTAACTCAAGCTATCCCCGCACTGGCTCTGAATATAAATCCCCAGCTCTGGGTTGTGTCTCCTTTGAAGCTCATGGAGTCTTGCTGGTAATTCCCAAGAAGCTTGGCCATCAACCAGTCATTCCCTTGCAGCCCCTCTGACTAGGAGCTCCTCCATCTGCAGCTTCCAGGGCCAGACTGCTCACTTGCTGTCAAGCCCTGGTTTTATCTGCCCTGTCCAGTCACATGACCCTGAAGCTCCCCACAAGTGTGTCTGATGCTCTGGCCTGCTTTCTCAGAAAGGGCTTAGCTCAGCAGCCTGCAGCTTGCTACCTGTCTGTTTGCTAGTGGCCACTCCCCTATTAAGCAGGTGGTCGCCTGGCTGCCAGCTCCCCTACAGCCAGTCCGTTTTGTGCAATAGTCTCTGGACTGGCCACGGTTGTTCCTCTTTTCTTTAATGCAGCTCCCTGCCTCAGCTGCAGGGATGCCTTCTCACAGCTAGCCTCTTTTCAACTATCCTGGGCTATAGCTGCAAGGTTCTTTAGTCATGTGGTGATTGTGCATATAGGATGAAAATAACTCTCACCAACACAAAAGTGTAAACATTTCAAGGGTCCTTTGTGCGGCTCTGGAGGCTGGGTTCCAGGTGGCGAGTGGAAGCCTCGAGCCAAAGTGCACACCAAGTGAGACGGACCGAGCGCCGGTGTCCACTCAGGTGTGCTGTGGATCCTGGGTAAGACCTCGCGAGGGGGCAGAGGAGTGAGAGCCCGGAGACAAGGTTGAGTTAAGTAAAAGAAGGTTTACTTACAACTATGGTGAATCAACTATATACAGCATTAACTAATACAGTTTGGAGAGGCGTGGATACAAGAGGTTCAGGAGGAGTTGTCGACACAGCAATCAATGTAAAAAACCAGTCACGATGTGGTTGATCAGTGTGGAAATCGGTTGCGATGTGCACAGAAATCGATCACGATGAGATTATCTCGCGGCGGCTGCAGCCAGTTCTTAGCGTACTCCAGTGCTTCTAAATAAGTAACTCTCTGTTCTAGCTAGGCCTTCTCTCTACCCTGCTCAAATGCCTTATAGGGGCGATATCCTTCCCCTTACAAGGTGCGTAGGTATCCTGATTCCTCAGAGATACCCAGTAATCGTTAATATCAACTCACTCCCTTCCTCTCTAATCTTATCTTTCTCTCTGTCTCTGTTCTCCTTTCACTCTTCTCCTGCACCCACACCCCACACTCTGAGGAGAATTTACCCCTATTTATTAACTCCTCATCCTAGCTTCTAGAACTCCTCTAAGGACCCATCAATCATCCTAAGTAGGTTAACTCAACCCTTTCTTTTCATACATCAAACATCTCATATGAAGAACAACAAATTAACCCTAGAATGGCTCACCAGAACCACTCCGCCATATGCTTACTCTAAGGTCTTAAGCATATCACTTAACTCCTATTAATATGAAGGCAAGTTAACTCTTTAAACACAACAGGTGTTAAAACATCAATCACTACTTGTGGGCAACAATCTGGGAGGGGTCACATCTTTTCTACAGAGACAATTTGGAATCAAGTTTCTCTGAGCAAGTTCATGGGGGACCTTTTTATCCTATTGTTCCTGCATTCACTAGTTGCACCCTGGAATGAGTCTTCCCCACTCTGTCCCCCCCATTGACATTTGGCTTATGAGTTCTTTTAAATGTACATCACATAATATTTGACTGTATTTGCTAGCCTTCGCACTGCATTATTTCAAGATTTCACTAACAGCTGACCCGCAACTTCAGCTAATGGAGAATGCACTGACTGGCTTACTTCAGGGTTAGTTTATATGGAGCACGCAGGACCTTTGTTCCACCTGCTCCACTCAACCAGCTGTTTGTTTTGGGGTGCATTTCACTGAGTTGTTTCATTTAAAAAAGACAGGTTACTTTGGCTGCTGCTTGGCATTTGAGATCAACTGCAACAGTCCTTGGGGTGCATCCCCATGAGTAGGAATGCACATTTCCCTCAGGGACAAATTGAAGCAGCACATATTTGTGCCACAGCTACCTGTCCCTGGACATGTCCCTACATGCATGCTCTGGCACGTGGTAGATAACCTAGGGTCAGGTAGGGGAAGCTGAGGCCAACACCTGGGTTGGCTCCAGCAGCCTTCCTTGGTGTCCTGGGGGCCACATGGGGTTGCAGCAGTGGTGATTTAGGCATGCAATGCCTGGCTGGTATCTAGAGCATGTCTTTGGCTGACCAGACTCCTGTTTTGAGCAGTGCATGCTGTAGCCATGTACACTACCCTACTTTTTTTTGCTGTGGTTTTCTTTTTTTAGTTACTGGGGGTTCCCAGTATCTAATTTTGCCTTCACACTGAAAAGATGCAGCACAGAGAACCTTGTCACTTGTGCCATGTGTGTTTTGTGGCACCTCAAAAGTCTCTGAGGCACTGCAGAGTGCACATTCCCACTTCTGGAGATGCGGCACTTGTTACTATCCAAAATTTACATCTAAAAGATGAAACCTGGTGATACAGTGCTTTTAATGTGAGATGGAGGTGTTGGTGCCGTCTTTAGAAATCTAACCAAACATCAGGCAAGAAGAAAGATGCATGTATTTGCTTTGGTATTTTCTGAGTAAAGATGATAAGCTTCTGTTGTGTACTGGGGAAGTCTGTTTCAGAGGTGAACTTCAGCCCAGTTTTGTTTTGTACTATGCTTTGAAAAAACAGTAAATGACCCTTGACACTTTATTTTACTAGACATTCATTTTATTACTTGATAAACTTAATTAAACATTTGTCTGACTTCTAAAATTATGTGAGACTCTAGGATTTCCAGTCATTTCCTTACCTTTATCTTTCATGAGTTAGTTGAGACTAAAACATGCAAAATGGTGATCTTATCATACCTATGATAGGATAAAAATAATTTTTGTTTGTGGTCTTGGTCAGGAACCAAAGGGTATAAATTGTTCTTGAACAAATTTAGCTGGATGAGTAGTACAGGGGCCCACAGACTTGGCCTCACATGCTGAATCCAGTGTATGAGGCCAGTCCAGTGAAGGCATCACATGCAGCACATTTCTTGGATTGGTCCTGTGCACCAAATGCAGTGTGTGCCCTGAGTTGGGCAGCACATGCCCTAGAGCAGGCCTATGTGCTGCATGCAGTGTGTGAGTCCAGATCATGCGCTGAATGATGAGGCTCCATAGGCCAGATCTAGCCTGCAGGCCATATTTTTGATACCTCTTGAGATTTTTGACCATCCTTTCTAAGTAGGTGCAGAAACCTAATTTTAAAATGGGACTTATCAGTTTATGAATGGGATTACATGGTTCATAACAGGGGTGAGTTAGAGACTAAAATATAGAACTTCCTTTTCAGAACTGTGTTAAGGTTAATCAATTGGAAGGGAAACAATGCTTGTGTGTGTATGTGCTGCTATGTCCATGATATCCAGTCTCATACATCTCTCGGCTTTCAGCATATTGACATACATACTGCATTTGCCACAACTAAGATCTTACCTGTTACATTCCTGAGGCCTGACTGGTGCCTTTTCATTTTCAATAACTGATGCTAAATTCTACCATCTGGACACATCTATATGAGATGCTACACTGCTGTAGCGATGAGCTACAGCAATGTAGTGTTGACAGGCATGAACCATGAAGCTGACACTACTGCACAGTAGCTTGTTGCTACTGTGCAGTAGGGTCTGAAACACCCTGTGCTCTGCTGGGATTGTGCAGTAGCTAAAGCTTGTACTAAAGGAGTACACAGTAACAACTGTTTAGTTGGGCGCACATATAGACAGACCCTTTGTTACGTTGGATAATACCTTATTCTACAATGGTCCCATTATTATTAAAATGATATAATTAGACCCATAGTGTTTTCTGGTTGGTCCAATTAAAAAATGGCTGCTATACTTATAAAAAATATACTTTAAAAAAAAATATGCTATACTTATAAAAAATATATGCTCTATATTTTATATAGAGAAAAACAGTGAAGCCTTTCATATGCAGCTACTACAGTAAATCTGTCTGTTTTGAACCTAGTACTTCCCAAGAGGAGTGACTGCTCTGGAGGAAAGGGTAATTAGAGCACCATCTTGCAGTGAAACAGTACACACTCCCCTTTCTGAGGTAGTAGTGCTCTGCTTAACCAGCATATTATGATCAAAATAATGTAGAAAAGAGTTGCTGTTAAGAGTTCTTTGAGTCTTTTACCATTTTATTATGTCTCTTAGTCTTTTCCAGTACCCTGCATGTGGCAGAATTATAGGTGAGGATAATGGCAGAGATTTTAAAGAAGTCTGCAGTAATGGCTGGGAAATCTCCTTATTTTCTGTTTATTATGAGGTGGTAGTTTTTCATGGTGATATCAGTTTCAATATTACATGGTCTACTTCCTTTTCCAGTCAAAAATAGCATTAGTGATTTTATTGAGCATTTTACATTATATTAAATTTGAAGTACTCTTGTCAAGCCACATTTGGACCTGTTTAGTCCTCCATTCATTTCCTGTTTTACTCTGGAGTAGGATTTCATCAGCATAAGCTACTGCTATAGTATAATTTTTTATATTATTAGTTATTATGCTTAAATGATAATAGTATTGAATTGATAAACCTCTGTATTTTATGAACAATTAAAACTCCATTTTGTGCTTGTTCCTTGCTTGACATGATTAAATGAACTTCATATGCCCTGTGTACACGAGTGTCTGTGTGAATGGTGAAAGAATGGTAACTATTTGCATGAAAACAAAAGAATATTTAACTGATTGTATAAGCAACAAGGCACCAATGTATGAGTTACCAGACAGTAAACTAAGCTAATGGATAGCTGAAGATCTCGTCTGTGATCAAGTGCAAAGAAGATGGTGAGAAGAAGGAATTTTGCACATCCTGCCATTTGACTTCACAGTGCTTCAAGGCAAAGACACTGACTACACAATGCTTCAAGTCTAATGCTTCAAGACTTAGAAGTGAAATACAAGTGACATACAAGTGACAAGTGAAATACAAACTCAGAGATACCAGCTTCATAATGTTTCAAGGCAGAGATACCGTCTTTACTGAACTGACCTCAAGTTGAGATAACCAGAAGAAATAACCTGTAATTAAAAACTGAGCATGGAAAAATCCCAATGCTGAGCAAAGACTTGAAATCCCTATAGAAGTGAGATGCAGACAAGCCAAGATGGGGCATCCAGTTTCTGCAACCTTATGGAGCATAGGTGTGTCTGTTTACCCCTGCTCATATTACCCTCAATAAACCTGAATTGGCCATCCAGTGCTAACATTGAGTCTGGTAACTATAACATCTCACTGGAGTAGTTTTGTCTGTATGTCTGTGTATGTTTGTACGACTGGTGTATCCAAGCTTATGTATCTACTTCATGTAATCAATAAAAACTGCATTTTGCCTTATTATCCTTTATAAGGTCTCACTCTTGCTTCGAGCAGTTGGCAATTTAAAGTAACACTGCTACCTTTTGGGATACCACTACCTCTCACATCCTTTTCTTCTGTGACTTTTTAAAGTTCATTTGAGACCAAAGTTGTGGCTCCAGTGACTTTATATTACACATAATATTTATACTGGGAGGCTCCTCTAGTGTCACATGGTTGCTGCCAGGAGGAGAATCAGCTCTGTGCCATTCCCATGGCTGTCCCAGGTGCAGTAGGAATGAAAAGCTGTGTGCTCAACAACTCTATGCCTTTCATTAATGATGTATGAGGGTAATATTGCAAATCATGGTGGCCCAAGGAGTTTCAGCCCTACGTAGAACAGTCTCAAGCTGTCTTCCCTCTGTTTCTACACTGGTAGCGATATCAAAATAGGAATACACCTGGAAGTTGGTTTGATTTTTTTGTATCGAAAACCCTGGGTAAACGAAAACATATGATTTAAGACACATTTATATGCCTTTAGTTACCTAAAACTGCAAATAGGTCTCCAGTGGAATTTTCAAAAGTATTTAGGCATCCAGTTCTTGGGAACTTGGTACCGAAGGGTGCCTATCCAAATGCAGTGAGCTGTTGTTCAACAGGCTTTAGTTAAAGCACCCCCAGCACCATTTTGCAGCATGAGGACACTGATACATGAGATGCTTCCAGCGCTTTAATTAAAGCGCCTTCTCCCCTGCATTCCTGCAGCACAAATATAAATACCCTATGTGCTTTTGAAAATCCCTTAAGAATTTGGACAGTATTGATTTTTACAGTTTGCAAGTTAACTGTCAATGTGTTTTATTTGTTTTCTCCACAGCTCAGTTTCTCACAAAAAAAGCATATTCCTGGGGTGATTTACCAAAGTTTAAGCAAATATTTTAAATGTCTTTAATGCAAGAGATCTCACCAAATATCCTATAGCATTATATTAATTTAAATTTCAGGAGAACTGCATTATATATCTGGTTAATTTGGATTTCTTCACAAACAGTAATCCTTGCTACAGACTGAGTTTAATCATACAATGCCACAAATTATAATGAACTCATATTCTCTCAATCTTGATAATCTTCAGTATTGATATGAAATTAGTGATAATTTATTTCTACTACATTTAGACAATTCTAGATAGCTTTTTGTTCCGCTTTACTCCTGATTGTCTCATAAATCAGATGCTGATGTGGGCTGCATTATCAAATTTAAAATTTGCATTCAATTGCAAAGTTGTTTTGAATTTCTCACATTAATAATAGGAAAAATAATGTGGACACAATCCAACCTCATTCATATACCACTTAATTTCATTATTAATTTCTCTGGCTGCATGCACATTGCTTGATATTCAATTTTTTTTCTTTGCAAAATATTTTTCTTTGCTACATGGTTTTAGGTTTTTCCAAATACTGTGCCCCTTCAATATGACTTGATACACATCTCACTTTCACAGGTAGTTTATTGCTCCTTGGTTCTGCCAACATTTCATGAATACTATTATTTTTGGGAGTGAAGTTATTGTTTTTATGGCATTGGCTCCTTTACTTTCTTTCTTCTATTTTTTAAACCAGGGGTGGGCTGTACTTTAATTATCATTAGCTGCTAAAGTACTTAAGAGGTAGGCAAGTCTTATTCTCTTGAATACTGTGTCATTAAACTGATCCATATCAAAGAATCTCTTAATTTTGTAAATTTACTTTTTACACTTTATAAATTTAGTTATTATTGCTTTATTATTTGATCTTGTGTAACCCTGCTAATGTATCTTTCTTTTGGGAGGATATATCCCTGTTAATTTATTAGTGTTCTATGTGGCAAGCTCTCTGTGATGCTTATGTTCATAGTTCAATTGGTACACATGGTCAAATTAGTGGGAATTGCATTACTTATCTGCATATCCCTGCTGGTATGCATGCTAGATGGAATGGAAAACACTTTGTGCCTGTGAGCTGAGTTTTGCACGTATTAGCCCTCCCTTCTAAAAGTGCACAATGTATAAGGGTATTGAAAATTAGGTAAAGGTTGCTGTGGGGTTAGTGCTCATCATGTCCAGTGTGGCAGTCTGAGTAGGAAAGACCCTCAGCTCAGGAATAGCAAGACAATCTTGGACAAGTTCTCTTCAGAAGTTCTTTTCCTTAGCTGATGTTGTACATTGTTGTCCAGTGTAACAGGGAAGAGTCTTTATGACATACAGATTGCTGTAATGGGAGTGATATGTTATCCCATAGTTTCTGAAAGAATTGAAATGTCTAAAGTGCATGCAGTGGGTTCATGTTGAAACCTGTGTCCACTAGATTTTAAAAAAGCTGAAACCTCTGAGTTTGCTCTGAAAGAGTTGGGTTGCTTCTGCAACCAGAAGAGTATGGGCCTCGTTATACATTAATTTAGGCACCTCCTGGAGCTCTTAGCCCTTGGATGTCCACACATTATCACCTAAACTAATTGTAAACACACTTTAGGTGGCTTAAAATTATGCCACTCCAGGGTAGGTTTATCTCTGATTTAGGTTACCCATCTGATGTTCCATTAATGTGTGGCCACTCTCCATAGATGAGCCACCCAAGTTGCAGTCCTCCAGTATCTCAGGTTGCAGTTTTCCTTTCCCTAAACTCTGCTGCCAAGGTGCTGTTTCTGGCACCAAGCCAACTCTTCCCTCTTGCCCCTGGGGGTGTGACCCTCTTATGCTCATGGCTGCAACCCCATGTAAACAGCCAGCAGAGCACATGCCAGATAGCCAGGTTGGAATATGGATGGGGTCTAGGGGAGATGGGTGGGGAACAAGGTAGGAGGCTGGATTGGGTCCCTATGAGCTGGGGCTTCCTTCCCAGGGCAGGGGAATTAGCTCCTCAAAAAGCACCTTCCGTCACTTCTCCTACCTACCCCAGGAAGCATGACCAGCACCCCTCTATACCCCATCCAAATCCCAGTTTATTAAACCACCCCATTCCTTCCACCTCCCATTTCATTACCCTCCTCCATCCCATTAACTCTCTGCCTTCCATGTCTGCAGTGCCACATACTGCACATTCAACTGTTCTCCCTGCAAGGGAGCAGTGCAGCAGGGGGAGGTGGGGGGGGTTGACCCCTAGATATCCAGGGGTCAAGAAATCCCCCTCCCCCGCAAAAGCAGAATGATGAACAATGGCGGCAGTGCGCACCATTCAAAAGCAGAGCCTGCCTAGCTGGAGCCATAGGCAACTGGTACGGGGTGCATGGGGGTGCATGTGCCCCCTCTGATGGGGCTGGTGCCCCCCTGACTGCCGACACTGTTGCTGTCAGTAGAGCTGGTGCCCCCCCTTCCGACAAGGTTGGCTGTTTCTGCGGATGCTCCCCCAGATTCAGGAGGCGCCAGTCACTCGTGGCTGGAGCCACACTCCAGTTGTCAGCCAGGCTCTGAGTGGCAGGATTACTACTGCTGTAGCCCCAGGAGGCCCTGAAGACTCCCGTATAGCCTTTTATACAATTCTCTGTTTTTCAGTAGTCTTCAACTACTTCAAACAAGGTTATTCAGTTTTCTTGGGGAAGAGGGTCAGACTTGTTTATCTGCCTGAGGATTTATGTTAATTAGCCCCCAGTGAGTTTGGTACCTTTGAGAAACTCAAGTAACTTCTCCAACCCTATGTAAAATCTTCTGTCTTTATCATATCCATATAAATAAAACAACAGATATAAATATTCTCTGGGCAGCTCTTCCTTTCATTTCACATTTGGAGCTTTAACAAAGTCTGCCTTTTTATTTTAAATGTAACTATCTCTTTCAAATTCAATTGTTTTTTTAAATGCAGGGCCAGCTTTTCAAAACTGGATAATTTAATAGCATGCGTGACTTCTGTATGTACATGTGAACACACACAATAACAATCTACATTCATGAAAATTCCTCGGGGTGCATCTTATCAGACTTTTTCAGACTGATGAGAACTGATGACAAATATACCTTTCTGTCTATGGTACCTACATGGCTCCATTGCAATAATATCTAAATGCCCAGTATTTATATATGTACTTATATAAATATGAATTTACTTATTTATTATATAAAATGCATTAATTGTGATGAGGTAGGAAAGTACCACTCTTCCCATTTTATAGCTGGAACACTGAGCTCATGTCTATGCCTCTGCTTTACTCTGCTCAGTGATCCTGTGTGGGAAAATGCTGCACTGCTTTATCTTCTGAACTAGAAGTAGGTAGCAATTCTACTTTTGATTAGTGAAATAGTATTTGGAGCAATGTAACCAATATGTTTCAGCATGGCCCCACCAGGCATGGTAACTTAGCAGTTTAGATATACCCTGAAATGCAGAATGATTTGTTCAATATCATTCAGAAAGTCTGGCCATTTATATAGGACTTGGAAAATCCTGATTAAATTCCCTGCTTTGCCAGTCACTAGACTCTCCTTCCTTTGTATGAATCACATTGTAACCCTTCGTGTTATTCCTCACACTACAGACAGAGTCAGGAGGCTGCTGGGAGTTTAAAGGAGTGGTCGAAATAAGGAAAATGAGATGTGTGTAACAGCCAAGCTCCTGATTCTCTTCACTGTAGTATCCATGTTGGAGTGCACCTGTGGGTGGACCTGTGCATACTCACCTTTAAAAATCCAACCAACAGTTGGCAGCTTGGTATGGAGTAATATTTTTTTAACTACTTGCAATTAGTATGCAGTCAGGGGGAGATCCAGAGGAGGTGTAGTGGTGTGGTCTTTACCCACCTGGACCATCATGTGGGAGCAGCAGCCAGGGACCATAAGTCCCCAGAGCAGGTAAGACTCACCCCCTCACTCCCCTTTTCCCCTCCCCTATGTCCCTGACTGACCCAAGGGCAGGGGGAGATCCAGAGCTGCTCCTGCCCTGTTTCAACTAGACTGCTTGGGGCAGCAGAGGCAGTGGATGTATTTCCCCTTCCTGCTCGGTCCCCCAAGGTGTTCTCTACCAGCTAGGAGCAAGCTCATGAAAAATGAAACCGCTTGCCACCACTGGTATCCTCAGCTGAACCCAGTTACCTGAGCTGCTGCTCCCTGCAGTCCTGGCTGAAGTGGGGCAGGAGCAGCTGGGGCAGCCATGGCAGTAGGCAGGTTTCTTGAGCCCCAAGGTTTAAATAGAGAGGGTAAGGGAAACAAGGAAAAGGGAGAGGGAGCCAAAAATGAGAGGGTGGGGCTAGAATAGTCTTACATGCTTTAGGGATTTAAAACAA
Source organism: Caiman crocodilus (assembly GCA_030014935.1). Lineage (NCBI taxonomy): Eukaryota > Metazoa > Chordata > Crocodylia > Alligatoridae > Caiman > Caiman crocodilus. The sequence continues at coordinate 41,564,579 of JAGPOW010001918.1, read as the reverse complement.
GTCCCTGACTGCTTTTCTGCAGTATGATTTGCCTACCCTGGTGTGGAGGGGTGAAGAGAGAGGCGCCTGGGAGCTGGCAAAGCTTTATGTGCAACATGCCTCCCCCCAACTCTGCCTGCAGGGTTGGTTGCTGCTCCTGCACCCCCCTTTAAAAATCCCAGATCTGCCTGTGTACGCTCCCACGCCAGTAATTTGTTTTCTGTTTCAACAAAGGACATAATGTGTAGACAGCTACAGAAACAAGCCCTTCCTGCGCCAGGACAATTGTGCCCAGCACAGTAGTTACAGTATCATTTCAGTGCCCTGAGTGCTTATTCTTGTTAGCTGTCTCCATCTTTTTTGTGTTTTTTTCCATAAAGAATATAAATTACTGATCTTGAAACAGTGCAAAATACGTTACTGGAAAACATGCATATTTTCAAATACTCTTAAAAGCAAAACATTGGGTACCTATCTTGTCTGCTGTCTTTAATATTCTGAAATGTATTTGTCTTACCTTTGGCTTGTGTTTCTAAATCAAAGCAAACAAAGTTATTTGGGTAAATCTGATATCTTTTATTAGACCAATGAAAATAGTTGGAAAAATTCTTCTTTGCAAGCTTTCAGATAGAAACACTTTTCTTCAGCTCTGCCTAAAGAAGGGTGTTTGTACCCAAAAGTTTGCAAAGAAGAATTTTTCCAACTATTTTCATTGGTCTAATAAAAGGTACCAGATTTACCCAAAGAACCTTGTCTGCCTATGTCCCTAGAGCAACGCAGCTATAACCAGCACACCTAAATCAAAGCAGCAGATTCACAGTTTGAACTTTTAAAATAAAAGTCCTTGGTATTTCACTTCAGAACTCAGGCAGCTCCACTCATCTTACAACTAAAGGATGAATAAACTAGTTTACAGCTCCAGATGACTAAATCTTTAATGCAGCCATAGGCTACCTCAGCAAAACTTATGCTTCAAACCTTCTGCTTAAACCCCTATGGTACACTAAAACTTCACTTGGTCATGGACCATTTGTCACACAACATTTCAAGATTTCCTGGAGACAAAGCTGTAAATTTGGAAGAGGACGGCAGAGGAAATCTTTATATATCACTGGTAGCTCCTTTGGGAATCTAATAATTATTTTTAAAAGTGTGTTCAAGATAAAACTGAGATTTTAAAGAATACACTAGTTTTATTATTTTATTTTTTTAATATGTTGGTATTTGATAGTAATATTTGGACTGTAGCTCTACAGAGACAGCAAGTGTTAAAGTAAGGTCTCATTGTGCTACTTCATGTTGTCAGGACTAGATTAGATATTTCTAAACTATCTGTGTACACACATAACCTGAAAGAAGGTGACTTCCTGTGTTGTGTTATTAATGGCTGTTGTAAAGTTATCCTAATCAGGATGGCTGTGAAAACAGCATAAATGAAGTCATTGTTGGTTCTGCTCTGTGCACCTATGGCTGGTAGCTTTCTTGAAAAGGCTATCAAAATATAAAATATTCTAAATTCATGGCTTTCATTACCATTTTTAGGAATGATTTATTAAAAACAAAATCCTACAAATTGCTAAGTGTCCTCAAATACTACTAAACTAAGAACTATGCTGATGCCCCAGTATCATCAGCTCTTGATTGAAGGAGGATGGGTGGGAATTTCAGAGGTCCCTTATTTAAAGCTCCTGACACAGGCTGTGTTCTCAAGAAGTGAGTTTTGATTTTTCATCCTAATGGAATGCTGCAGAAAAATAGAAGTGGGAAACTTTTCCTTTGCAGCTGATCACAAATTATTTGCATTACATGAGACAAGGACAATATTATTTTAAACTGAAGTTTGCCAATTACAAAAAAGTATTTGGCAAACCTTTAGAGGAAATGTATGATGATGGCACATTAACTGTGACACAGCTTCATTAAGAAAACGCGGAGTTATCATATTGTTAGTATCGCTCTGTTTAATGTCAGGCAAGGGAGCAGTCTTTTTTTTCCTTTATGTTGATCTGCTTGAAATTCCAAGGGATCAAGGTGTAGAATGTATATACTTGGGCCAGGTACAAACATTAAACTTTTATCAGTATGGGTGATCAGAAATCAGTTTATACTCATACCAAAAAAGAAGTTCAGCACACAAAACCAGTCTATATCTGTTACAGAACAGAAGCTTGGCACATACAGACTGGTTTAAAAATGGCAGAACCTGGTTTAAGATTTGCGCCTCAGTGAAGGGTAAAGGTTTTCTCTTCACTACTGATCTAAACTGCACTGCTTACAGAAAACTGCGTAACTTGATCAATTCCAAGCTTTTTGAATGTCTATCTAGCCTTGGAGCAACTGCTCTGGCTACCATATAAATTGTAAATAAAAGTGTCAGTGATGAGCAGGAAACTTTCTAAACTCCATCCCAACAGGCAGCAGGTAGGTTTGGGGGCAGATTCTTGGGAAAAGAAAAAATCAGGAAGTACTGTATTTTAACTCTTGTATTGTAATGAATCAGTGAGCTAAATCATATGCATTTCAGAACTGCTTGCTGAGAGGAAACAATCTTCATTGGTATCAGAGCTCATGAATATCAGTAGGTATTGCTGGGGATAGATGCTGATTAGTTGACAAAGAGAAAGGGAAGTAGAGGATGTTACACAGTAAGGGAAAGAGTGGGGATTTGAAAGAACAAAATGCAAAATCACAATTCATCCTTAATGGTTGATACATTTCTAAACTGGTTTTGTGAGTAAATCTTACTTCAGTAATATATTACATCTGACTTGTTTAACATTTCTGCAAATGGTGACTGGTAAGTACTCACAATAAGCTTTCCCTTTGGCACAATATAAGGCTTTGCTTTTATTTTGTTATCCCTAAGAGGCTGTATTTTAGCTATGAAAAATTTCTACCAGCAGTTGTAGTCCTGCTTGATAGGTACATTTATACATTACTGCAGTATAAAGCTATGGTAAATTAGTCACTATAGACAATTAAAACTATAAAATTGGTTCTCACAGTTATTTGCCATTTAGAAAGGAAGACAGATTACAGCAATTTCCTGTGTGACCTGAATCCATGGCAAGCATAGGATTCAGAGACAAGTTTGAGATGTATGATAAGAAACATGCTTCCCAAATTAAAACTTTCTTTCTGAATCTTTGGTCTTAACGTCACATTCTTAAAATGTATTTAATATAAAAATGTTACTAATGGAAGTATAAAATTGACAAATTAAGCAAATAATTAATACCAAAATATTCAGTAAGGGGTTTACATTACACTCTTTGGTAAGGTGTTTACATTACATTCTTTGGGGGCTTCTTAATATTGTGAAACAACAACTGCTCACAGAAACTGATTTATTAAAAATTAGTGCTGGAGAGCAAAATTCATGGCAATTATTTACATCTTAGCATGGATGTAAATTTTATGGTCATTTTTACAACAAGCCCGAATCTTGCTGTAATGGGCTATTGAGACTGCTGTTATTGAAAATAATCCCATTGTATACATTTTGTATGTATTACCCTGGGACATACCAGAGGAAAATAACCATTTATCCTATTGTTCTGTCTATTTTAAAGTGCCACTTAGCAAGATAAAGTAGAAATACGAAAGCAGTGTTCTAGCTGCTGAAGTCCAGCCCCAAGTGAACCTGCTTGACAGACTCAGCCATGTTTACTTAGAAAGAATGTCTCAAATGAGTGTGTTTTGGTATTTTCCAAGTGATGCAGTCTAAAGCATTATTTCCCTCATGATTTGTCTCTCTGCAGGTATCTTTAGTGCTCAAAAAAATCATGTAATGCAACTGGGATTACCTTTATACCAAAGTATGCTGGCATTACCAATTTTTTCCCCTAACACCAGAACATAGCTATGAAGTATATGGTCATACCTAGGTAACATAAACTAATATAGCCCTAATGGTCTACTGATTGAGGATATGTCCCATAGGCTTTCATTTTTATGCTTGAAATTATTGGAGCACAGAGTCTATAAAAATACTCTGAAGCAAAAAGATTTTGCTAAGGTGAGGTTGAGGCTCCTAGCACAAACTGATAATTTGAATGTATGTTATCTTTTAAGGACGCTACCATCAAAGAGAGAGATAATAGAAATCCCAGTAATTCAATTCTCTATTTACAATTACACTAGAGAACTAAACATTGACAGTGTGGAAACAAGTTGGAAAATGATTCCAAATTAGTATAGGAGGAGGAGAATAGGAGCCAGGGGGAGAAAAATATCACTCTCCAGCAAATCTTCTATAAACTTAGGGCTTTGAAGGTCCCTTTAAGTTTCATGGGAAAAGAGGAAAATGAGATTACTGAAGAAACCCATCTCTTGGGTTTTTTCTGCAATTAGACCATATTCCAGAATCTCTGCATGGGCCTCAAGGAAGAGCAACTTGTGATACCATCTTGGGAGGCTGCCACCCATGCTCCCACTTTCCTGATTTCCCACTTCTGCTCCAGACTTCTGTTCTCAGCATGTACATGAATAGACTTTTTTTTTTTGTTCACTCACAGATGAAAGCCTTCAGGAAAGGGGACTGGATAAGCATGGAGGCTTCATGTCACCCTGACAAGAGGTCATTTCCTTCATTGTGCTTATGTAGTTCAATGTAGGTAATGTTTTGAGTTAAGAACCTCCTGTCTTCAGATGCCCCCTGCTGCTCCTTAGCCTTGTTTATGAAACATTTGTGGAACCAAAACTGACATGCCAGAGATGTCATTCCATCCCGATGGTACTATTTCAAATGGTAGCTTTGAAGCAAGACTTCAGTGAGGTAATATTTGGTTATGGACAGTAGATTTTGACATGGTGAACCTACTAAACCAAGATTTATTTCTCTCTTCTTGTATCATTTTTATTTGTTAGAGTGTGTGTATGAGCCAGAAGGTGTCCTTCCCTTTAATTTGTATGAGACCATGAACAAGAAAGTCTTTATCTGATTTGCTTCAAATTCTGTAGAAAAATTATAGATCTATTCAGAACCATTTTACAATCAAGGATAGTTTCCTCAGTACATTCATGTGGAGGGAGGGGTGCCAAATGAACATACAAATCTCAGAACTGCAGAAAAACACTTGGATGGGATGGTTTAGACACGGATGATCCTGCTTTTGGCAAATGGCTGGATTAGATGATCTTTTGAGATCCATTGCAACCCTATTTTTCTAATCTGCTCTTAAAAAACTTCCAGGGATGATGATTCCACAACCTAAAGAGGGCATTTGTTCCAGTGTTCAACAACTCTAAAAGGAGAAAATTCTGCCTAATATCTGATCTAAATTTCCCTTGCTGCAATTGAAGAGCATTACTAGTGACCTTCTTCTGTGACCTCCTCTTTATCACCTCTCATATATCTGAAGACTGTTATTAAATATTTCTTCAGTCTCCCTTCTCAGCCTAAATAATCCTAGTTTCTCTAACTTTTCCTTGTGCTTTCCACACCTATGATCATTTTTGTTCCTTTAATATTCAATTGTGGTCTTGTCTATGGAGAGGCTAAAACTTTCCTTAATACCTAACATTGTCCCTTCTTTCATTTCTGTTGAAAGCAGAGCATTTCTCATTTACTAGGTTAAATAAGAATTGTGAAAGTACCTGGAACAGATTTTAACAAAGAACCTACAAACCTGGTGGATTAACTAGATTTGCTCTGTTGCCTGGAACATATTTTGATTAGAAAGAGTCACTGGGAAAAGCAGATATAACTACAGGGTATCTCCATTCCTTCTCAGTGGAGGCAAGAGATTTATTCAGCACCTCAGCAGATGAATGCATGGTTATCATTCAGAATTATTCCAATTTATTATGTACAAGAAAATAAAAGGCCAGTTAACACACATGAATCCTTTTTTTCCATTAGCATTCAGCTGGTACCTGAAATAAATTAGATTTCCCAGCCTAGGCTGTGCATTGATGAATTCTATTTGATGAGTTCAGTTTTCACATCTTGGATATTTTTGACATGAGAATGTATTGCTGTAAAATCTTGGTATTCTGAAGTATTGTAATAAAGTGTTTTCAGATGTCAGGCACTGAAACACAGATTTATAGGGAAGAGTTTTGTAGGGCAAAAGTGCTGAAGGCAAAAAAGAAACTCATGGCCTGTATCTTTTTTTTAGGTGGAAATTATACTTCACTACCTAAAAGGAAATAATATCCAAAGAGTGTAATAATGTATTGCACTGGACAAGCAAGCTGTAAAGGTCCTGACAGTATATCTTTTATGCCTATCTGAAAAGGTTTGAAAAAACCAATGAGAGAAGTTGACGTTAAACACAACATCTTAATAATGATGGTCCTTGGATTTTTATCATATTAGAGAAGGTGCTGGTCTGTGTTTGAGACCTGTTCTAGACTTAAAACTATTGTTAGCATAGCTGTGTTGGTTAGGCTTATGGAAAAAAAAAGCCATACCTCTCTGACATAGTGATGCTGACAGAAAACCTAATGTACATGCATTTATATTGGCACAAAAAACCCCAGCAAAACAAAAATACTTAGTATATTTTGTTCAGGCATCTAGGATAAGCTGCTAGCAAAAAACATTTTTGGTAATATATGGTATAGTTCCACTATAGGGATAGGGACAGACATACAAAAAGCCTGAGCCTGAATTGATTGAGTCTTTGCAGGTTAGTCGAACTTGGCTAGGCTAAATCACTTTGTAATTATGCAGACATCCCAGAAATGTAGGCATATGCCTGCAGTGGCTTAGGCTAGAAGGAGGGAGGGCGGGGAGGATACTAAAGCAGCCCTCTCTTCTCATGCACAGTGCTGAGCTGAGGGGACATGGCCAGGCCTCAGCAGGATGCTCTGATTAGTGATCTGCTGCCCCCCAGCAGCCCAGCAGTCCATTGGTAACACAGTGTTCATCACCCCTAACTCAATGTTTATCAGCCCATTAAGAAAAAAGAGAAAACAAAAGCTTCTTTCCATTAATTCAAGCTCTTAAACATCTTTTTCCGAGGAAGGAATGCAAAGTAGGGGCTTGCAAAGCAGCCCTATTTGATTTGGATTCAGAGTCGGCCTAAATCAGGGGCAGTGATTTGATCAGTTTATTCAGATCACTGATTCGATTTGGCCGTATCCAGATCTGAAGATTCAATGCTGATTTGGAGAATCAGCAACTTGGACATAAACACAGCTTTAAAAGTTTTTTCTATATACTTTCAGGTAGCAGGCATGGGTCATGATTGCTGCAATACTGGGGTGCATGGAGCATTCCACAGGAGCATGGGGGGGGCTCTCCACATGCTTGGTGGTGAACCCAGAACTGGACTGGAAGTACTTCTAGTTCACTTCCAGGTCTGCCAGGGAGCATTCTGTCTTCCCGCCCCGGTGCCTCCCCAGCTTGGCAATCAGCCGCAGGGGGAACCCGGGTGCCCCTCCTAGGCTCAGGAGTCACCAGAAAGCAAGCTGTCTTTAAGCCAGTACCACATCCAGTACTACAGTAACAGTAGTAGAAAGCAGTAACAGTCCATTGAAATCAGTGACCTACACACAAGCTTAAACCTGGCATATGTTTTAGAACATAGATGAACACCTTGCTGGGGTCATTTGACCCTGGTACTTTTTCCTGCCATGGCAGGGGGTCGGACTTGATGATCTGCTCAGGTCCCTTCTGACCCTATGAACTATGAAACTATAGATGAACTGAGGCTGAAGTGAAAGCAGAATTGGCCATTTATTAGGTTGCAATCATACTAATATGCTTAATAATTTATTTACTCTGTTTTTAGTAATGTATCTTATTTTAACAGTTGCAAATGTTTTTATAAAGATTAATTTATTCTTTTTTCCTCTTTAGAAACATTTATGTCCATATCTATCAATATAGAAGCTTGAATTCTGTTAACCATATTCAGTGGTCAAAGATAAAAAAAGAACCAAGAACATACAATAGAGGGTGTCCTCCTTCATCAAGTACTCTATTAATGTAGAATTCTCTTAAATGCTACATACACTTTTCTATAATGTCCCTAAAGAGGAAATACTTTTTTCTCTGTGAAATGAGAATAAAACTGAGTACATTCATATGAGAATAAAACTGAGTACAGAGTTAGTGAGGAAAGTGCTTTGAGATTCTGTAGTAGAAAGTTCTATAGAAGTACAAGGTATTATTCATCATTTCTATTTTTAATAAAGGCTAATTTTACTGTTTTAAGCTCAATGAGCCAACGGATGAAATAACATTTTAGAGGGGTTTTTTTGGTGTGCCTAAGTGGATCTATTGGTAAAAATAAAGAAAATCTGAAAAAAAGATAGACAAAAGGCTTTCTAGCAAAGAATCCAATGTTTTTCAGATGTTTACCTAAAGTTTGAACGCAATTCTTCTGTGTAGCTTTTTGAACCACACTTAAAAAGCTGGTACATTTTTTGAATTGATTTTGAATGATGGATAGATCATTTGAGTGCCATGGGGTCATATATCTGATGATTGCTAGTGATTCTCCTTTTAGAATGTTTTGATGCTTTCAATTCAAGTATTCATAGAAAAATAATAGCTGTTGCCCTTTTGATGCAAAAGATCACAAGGAGCTGCTGATTTGGATGTACAGCATGTCTGGGTAGAAGGGAACAGTATTGGTCAATAAGAAACCTTTGTTGAGAGATGTCAACAATTATTAAAACAAGTAGGACCTTGCATGTCACTGCTAGAGTACTGGGGATGCTATTAGTTGTAGTGGTTTGTCAGCCAGGTTATTGGTGACAGCTCTGTCAACAGCTTACTGAGAGTGCTTGCTGAGCTGAGAGTAGTGTTACAGGCATTCCTTGCCTCTCGCCCCCCCAAGGTCTAAAAAGTGAAAATATATTAAATGGATTTAGAAGAATAAGGATGATGTCTGGATTTGATGTGTTTTTTGTGGAATCTAGGACTTCCATTAGATTGGAATGCAAACCAAAGGCTTTCCAGAAAATGATTAATTATTTTCAAAAACTGAATTTTATGTGCCACTAGTAAACTACTGTTCAGAAGCAACATATATGAGGCCTGTAAATTGGATAATAAATCTTTTGCATTGCATTTTGAAATGCCCTATTGATTTATGTGGTTTAAAGTGCAAGAACTCTGTCCCATATCCAGCCAACATGTTAAAACTGCACCCTTGTGCATTGCTGCATAATTCAAATATGGCATGTCTTCAGCTCATTTAGGGACCTCCTGGGAGCTGTGACAGGCAATAGTAACCAAAATCAACCTGAAGATTTAAAAAGAGTAGCAAGGTTGCAAGTTACATGACAGTGACTAAGTGAATTTAGAAGGTCTGAAATTCTTTGTTAAGAAATAAACTAGAAGAAGGCTTTTAGAATTTGGAAATGTGGTGATAAAATCACTTCATAGGGAATCCTCATGCTATAAATGATCGTGTCTTGGAAGACATGGTAACCAAAGCATAGAGATGGAGTGATCAAAAAAAGACAGAAATACTTTAAAATATTTTTTTTTTGTTCCAAAGAATGTTGTGGTTATGCCTTTGTCACAGGTTCCCTAGATCATGGAGGGAAGAGATAAAAAAACTTGATGGGTTGTTTTATGATATAGGGACAAGGTTAGAAGTGTGCAGTGACTGATGGGGGTCATGGGTGCTTAATTTTATATATCTCCTAGTGCTACTTGCAATCTTGTGAGAGAACTACTTGTGGTGCACCCCCTGCTGGCTTATTACAGTTTCAGGGGCTGAATAACACAGCCTCATAATATAACAGGAACACACTGATCTCTTCCTAATATTGCAAAAGAACAATGTTCCTATATTTTATCTTCTAAAACCAAAACCAGGACAACACAACCTAATCATTCTTAGACTAAAGATAGTTCAATATTTAAATGCGTAAGATTAAAATAAAGGAGATGATGTTGTAAAAGCTTCATTAAAACAACAAAATCCATCCTCAGAATAGGGAGCAGCTTTGTGATCACAGCAGTGTGAATACTGCAGTATTCAGTGTGTGCATATGGTTTGAAAATCAGAACCCACCCCTCTGCTCAAGGTGTTGTTAAACAAAGCATATGTTTTTGGTTTGTATGGAAGGAGGTTTGTCTTGTAATGGAAGCTGGTTGTGGTGTTGTATACAAGTCATAAAAACAGTGGGCCACTACTCTGCCAGTGGCCCCTTCAAACTGGAAATGTTGTAGGGCTTTTGAGAGTAAACCGAGCAGCTGTCTTGACTAAGATTTCAGAGTTCTATTTCAGATTTCCTCTCTGAGCACCGACTGACTGGGGTAAAACCTGTGCTTACATCTTGCACCTGAAGTAACTGGATACACCTGAGCCTTATCGTTTGGAGAGCCTGAATAAACTATCTTGGGGTCTAACTAGGTAACCTTTGAACAAGAAATGGCTTTCTGATGAACAGGACTTTTGCAAAACTGTTTTAAGATTATTTGTGCAGTACCTGCTAGGGGTAAGGCCTTTTAGTCTGTTTCTGTTTCCTCATATGTTTCTGATATTGTAATTGTTGGGCCCAAGCTTTTTAATGGTTATTTTCTAGTTAGAGGTGACTTGTGTTACACTGAGGAGGGACAAGACTTTTGACTTTTAAGAGGCATTTATTCCAGGGAGGGTGACCCATCGGGACCAGCAGAGGGTAGTTACAGGCTGGCCCGAACACCTAGGCCTCACAGACATGGTCCTGGGCTCACGGCCTGCAAGGCCTGCCCATACATTCTCAAGTAAAAACCACCCTAGCGAGCCAATGGACTATTTACATATTTACACATTTAGAGTTCAGCCAACGGGGACCCCCACAGGGGATTCTCAGTGGTTGACCCGCGTGAAGCACAGTCTGAGGCCTTGGCCCGCTGGACGCATCGCCGCAGCTAGAGCAGCCATGGGTGTTACAGGGCGAGAAGCAGGCGCCCCACCTCGACTCGGCAGAGCGCCCCTTTGAGGGCCCAGCGTGCCTCAAAGGCGGGCACCGTCTGCTGCAGGACCACATGCTCAAACTCGAGGGAGAGGCGGGCCCACACCAGCAGGTGGAACAGCTGCAGGGCGTCGACCGTCCCGGTCCCGGCGAGCCGGTTTCGCCGGCTCTTCAAGGCGGCCATCTTGGCCTGGCCCAGCAGAAAGTTGGCCAAGCTGACCATGGCCCACTCCGATGCCCAGTAGGGGAAGGAGTGGACATAGACATCATCAGAGAAGTCCCAGCTCAGTGCCCGAAGCAGCGTACCCAGGGTGGCAAAGAGCGGCTGCAGCCGGGAGCAATCGAGGAATGCGTGGAATGTGTCCTTGTCCGGCACCCCTGGGCAGAAGGGGCAGGCCGCCGAGGCCGCCGGGTCCAGGTGGCGAACGAAAGTGCTGGTGGCCAGGATGCCGTGCACGAGTCGCCACTGCAGGTCACTGGTCTTCTTGGAGGTGGGCGCCTTGTACAGCGTGCGCCATGCTGGGGTCCCGGGCCACGCCAGGCGCCACCACCATGTGGTGTTGGGGCAGCTGGCCAGCACCCGGGCGTGCTGGGCTCATACCACCCACAGGTAGAGGCCCTTGTGGGGCAGGGTACCAAAAGGGCAGCCTGTCTCGCTGCTGGGGGGCACCAGGAGCCTGAGCAGCGTGTCGGGCCACTCGGCCAGCTCGCCGAGGACCACGGGGATGATGGGCAGTGGCGGGAAGGCGTCGAGCACAGTGTCTGCGGCGGGCAAGGTCTGGCGAGCCCAGAGATGTGCTTCCAGGGCGGTCACCGCTTCCACCGGGAGGGTGCCCCTGACAGTCTGCACAAGCTGGCCCACGGTGCAGACGGAGCACAGTGCCAGCCGGGCGGCCAGGGCTTTGGGGGACAGCCACGCCGACCGAGCAGGGTCCAGGAGGTGCTCCAGGTGGATAGTGCACACCTTGATGAGGGCCGCTGTGAGGCCGGCGGAGGCCAGGCTCAGTGCAACTCGCTGCAGGGCCGGGTTGTAGAGCAGTGGCTCCTGAAGCAGGTGTGGGAACCGCAGGTGCCTGGCCTGGGGGCAGAGCTGGAAGGCTGCTCGCTAGGCCCGCAGCACACTGCGGTAGAACAGGGGGAGGACCACCCCGTTCAGGAAAGCGAGGTCTAGCAGGAACAGTTCCCAGTCCAAGCTGAGGCCCCCGACTCGCCGCAGGAACTGGCACACCAGCTGTTGCCATGGGAGGTGGCCTTCGGCATACAGGAGCTGCTGGAGGGCTTGCAGATGGTAGGCGGCCACCCGGCTGGCCAGGTAGACCAGGCCTTGGCCCCCTTCCCCGGTGGGCAGGTAGAGGATGGTTCGGGGGAGCCAGTGGTGTCTGTCCCACAGGAAGTCGACCAGGAGCAGCTGCACTCTCTCCAGGAGCTCCGGCGAAGGGTCCAGCACCGTGCAGCGGTGCCACAGGGTGGCTGCCGCCAGGTTGTTGGCCACGAGGACCCAGCCGCGGTAAGAGAGGGCGGGTGCAGGCAGGCCTCCACTCCCTCCATCAGGCCCTTCCAGTTGTGGGCTGCAAAGGCTGGCGGCCCCAGGAACACGCCCAGGGCTTTGAGGTCGTCCCGGCACCAGGCGAGGTCTCCCGGCCAGCCCACGTCCCCAGTAGGAAGGTGTTGCTCTTGCCTCAGTTGATGCGGGCTGAGGTGGCGAGCTCATAGGCACGCTGGCAGTCCACCAGGGCCCGCACTTCCTCCTGGCTGCCCAGGAAGACGGTCACGTCATCCGCGTACGCCGTCAGCCGGAGCGGGGGGCCGGTGGCAGGGTGAGGCCGTGAGGCCGGTCAGGCGACATCGCAGCATGTGCAGCAGCGGCTTGACAGCCAGGGTATATAGCATGCCCAACGGGGCAGCCCTGGCAGATGCCGCAGAGCACGGGGAACGGGGAGCACAGCGCGCCGTTCACCTTGAGGAGGGCGGAGGCGTCGTGGTACAGGGCCCAGAGTGCCACGGTGAAGAGCGGCCCAAAGCCAAATGCCTCGAGGGTGCCGAGCAGGTACTGGTGGTCGATGTGGTCGAAGGCCTTCTCCTGGTCCAGGGAGAGGACGCCGACATCGAGGCCAAAAAGCTCCACGGCCGCGAACAGGTCCCGCAGCAGGAACAAGCTGTCCTGGATGGTCCTGCCCAGCACGCAGTAGCTCTGTTCAGGCCTGACGACAGAGGCCATGATGGCGTGGAGGCGGTTTGCCAGTGCCTTGGCCAGGATCTTGTAGTCACGCACAGGAGGGAGACGGACCGCCAGTTCTTCAGGCAGCCGAGGTCCCCCTTCTTGGGCAGCAGGGTGAGCACGGCCTGGCGGCAGCTGGTTGCCATGGTCCCGGCGGCGAGGCTCTTGCGGAAGACGTGGAGGAGGCTGGGCCTGAGGAGGGGCCAGAAGGCTCTGTAGAATTCCACGGGCAGGCCGTCCAGGGAGGAGGGACAAGAAAAAAATAGCCACATAACCTTTAAAGTTAGATTTTAGTAATGTATCTTCTTTTAACTCATTTTTAATCTTTTATTATGCTTGGCTTCATGCATGGAGTAAGTAAATTCTCTGCAACACATAAGGAAGTTCCCTTGGATAAAAAAGTACACTATTATTATATACACTGTTATTTGTTAGATACCTGCTTCTTGGCTGAGGCAGAAAGGGATTTTAATGCCTGTAATTTCTAAGGGATTTCATTTATATTAAATTTGTGGTAAGCCAGGAATCTTTTGTTGTAAAGTTGTAATATTAAGCAGCAGTGAAACCCCTACCTGGGTCATAATGAGGGGTGTGCAAATTATTTTGAATATGTTTGGCTGATGAACTAAAAAATGGAAGTAAAAAATCCAATACGTCTTATTAGACCTAAAACTAGAGACTTTTTGTCCATCAAGAAGGTGAGGGTAGGGGTCACAGTGAGAGGATTTTATTTTTTTTAGTCAATCCGAATAGTTTTATTTGACATTAAATGATACTTAATTTTCAGGCACTTATAATGAAAAACAAAGGGTTTTAGTAGTAGTGGTAGGGGCTGCTTTTAACAAATAGCTTTAGGGTTAGGTACTCACTCCAGAGTGGGGAGCCAATGTGCCATTTCCTTCTTTGCCAGAGGAGTATTGCATGTTTTTGAGGGTAGCCTACTCATGAATCTGCAGCATACTACGGTTGGGGCTTATAATCATCTGTGCGTTATGTTCCACTTTGTGTAAAATACGTAAATACTTTAATACTTATTTGTTGAGATGGAGAGTGAGTATGACAATAATACTGTTGTATTCTGGTGGTTTGGGAACTCATCTGGAGGGTAGGAGAAAAGAGCTGGACCCTCCGTTTCAGTCAACATTTATAACTGAACAGCTTCAACAGAAGCAACTGAAAGCAAACCACCGTAGAAGGTCTTGTACAATAGTAGACAAAACATTCTTCTGTGAGATGTGAGAAGTTCAGATGATTTGAACATGCTTTTATACCCTATCATAGCTGCTGGGCATTTGGGGAAAGGGGTACTACAACCTTCTCTATTCATGTCAATTTATCCTGTTATCTCCTTTGCCTCTCTTATATTGACTATAAACTAAATATTTTGGAGATCTCAGATTGTTTTGACATTCAGTCAAACTCAAATAGATTCAAACTATTTGATTATTAAGACTTTGAAAAAAAATTGTTTACCCTGAAATTGACATTTTTTTAGTGAATTTTTAAAAAAAAATATATTGTAAAAAGTAAAATATTGCCAGGCTTTAGTCATAAGGGGCAGCTATACACATGATGCAAAACTGCTCTGATGCGCTGAAATTTCAGTGTGTCGGAGCAAACTTGATTAACCCAGTCTGCTGGAGCATGGTAATTACAATGCTTTAGCAGACTTCAGTGTCTCATGTATCAGTGTCCCCACCCTGAAAATTACAGCTGGGGGGTGGGAGGAAGGGATTGGGGTGTGTGTGGGGGTGCTTTAACTAAAGCTCATTTAGCAAGCTTTAGTTAAAGTACCCCCCCACCAACATTTTTCAGTGCAGGGGTGATGATACATGAGATGCTTTAGCGTAGGTCTCACAGACTCTCTAATTAAGAACCCCCCCTTCTCTCCCCTCCACACACTCACTCCCAGATCACATGTATAAGTACCCAAGGGTAGTAAAAAATAGGACACTTGGAAAAGAAACCTGTATATCAAAATTAATTATACAAGAGATTTCTAGCTCCTTTGTGCATTTTATTTAGCTCAATACTTCACATATGGTAAGCTTAAGACAGTGAAGAAAACATTACTTATCATGAAGGATATACATGTAACATTTCTGGCTTTTTAAAATCAACAGTTTATACAGGTTACAGGGTTTCTCTTCAGAGGAGCTAACATATTTTTCAGTTGGCTGGGTTTCTTGGTGAGAACATAATCCCTTCATTTGTTCAATTATCACCCAGCCTTCCAAAACACAGACAGGCAAGCATTGGGACTTCTCATTGTAGAGGTCTAGGCTAAGGCTGTTCAGCTAGAGGCTCATGATGAGTTAATCTGCAGCCCCCAGGCTCTCATTTAGCTACCTGCCCAGGCATGAAGCCCTGGGCTTGATATTTGAGGCCTATGGGGCAGGCAGTTCCTGCTGGTGCCCAAAAGTTGGAAACTGTGGCCTAGGCTGCCTTCCTTCCCTTTACATGTCTGCCACCTCCTCCTTTTACTTTCTTATTTTCCTTTCTTTTAGTATATTGTGTTTTGAGATATACAGAACAAACTGAGGCAGATTAAATTCTTCTCTTTGCAATAAATGTTACTGTTTTCTTGGAGTGTCTTGTACTAATATTATTATTATAGTCCTTTCCCTTCATTCTTCTATTTCCAAATCCCATCACACACATAGGAAATTTGAAATTATCCAGCTCTCTGATTTTTATTCTTACTTGTCACTTCTGATTGTGTATGTAGCTGCCACTGATCAGTTTGCCCTTCTGACTGAGCTTTCAGGTCATACAGCCTTCTCAACAGCTGCTGCCAGTACTGCTGTTTAGCCAGCTGGTAACAAAGCTTATGAACCAAGCAGCTCCCCCTATTCCATATTTCTCTTTCTTTCTTTGTTTCTTTCTTTTTTTTTCTTTTTTGACATATCCAGGCCATGTTGTCTTATCAAGTAGAATGTTTGAGCTATTTACTCAACCAATGTGAGAATTGGGAGAAGTTTCTAATAAGCTTTAAGGGATAAATTACTTATGCTGTAAGACTTGGGGGTGTTCTAAGGATAAAGACTACAGCTGACATTGTGGGGAGGGTTCATCTATATCTCTTGTATCCAAAAGCAGTCTAAAATCATGCACTTGTAATGTATGGGTCTTAACGCTTACATTTTAAAAAAAATATTTCCAAAAAAAGATTGGCTAAAACTGTTTTGGGCACTGAAATGTAATGGCTTAAATTACAGCTAAGAGAAAATCAGTTTGTGGTGTTAACCTATTAAAGAGAGCAACATTTCATTGTGGAATTCTAAATGGTCACATGGTAGAAATTTATCCTCTGTGAACTAAATAAGTAAACCTCAAACTGTGTAAAAAAAAAAAATCTTTTTACAAATTATCTTTGGTTCATTTACTATAACCATGCACTTAGAGTATGCTTTAAAAAAAAATCCATAAGCTTTAAAAAATCTTTTATGAAATCTTTTGGCTTCAGAAATATGGTTACCTTGCCACTTATTTCATTTATAGTTTATATTGATTACTTTAATAAGTACTTCACTAAAATATATGGAACATTGTAAAAGATATGTAGGTGTGTGGTTTTCTGTTTTAATAACTGGATTTAGAATTCTGTCATTGTTTGCTTTTATTTGGGAAGGTATGAATATTAGGGTGGCAGAAAACTTCTCTTCTGTGACCTGAGTTCTTACAAACTTGTGCTATTTTATGTATGTTCCTTACTGTTCTTCAGCTAAAGTATTTCTCCACATCTTTGTGTTTTTCTTAGCTCAGCTGGTAAAACTTTCACCTGCTTCTGATTTCCTGTATTGGAACTGTCCAGTTAATCTGGGATGCAGCAAATACTGTTTCCTTCATTAACTGCTTTCAACTCGTAATGCCCCAATGTCTAACTCCACTACTGTTAGTCTGACTCCTATATCCTAAATCAAATATTAATACATATTCTTGATTTTCCTCTTCAAAACTCCTCTGTTATTGACAGATATTACACAAAGTGGTTTAAATAATCAGAAACTGGTTTAAACCTGTAACAGAACATAAGTTCAGTGCACATAAACCATTTTCAAAATAGCTAAAACTTGATTAAGATAAACCTGGTTGAATGTATCAGACTTAGCTGATTTGGGTCAAACCAGTTTATGCAATGTTTGTCCCAGACCCCTTGCTGGTTTAAATTAAATCAGACACCTCCAGCATCCTAGCATGCTCTCTGGACTGGGCAGGGCTCTCAGCTGCACAGCAGAGCTGGCCCTTCCCCTCTGCTCCCTTGATGGAGCTTGGCACAGACTGCAGGTGTCCCTACTTCCTACCTTTCCTCTCTATCCCCTCTGCCTTAAACAGACATCTCAGCATTAGATAGCAGAACATATGCTGGCTATGGTCTGTGCTGTGGTGGATGGAACAAATACAGAATCAACAGGTAGCTGGTAATGTCCCTTTGTTTTCTTAATGAGGTGGTAAACATTGAGTTAGGGGTGATAAACACTGTTATCAATTCCCTGACAGGCTGGTCAGAAGTGGTAGGGGGGAACCCCTCCCTAATCAAAGCACTAGCCATGCCCCCCTCAGCTCAGCACTGTGCATGGGAAGGGAGGACTGCACTAGCACCCCCTGGCTTCTAGCCTGAGCCATTACAGGCATATGCCTGCATGCCTGCATTTCTGGGATGTCTGTGTAGTTACAAAGTGATTTAGCCTATGCAGGTTAGACTAACCTGCAAAGATTGAATCAATTCAAGCTCAGGCTTTTTGCATGTCCGTCCCTAGCCCTTTTGTCTGTATGTCAGTTTCTTATTACATATGTCTTTACTCTTGTTTGATGCTATTCTTTCAACTCCTTCCTTTTCCTTCTTCCAGGCTAGTTCTTGTTCTTTCTTTCCATATATTCACTAGCACTGCTCCTTCCCTTGCTATAAAGTATCCCCAGATCATTGTTTATTAGATTATGTTCTTTACACCTAAATGTAGACATGATCATTACTACTTCAAAAATACAGGAAACCCTCACTATTCGTGAGTTTGGCATTTGTGGTTTCAAATATTCAAATGCCAAACCTGCTTCTTAAATGCACATAAAGGAGCTCCTTGGGAGCTCTGTGCTTCCTTGCTGCTGGTCTCCCACCGCCGCCAGGCTCCCACAGTCAGGCTTCTGCCACTGCTGCTGGGCTCCCACCACTGTCACTGCGTTCCCACCACTGTGGTCCCACAGTTGCCAGAGCAGCCATGCTCTCCACAGCCACTGGGGGCACTGAGTTCATGAACACAGTGCCTTATTCATGGATTTTGCCATTCGCGGGGAACACAAGAACATATCCCTGTGAATAGTGAGGGTCGCCTGTAAAACTAAACCTGACTGAGTCTATGGATGCATCTTGTAGGGGAAAGATCATATCTGACTATCCCACATAATATGGAACACAGTTAGTGCTTAGCAAAAGGAGTACAGATTGATCAAGATGAAATATAATGTTAGTTGGTAAAGTTCCCCCCCCCAGTAAAGGGTGGTGCAGCTTGTAGTGCAGGGGCAGTGCAGGGCAGCCTGCAGCTCAGTGCAGCAGGGGAACCATAGACTTTAATATAAATTAGGTTATTATGATAATTGCACAGAACTAATTGCAAGGAAAAGATATCTGAATAGTGAAAACACCTGCCTGGTAAGATTTAAATTTTGATTTACTAAAATCTCTGGAGAATGATGCTACCTTGTGAGAAAAAGCTTCCTGCATATTTTTGGTAATGTTATTATCAGTTCTCACTAGATCAGAATAAAAATAGAAGAAAAATATGTTCAGCCTTTCTACCTTTGTAGTGCCAAGTACAGTAAGGCAACTTTAACTGGCATGTGTACTATAGTGAAGTCAGATAACTTCAAAGTTTTGAATTCCTGCTGCTATAAAATGGAATAAAGTATTAAACTTATTTGTATACATGCATTCTAGATAACCTGTGTCTGCAGGCATCCAAAGGCTGCACTTGCACATTCGAGGCAATGTTGGATTCCTTCTTCAATGACAGCCTTTTGTGAGAGATTACTTCTAATGTACAGGAAATATTCATCATTCTCCAGAGTGTCACCATGAATCTAGATTACTAAAGCTGAGAACTGTTCATTAGGAGCTTGTTGGTGGGGGATCCTAGTCTTCTGAATGTTAAGTGTCAGTCCCATTTTCTTGTATGCCTTGGTAAAGATGTTAATGATTGTCTGAAAGTTTGCTTCCAAGTAAGCACACATTATGGCATCATCAGCATACTTGAGCTCAGTGATTTGAAGTCTGGGTGGTCTTGGTTTTGGCGTGGAGTCAGCTAAGGTTGGAGTCAGCTAAGTCCATCCATTTGGTAGTTTAGCTCCACTCTGGCTGGAAGCCTGTTGATGGTCGGATGTAGCATCACTGCAAGGAATATTGAGAAGAGTGTTGGAGCGATGGTACAGCCTTGCTTAAATCCCATTTTAACCTTTAAGTGATCTGTGATAGAACTATTGCTGTGAGCCACTGCTTGCATATAGTTATGGAACAGGCAGAGAATGGTGAAAAATTTCAGTGGGCATCCATACTTCAGATGGATCCTTCACAACACTGCTTGGCTGACAGAGTTGAAAGCTTTTGTGAAGTCAGAGAAGGCCATGTAGAGAGGCTTATGTTGTTCCTGGCATTTCTCCTGCATCTAGTGAGCTGTGAAGGTCATATGATTCCATGTCAGTTGTGCCTCTCAGTGCCCTAAATCCACACTGAGATTCTGGGAAAAGTTCTTCAGCAAGTGGTGGACAGCATGTTGATCCCTCTGCAGTTAGTCTTGTTTCCTTTCTTGAAGATTTTCACAATCATGGTGTCCCTGAGGTTGCCTGGGATTTCCTTATCACTCCAAATCCTTAAGATGAGGGCTTGAAGCTGTGATGTGAGCTCCTCTCTCCCCTGTTTGAAGATTTCCACAGGTATTCCATCTGCTTCAGATGCCTTGTCCTTCATCTGCTTGATGACTTTTTCCTCACCTCATCAAGGGTTGCAGGGATTTTGAGACCATCTCTGACTGGGTGTTGCAAAATGGAACTGAGAACACTTTCATCAACAAAAGTGTCTCAATTGAGAAGGTCTTCAAAATGCTCTTTCCACCAGGCATTGATGATTCCTCTTTCCTTGATCAGTTCTCCTCCATCCTTAGGTCTCAAAGGGGTTGAAAGATTGTGGCATCAGATCTGAAACCAAGCTCATGTTTGATCAAGCAGTCATGATCCCTACCTTGCTGAATGGAGGTAAGACATGGATAATGGTCAGGAGACATTTAAAGTTGTGGAATATCCCTTAAATCAAGTGGGAAGATTGATGCACTAACATTAGCATCCTCCTGCAAGCAAACACCACAAATATTGAGGCGATAATCATTTGACATTAACTTCATTGGGGTGGCCTTGTCTCTGGGATGTCCAACTCCAGAAGCAAGTTTTATTCTCCCAGCTCAGTCAAGGCATACGCTCAAGATGAGGCAGTGAAAGTGCTTCAGAGATTTCCTCAAGGCCAATTTAAAAAAAATGCAACATTGGTGTCAGCTCATGGGAGACTGTCACATAGGACTGCCCCAAATGGAGGAAGAGTCTGCTGCAGGGATTTCAGTACTTTGAAAACTCCCAACAACAACAGGAGTTAGAAAAGTGGGAGCAGTAGAAATACCAAATCAATAATCCAGTGCCACCCACCCCAAGAAAAATACATATCCTGGCGACAGTAGAGTCTGTCAATTCTGGATAGACCTCACCAGCAGGGATCCTGGTTTTCTCTGATTAAAAGAATCCTAAATTTTCAAGTTAAAAAAAGTACCCCCAAATCCACATTTTTCCATGATTAAAATGAAACGCCTCTAATACATAGATGTGTGTATATATAGTGGTGTTTCATTTTGATTACAAAAAAATGTGGATTTTGGGTTACTTTTTAACCTGAAAATTGGAGACATTTTTTTTTTTTTATTAGAGGGAACCAGGATTCCTGCTTATCAACCATCTTTAGATACACAGATAAGACAATCATGAAAGACAAATCATCCTTGATTGTGAGGGATTGCTGAAGATTTTAGTTAAACTTTTAGGCTCATTGGTCCAACAAAAATTCCAGCATTTGTAGTCCAGCAGTTCCCAAATTCTGATAGACTTGAGTACCGCCAGTATGAAATGATAGAGCCCTAAGTACCAGCAGCAAACTTTTCATACACATAGGTGACAGACTGTGTATTAAAACAACTTGTAAAACATTTAGTAATCATAAAACATTGTTTTATCAGTTACAGAATTGTATAAAACAACTATAAATTGGGAAAAAGACAATGTAAACTGGGGGTAGGCAACATTTTTGGCCAGAGTACCAAAAAAATCATGTGTACCCTGTACGGTGCTGGAGTGCATGGAACATCAGAAAAACAACACTGGGGCAGAACACACTGTATATTAATATAGTTAATAATCATAAATGTTGCTGCTTTTTTATTTTTACAGTAAATACCAGGGTTTCTAAAAATTCAAAACCTGGTGACAATACATAAAGCTTCAGGTACTATTTTTTTTTGTTAAGGATGTTGTGATGAGGGGAGAGAAGCATGGGGAGAGCAGATGCTAGGGAGGTGCTGCGGGCAGGCTGGCCCAGCCGGGCTGTTGGGAAGGTGGCAGCTGGAAGAGAGGGGTTGGTGGCTCAGGGCTCTGCAGACTCGGGCTGCAGCAGGGGTGCTCTACAGCACCAGAGGTGGGGCTCGGCCCAAGCCACACAGCTCTTCAGGGGTGGAGTGCAGCTGCCTGTCCACAGGGGCATGCACCTAGTTGGGGCAAGACGTGAGGCTTGGGGGGGCTCCCTGCTCAGCCTGTGTGCATCAGGTGCAGTGTGAATGGGGTGGAGACCCCCCCCTGGGTCACAGCAGGGACTCCCTGGGCAGGATGCCATGTGCCTGCTGCCACCGGGCAGGCAGAGGCACTAAGTAGTGGCAGCAGGGGGGGAAGGGCTGTGTGCAATCTGGGGCAGGAATGGGTGGCATGTGCTCCCCATGCCTGCCCCAAGGTGAGTACAGTGTCAGGAGTGCCCCCATACCCCACTGCCTCCAGAGGTCCCCATGTCCCATTCAGGTCTGGAGGCAGCACCATATGGTGAAAAGACAAGCATGCAGCACACCTTCCCCTGCACACAGATCCGGGGGAAACAAGCCTCCCATGTCTGCCCTAAGGAACCTTCTCCCCACATCCCTGGAAAGGCCCCAGCTGCCTTTGTGCCAGTCCTGCCATGGGGATAGGGCAAGTAGGTCCAAGGGGAGAAAACCCCCGGCAAGCAATATGCTGCTGCTGTGCTCTTCACCATGCTACAGCTGCCTCCAAAGCTGCGTGGCACGCCATATGCCTGCTGCTGCTGGGTGGGCAGAGGATGCAGTGCAGCCTGCATGTGGAAGGCACAAGGCATTGCATGACACTCCCAGGCCAGTGGCAGTGTAGTGCAGAGCTCATCATGAAGCAGCAGCCCACCTTTGCCCCATGCACAGATCCAGGGGGCCTTTTTTCCCCATGCCTGCCCCAGGGTCTGCGCAGAGGCAGGGAGTGCCCCCCCATGCGCCTGGATGAGCCACGTGGGCTCTCACCATTGTACCACCCATCCTGGTGGCCCATTAACCGCATCCCCTGCCTCTGTTCCCTTACCTCCCTCACCTTGATCTGTGCCCCACCTGTTCCACCCAACACACTTACCTACTGGGTGCTGTGTTCCTGTGTGCAGCAGGCTGCTGCTGGGATCTGGATGTGTAAGGCCTCTCCCCACAGCCTTCCAAGTACTACTTCCAGGTTGTCTGTGTACCACTGGTGGTACATGCACCATAGTGTGGGAACTACTGTTGTGTCTGTGTAAGTCCTGGATGTGCTTCAGAGTAACTGTAATAGGGAAGAATGAGCTCCACTGCTACTTATGCCTTTGGAATACAGCTTCTGGTCTCATGGCCATAATTCTAAAATAGATCTCTATGACCTAAAAGAGAATTATAATAGTTATAAAAACAGGGTGGGCCACTCAGGCCATGGGCTGACCAACTTTAACACGTTAATTTAGCCTGCCATTCAGTTAAAAAATAGCTATACAGTTTTAACTGGAATGATATTTGTGTGTTATATAAATTAACATCATGGCCCACCCCATTCTACGGCCTATGGCAGGGGTATTATCCTTTCTGGAGGATCCAGTCTGCTCTCAGTAGATTACAGAGACTATTTTTCTCTGTTGAAGAATAAAGATCAGCTAGAAGTAGAAAGCTAAAAGAAGCAATAATTTATCCTCTGAATTGTTATAGAACATTTGGTGGGGAGGATGATGAGGGAGAATGATCATATGCTTCCCCCATGCGTAATGGGTTTGTATGTTCTGAGTAGACCTTTGTGTCTTAGGCTTCAGATTCTTTCAAGAAAGGTCAATTCTCACCAACTGGAGCACCGTTCTGTCTTTTCTTCCTGAAAATAAGTTTACTCTGGCATTGGAGTGGATTCAGGGATGGGTGACAAGAATGAGCAGCCTGTTTTAGAGGGAGGATATCTTGCAGAGAATGCCAGAGTTACAAACAAATCATTTTGAAGCGGCTCTGGAGCCTTTGCTCAGGATTGATTGATTGTACTTTCTTGAATACAACTTGAAGTACAATCAATTGTGCATTCTTTTCCCATGTGGTATCACTTAAATGCAACATGTTTCTCTAAAATAAAGTCAAGAGTTGACATGGCAGGAGATGGAATAAAAACAATTAACTTTTACAGAGTCTAATTGTACAAGTCTTTAAAAGGTTCTGCCTAGTTTTGTGTGTTGCTGTGACTTCCATTTAGCCCCATATTCACTTACATGTTCAGTATCCAAATAGCCTCCCCTCTCAAATCAAGTTGTAGACAGCACACTTTCTTTAATTGTGAGATAGGATGAATGACTTAAGTGACTGTCTGCTCCAGATGCAGTAGACCTATTACAGGAGCTAAGTGTTGAGTTGTATTTCTTCAAGGGCACTAATTCTAGGAATGTAGCTTCTGTTTCTGTTTGGTCTGTTGAGGATGTTTTGTATGCCCACATACTGTAGCTAACAGTCTGAGTCAGTAAAGAATGGCAGAGGTCATGCTAATAGTAGAAAAAGGATTCCAGGCATTCTTTTATATGCTAAAATTCTATTGTTGACAAATTGAAGCTTTAGTACAACCTGTTAAGTGTTTAAAAATTCACTTTGCTGTGTTAACGCTGTTATTTTTAACATCATACCCTTTCTTCTAATGAAGAAAGGGAGCGGGAGCTACTTTCTTCTGTCCCTTCCTTGATACTACGGAAAGTCCTTCAAACAGGGCTTTGAAGTGGTGGTTTACTACAGAGCAGTGGTTCTCAACCTCTTTGCCATAGTGGGCCACACTTGTTGCTCTCACTGTCTTATGTGGGCTGCACCCCACAGCTGAAGGGGCCCATATCTGCCAGGCATGTTCGGGGCATCTTGTCCCGCTGCCCTCCCCATAGAGCCTACTGGTCTAGTAGGTGTGACCTGGCACTGGGCAGGAAGGCTTGGTGCTGTTGCTAAATGCCCCATACCAGCTGCACCTCCATAGTGAGGCACCCTTTTCCTGCCTGGCAGCAGCAGCTTTGCAGAGTTGTGCCCCCCACTGTAGCAAGGTAGGCATGGGGCACCTTGCCATGGCAGAGTGGCCAGCGTGTGGCTCCTGGCAGCAGCACCAAGCCTCCCCACCCTGCTCTGCTACAGAGAATCCTGGGGGAAGGCAGCAGGGTCAGAATCTCCAAGCCCACAGCCCACATCTGCCCTACACATAAATCTGGCGGGGCATACGCCCTCCTATGCCTTCCTTCTGGGAGTGAGTGCAGTGGTAGGGAATCTGCCCCATCCTAGCAGCCCCCCAGATGAGCCATTGGGCCTTACAGCCATACGTTCCTGCCCTGGCCGTGGGCCCCACAAACTGCCCCAGCTGGGCAAGACCCCCCCACCCCCCAGCCCTTGCCCTGCCTGCTCTACCCTACCTTACCCTACTTTGTTCCCTCCCTTATCATGGGGGCCACAATCTGTCCCCTCTTCCCCCACGTAGACTTACCTGGAGGAACTATGGGAGCTACTCCCTGCTGCCTGGCTGTTATGTACCTGTGTGTGTGTGTGCACATGCAAATGGCGCTCCCTACCTCCAGTCACCCTCCTCCCCATCCCCACAGTCCCAAGCAGCCCCCTGAAGGCTGGAGTTCTGCCAGCCTGCAAGGAGAAACCCACTATTTCCCTCATTTTCCTCCCTGACTAACAAACTACAGGCAGCAATCTTTACTGTTTTGCTTTTTTTTAACAGGAAGTCACATGGTCCACAGCAGTGTGGCTGATTGGGCTGCAGGTTGAGAACCACTGCTTTAGAGCAATTTTGGGGGAAAAATCCTTGGATGATGGTGTTGCTGTGGACGTAGTCTTTCTAGACTTTAAGAAGGCCTTTGATACTGTCTCTCACCCCATCCTCATTAATAAATTAAGAGACTGCAGCATTGATGCCTGCACAGTTGGCTGGGTAAAAAATTGGCTGATGGGGCACACCCAGAGAGTAGTGGTGGATGGGTTGTACTCAACATGGTGAGATGTGAGCAGTGGGCTCGGGGCTCGGTCCTCAGACCCACACTGTTTAGCATCTTCATCAGTGACTTGGACAGAGTTCTTTCCATCCCGTTGTCCATGTTAGCTGATGACACTAAGATGTGGGGTGAGGTGGATACACTTGAAGGGAGAGAGAGGCTGCAACTAGATTTAGGCAGACTACAAAAGTGGCCAGATAAGAATAGGATGATGGGGTTCAACGTAGACAAATGCAGGGTGCTGCACCTTGGGAGAAGGAATCCACAGCATGCGTACAGGCTGGGGAGTTCCCCTCTTGCAAGCACAGAGACGGAATGGAATCTTGGAGTCTTTATTGACACGTGAGCCGCCAATGCCAGACCGCAGCCAGCAAAGCCCGCCATACCTTGTCATGCATCCAGAGATGCATCTCAAGCCGGTCCAGAGAGGTGATGCTCCCCGTCTATGCGACTTTGGTCAGGCTGCAGTTGGCATACTGCGTCCAGTACTGGGCGCTGCACTTCAAAAGGGATGCGGCCAGTCTGGAGACAGTTCAGAGGAGCGCCACCCACTTGGTGAGAGGGCAGCAGGACAGGCCCTACGAGGAGAGACTGAAGGACCTGAACCTGTTCAGCCTCAGCAAGAGGAGGCTGAAGGAGGACCTGGTGCCTGCCTACAAGCTCATCAGGGGGGATCAACAGCAAATAGGTAGAGCCCTTTTCTCCCCAGCACCACTTGGGGTGACAAGGAACAATGGTCATAAGCTGATGGAGAATAGGTTTAGGTTAAAGATCAAGAGGCAATCTTTTATAGTTAGGGAGGACAAAATCTGGAACCAACTTCCCAGGGAAGTGGTCCTCACCCCTACCGTGGGAAAATTCAAGACAAGGTTGGATGATCACCTGTCTGGGATCTTGTGAACCCAGCATTCATTCCTGCCTGTGGCAGGGGATCAGGCTAGATGATCTGTTCAGGTCCCTCCTGACCCTAGCTACTATGAAACTATGAAGATTTTTAGGCATTCAGAACAAAGGTGCTGGGTGGGAGGACGCAAGTCTTTTCTGGCATAAGGAAAAGGGAGAATTTGAGATGTAAGGGGTAAATAAAAGCTAAGGAAAATGGAAACTTGGAAAGTAATATATGTTCTTTTGCCCCTCTCCCTCCCTTCCCAATAAAAAAGCTTATCTGGAGGGGAAAATAGGTCAATGGGAAACTGGAGAGAATAAGGGAGAAAAAGTCTAATAAAGATGCAAGGCAGAGGTGGGCAAAATGCAGCGTGTGGGCTGGATGCGGTCTGCCTGGACATTCTCTCCAGCCCACGGGGCCCCTAAAACATTTAGAAAATTAATATTTATCTGCCCCTCACTGCCTGTTACACAGCCCTTGATGGCTTGCCAAAACTCAGTAACAGGCCCTCCACCCAAAATAATTTCCTGCACCTGATGTAAGGAAACTGGATTAAGAAACCATATTTTTTTAAGACAATGCACTGAAGAAAAAAGCAGAAAATAAATATAAATATTAAGGCTAATGAAAAACAGTTTGAAAATCACAATTAAATGTAGATGGCTGATAGCAATATGTATCAGCAATCCCTAGCAGTCAAGGTCATCCCTTGCAGTCGATTGTCATCTATGAATGCTTGATCTGTGGGTCTGAAGATGACTGACAAGGCCTATCTGAGATTGACAGACTCTGCTACAACTCGGGCACGTGCTTCTGTGTGGAGTGGGTGGCTCTGGATTCTTGATACAGTCCATGACACGCTGTTTCTGCCACTCCTGATTTTCTGTACCCTGTTGTCATTGTAAGGTTTCAAAATACTGAGTTCCTTGCAGCAGACTCTTCCTCCATTTGGGATGGTCCTGGTTCATAGGGTCCCATGAGTTGATGCTGATGTTTGTAGAGAAAGAACCAGTGTTCTAGCACAGCATTAAAAAAGTCTGTGAAAAATATGGAACAGCTGTTTAAAGGAATCTAATTTATATTAAATAGGTAGAGGGCACTATTTTGTACTTTATATTTTATGCATGATCTTCATTGGCAAAAGACTATTAGATTATTGAACTGGAAAATATATTAAGCTCTGAACCTAAAGCCTCAGGGATCTTTTTAATTTAGGCTTCTCCCTGCCTGTCCTAGCTGGCAAAACCAGAGGTACAGAGCTGTGAAATCTGCTGCTGACTAATGATCAGTTGTGTTGCCATTGTAGATGATGAGAGGATGTTCAAATCAGTGACTTTCACAAAGATCAGTTGCATTGGTTCTGTGTTGCTTTTGAGCATTGCAGTGTTTAACTTGTAGGTACCCAAGTATTTTAATACAACTGTGCTATTGTAATTCCAGAGGAACATAAGGACTTTGAAATTTGATGAGGTCAATGGTCAATCTAATTCAATATCCTGCCTCTTGACAGTAGGCCAGGCCTAGATCTTTCAGAGGAAGATGCAAGACCCCTGTAATAGACATAAATGAAATGTTTACAGCACAAATTTACAAAAATGTATTTCCAGTGATCTGGAAAAAGAGTGCCAAAATCAATATTGGAATTTTCCAGACATTCCAAATTCAGAGACTTGTGAATAATGAGGGCATTGGGAACTGAATAGCTTGATAAGCTCAGTGCAAGTGAATAATTTGCATTGCAATACAGAAAAAATGTAAAATCATAATTGGTGAATTGGGGTATTTAGTCCTGGGAAACAATAATTCTAAAAAAAGAAGGGATGAAGGTCCCCATGGATAATCAGTTGATCATGAGCTCCCATTATGAGTCGGTAACCAAAAGAGCTAATGCAATGCTTTAGTATGTAAAGAATAGCCTGTAGACTAGGGAGATTATATTATTTATGTATTCGGCACTGGTGTGACTGGACCGTGATTGTGTCAAATTCTGCTGTTACCAACATCCTTCTTGAATTCTTAAAATGGAGAGGGGGCTGAAAGAGTAGGTGTGAAGATGAGATTTTTGGAGTGGCTTCCTTTAAAGCAGGCTTTCCAATCTGTTAATCTATTTAGTTAAAAAAGATAGTTAAAGAGATGATCAGTCTGTAAGAAAATTAATGGGACTCCTAGCACTCTTTAGTCTAGTAAAAAGTAAAACAAGAACCAGTGGCTGGACCTTAAAGCTAGACAAATTCCAATAGAAAATAAAGTGGAATCTTCAAAGGGTGGCATAATTAATAATTAGAATAACTTTACGGGCTGTGCTGGATTCTGATCACTTGAACCTCTAAGCAAGGCTGGATGCTTTTGAAAATGCTTGTTTTTTAAATAGAAATCAGTTCAGAGAATTCTTATGATCTGTATTAGGCAGGAGATCATCTTTAAGGTATGTCTATACTGCTAAGTCATGCACCAGACAGCGCTCGACTGAGGTCGTCCTGCTCTCTGCATTATTGTCTTCCCCACCGGAAGTAGCATAATCACCTTCTTGCAGCAAAGCCGATTTGTGTGTGTGTATGGCACTATACCAAGGGGGCTTCATTTTTTCTAGTTTGGGAGATAATGTGTGGGGAGCAGGTGCTGTGTGTATCAGTAGAATGCTGCCTGGCACCGTAAATCAACAGACCCTTTATGATCACAGTGGTTCCTTCCAGTGTTATGAATTAATCCTTTCCTTTTAATGAATTTTTCAAGGCCCTTGGCCATTTTTCTCACTTCTCTGTAAACCAGCTCCAAATGTGCAACATCATCTTTTGAAATGGTCTGACCATTGCATGTGAGATTCGGGATGAAGCTGCCTCATTGATTTCTATAAAAGGGCATTATGTTTTCAATGTTTGCCATCCCATGCCTTATGCATCTTTTTACCTTGTTTGTTTTTTCATATCACGGCTTCAAACTGAGCAGAAATTTTCCCTGAGCATGCCCCCCCCCCAGTTTCCTATTTGGGTTGATGTAACTAATTATAGAAACATGTAAAAGAGTAGTTCAGATGTTTTCTTCAAAGTGCACTTGTCACTACTGAAGTTTTTAATTTGTCAGTGTTGCCTTTTCCACCTGATTTGTTCAGCTTTATCTGAAGTTCCTCACAGTTCTTTTTGATTAAGGCCTACAAAGTAAATGTCATCTGCAAACTTGGCTCCCTTACTGACCATCCCTCATAGTAGGTAAGAGTATTTGAATGATACAGAGCCTTGTGCAAAGGCAAAGAACTTTTTGATCTGAATAGTCTTCCATAGTGAAAAATGACAGTTTAGTTGCACTCTATCTTCTGTCTCTCAGGCCATTTTAATCAATGATATCAACTCTAGCAGGAAAAGTATGTAATCTTTCAACTTCTTGCCATGGTTTTTTCTTCTTTGACTAGTTGGCATATATAGCAGGTGGGTCAATTCCTGAATGCTAGATCTTTTTTTTTCCTCTAGTATTTCTGGCAGTTGAAAATTGGCGAAGTCACCAAAATAATATTTTGAAGAAATATTTTTAAGGGGTTTTTTTGTGAGAACAAACTTGCAAATGCTGCCCACACAGCAATTCATGTGGGAGGACTTGGATTATTTCAAACTGAAAGAGAGTGAATGTTAAGTTGGTGTGTTTACACCACCTCTGCAGTGATCCCAAGACTGCTGCTGAGATCCCAGTCCTGACTAGTTGTTTCTACTTTGCATATGCTGCTTAATGAAAAATGTCATGCAACCGTTCTTTGGTGTGTTACCAAGAATGGTTTTGGCATTACTCTGCCTAGGAGCATGTTACCTCCCTGCCTTAACCCACCACACTCTCCCCACCTTCAAGTGGCATATGTGGAGGGGGAACAAGTAGGATAGGCTTGTTTCTTTGAAGCAATTTTAGGATTACCCCTGAATGGTATGGATATATCTAGTGATTACTTACCTCATTAAAAAACAAAGCATTTAAAAAGCAAGGAAGTGATTAGTGAAAGTTCATTCTTAGGTTGTATCTTTCCAGGTTGGTTCAGGCTTACTCTCAGGTGAGGGTTTGTCAACACTGACAAATCAAGTTAGGCTATAAGAGGTATTGCAACCACTTCTCTTCCATCTGACAACAGCTATTATTTTCTCTGCATTTTGATTAATACTGCTGTCAACTGTACGTTGCTATTGCTGTGGTGTTGGTGGTAAAGTACATGGCACTTATGGAAGAGGACTATAAATGTCTAGTATATGGATATTTTGAAATTGAACAAATTTATAATTGGCAAACTGTGAAGTTGTAATTAGCTAGAAATTATCCTTAGGCCTTTCACTCAGATGTAATTACCAATGTCAGTTTCTCCTCTTTGCCAATTTTGACCCTGAAGAATTTTGAGTTAGGTTCCTTATTTGAGAAACCTACATTGCTTTAGGCTCTGTATACTTTTTTGCTAGCTATAAAACAAATGTTCTTAGCTTTTATGGGATCCCCAGAGGGACCACAGGTGCTGCCATGGCTGTTGATTTGGAAACATCAAACATGTTGCCAAAGGGGATGTGGTCAAAGGATCCTCAAAAGCTCTCTTCTTTATTCCATAATCATGCAATGACTGGAGGGATAAATACATTTATACCCGTTTAGATTTAACCTAATCCCCTCTGTTTTTGCCTTCAGCCCTTTACCCAATAATGTGCCTTTTTGGGGACCAAGGCATGATGTGTTTTGAGTCTTTTGTCTTCAGCATTTTGTGTATGAGCAAAAGAGGGACATCTTTATGGGCTTTGAGCTGCACTGCTTGTTGCTTTGCTGAATTTTCCACAGAAGTTCATCTATCAGTAATTCTTTATTCTTTTTTTCTTTTGAGGAGTCCAAATTTATCCTTTCTCACTTATTCCAGGAGCAACATATCCCTGCAGTAAAGAACACTTTTCACAGGAAAAGACCAATTTTCAGATTTCCTACTAGATTCATGTAGTGGCTAACTTTTTCCCCGTATGATCCTGGTGAATCAGAGTTCTGTTAGTTGAGTACAGCTCAGTTATTGTTGATCTTCTCAATCCCAGATGAAAACCAAGGATATATTTATGTTGCAGTCCATTCCTCACATTTGTAATTGGCTGTGTAAAACTAAAGTGTGCTAAGGACTTCCAACACAGAAATGAAGGTTCCTGACTCAGCCTGACTTCCCCTGGGTGAGGGTTACATTCTTTCTTTTGAAAGTAGGCAAAGGAACAAAAATAATGACTTCTTGGAAAGTGGAGAGTATGTGTCTGTTATATTTGTTTTCTTCATTAAATCTGCATTTAATATTTGTGCATGTAAACACTATTGTTATTGAAACTTTATAAAAACTTGAGGACTTCCCTGTAGTGGTCATAAATCCAATTTTAAAAGATACCGACTAGCACCTTCCTGTAGGATGCAATATGAATTTCTCTGTCGTTGATGAAAATCTGACAACTGTAGGGCAGCAAAACCATGGAGGCTGCCAGGAATTAATTGTCAAACTGCTGCTGAACATTGTGTAGGTTTGTCTTGTGTGGTTTTTAATTCACTTTACCTTCCATTTCAAAAGATTCCTCTGTTCCATCTGTATCTTAGTGTACTTATTTGAATTTTATCAGTGCAGTAGTAATAGGTCAATTGCATTATACTGCAGGTCAACAGAGTAAGTAAGCTTTTTGATGCGATTCTGAAGCTGAAGGTAAAATGAATCTTTAGAACAAACAAAACAAAAAGCTTTCAGAAGCAACATGGCCTTTTAATGGAGTTACTTTCATCCATCACTCTTTGAGTTTTCTTGTTGCAGTATATTACCACTTGCATTTATCACATAATAAACAAGTGATGGGGGATGCAAGATTCATCTTACATTTCCAGTATCAGCCTGAGAAATAAGTTGTGATTTATGAACTTGATTTCCCTTATAATAGATGAAAATTTCAGGTGACCTCTTTGCATGTTTCCCATTGCTCCTGGTATTGACAGAATTAGTAAAATAACATTTAAGACTACAATGTATACTGTGTTGTGTGTTTTTAAAAGCTGGCTTTTTAGCAATTAAGATTTGTTGGTTATAGAAATAAGTCTGTAACTTTGAATGCAAAGTCTGGTAGTACTTGTGGTGTATTTAACATTAAAATGCTACTTCATATTTGGTTCACAATTCAGATCAAGTCAATAAGGGTATCTATACATGAGCAGCAAGGCTGTTCTAACACTGTAATTACAGCATGTCAGAGCAGACTCAGTTAATCAAGTCTGCTGGAGTACAGTAATTACCGTGATCTGGCAGACTCTAGTGTCTTGTGCATCAATGTCCTCATGCTTAAAAGTGGTGGTGGGGTCACTTTAACTAAAGTTAATTCAAGCTTTAGATAAAGTGCCCCCACTGCCATTTTAAAGTGTGGGGATGCTGATACATGAGACGTTCTGGGTGCTTGAATTAGAGCAGCTTTTGGCAGTAATAGGAATCTTCTCTCATCATGATACTCACCTCTCGAGTATCATCAGACAAGGCTGGTGAGAAGTTGGTAAAATGCAGCCTAGTTCTGATGATTGATTGTGGACATCTAGTTGAAGGAAGCCATGTCTCCACCACTTTGTCAGGGCCTGGATAAAAAACTTATAGACAGGAGTATATTTTTATTAACCACCATACGACAAAATGTTGCTAGGAACAAGACACATCGTTCCGATGGTCCCATGATCTTCTGGTTTCTTGCTAACGAGCCCTGAAGGACCACATGCTAATAGATCCTACAAAGGTGGAAGCTGCATGGGTCCACCTGCAACTGCAAGAGTTGAGATGGCATTGGGCCTGGGTTTGTGTGTCTAGCTGAGGAGCTGGGACAATTCGAAGCTCCTGGAAGTTTGGGGAACTTTGCAAATTTAGGTGTAATGGACCTGGATTTGTGTAAGAAGACTATTCAACCATGATCTCCCCTAATGCATCTTTTAGAGGCTTGGTGGTATCCATCCAGTGAACCTACTATCTTCAGGTATTGCTGTATTTCTTCCTCTCAAATGGGGATTGTCATAAACCAAGTTATGTTTTGGGACTTGTCTGTTTTGTCTGAATAATTCTTTCATTTTATGTAATAGATCCTTTTGCTCTTTTTCTCCTTTCTGATCGCCTATGGAAACAGTGTATTATGGGCAAGTGATGTTCCAAGCTGACTCTCCTCATGGGGGAACAGGACCTATAATGTCTTACATAACCACTTGGGGCTGGTAGAGATCTTTCACTGCAGCTGCCAAGTCATATGTATAGGCAGAGGAATTGAGGTGCTGGGATAGAGAGCTGTCTTGAGGCAACCTCAGTCTATTCCTTAAGGTAAGTGGCAGCTCAGTGGGGAGTAACTCAAGGCCCTGGGGGTGCCCCCACAGGCAGGTTTGTGGCCTGGATGATCTAGTTCAATGAACCTAATAGATTCAAGGGCATCCAGGAATTTCCTGTATTTGGACTTTGTCAGGGCTCTGTATGTTCTCTAATGAGTTACTGGAATCTATTGACAACTCTTTCTTGTTATCTGAACCTTTTATAGGGAGGCAACTACACAAGATAAAGAGATATTTCAGTTTGCTTTACTTCAGGTGTTTTGCTCCCTGGTCATCTTTGGGCATTCTCTGGTTCATCTTGCCTACAACAGTGAACAGGGAAGTACGTTGTAACCCCCACCCTTTCAACTGGTGGATTTATGTTTTGCCCTATCCCTATCAAGTTGCAGTCAGGACTCATTACTTATGTGAATAAACTAATAGAATATCCCAGGTCCCAACTATAGCATGGGGGAACTCCCATGAAGGAGTCTGTAGGGTCAGAGAACTTGGCTGTATTTCTAGATAACTATTGGGTTTTGCTGATGTCTTCAACAAAGAGACAGACAGCAAATACCCTGTCACCTCATTGATTTTAAACTACTCTATAGGTAATGCATTCCTGTTTCATATCACCTGCTCTCTTTGCATCAGAGTTTCTAGCAGCTCAGGTCTCAAATTCCATCTCTTTTTTTCCACTTGGTTTCTACAGACAACACTGTTGATTAAAGTAGTAGCCTCCCATTCAATTCATGTTGGTTTGTTAAATGCAAACAGTAAATAAGGTGTAGATGTAAAAATAATTTAATACTGCCAGACACTTCAATAGGAGCAATGCTATTTATAATTCATATCAAATACGAACATAATAAGCACATCTAAACTAGACACTGACTGCGCAGTAGCTAAATAATACTGCATAGTAACATGTCACAGCACCAACAGTGCTAATGTGCTACTGCACAGTATTATTAGGCTACTACATAGTAGCATCACTTAAAAGGCGTTCACTGCTGCTACTGTACAATAACTCCAGTTACTGCTCATTTATTTGGTACTTGATTATACAAGTACTACATAAATGTGCAGTAACCACTGCATAGTAGTGCCTCATGTAGACATACCCAACATATAGGAAATGTCTTCTAAGGCTTGTTAGCTATGGTCCTTTATTTTCAGATTATTTTTTTTTGTATTTTTAAAGAATCACAGGCTGAATTAGACTTTCTAAAATTTTGCAGCTTTGCTATTAGGCTCATCTGCTCTCTTTTTATTCTTTTAGTAGAGACCTTAATGTCATAGTCTCGCTAATCAGCTATCAACAACTCATTTAACTGGCTTGCTTTGTTTATCTCTATCTAAGAGTGAGCTAGAGGATATTGGAGCTGTTTGAGTGAAAAAATAAAAAGTGTTGGTTAAATAAATGAAGAAGTTTCTAAGCTTTATTTTAAGTAGAAGGTACCAGAAATGTGTTATAAAGTAATCAGAGCTCCAAAAAAAGTTGCTGAACCATACTTGCTTAATCAGATAATTAAGACTGGAGTGAACTAATTTTTGACAGACTGACTGAGGACCAAAGTAAAACCTGTGACTACTGATTCACCAGCCATTTCAAACAAACCTTAACATATATTTTGAAAGTATGGTTGGACTGTGGTTCTGTTCTAACTTTGAATAGCAAAGAAAGAAAATTCAGTGACCTGGATTGTTGTAATTTGCCTGGTCTCTCTACTCATTCCATAGGGTACTCCCTTAATCAAAAACTGCCCTCCAATTGCTTTGTGTTTAAGTGGCCTAGAGATCTGCCCCATTTCTCACTTGTTCAGAGCCTATTGCCATTTATTCCAAAGCTGTAGTGTGGATGTTTAAGCACCACTGTGAAGTCAAGTTAGATAACACAAAACTGCCCAGTCAGTACAGATTAAAACTAATGACAACTTTAGTAAGACTTTTGACATAATGGACTTGCCTTGGTTCCCCCTGGTTAGGACCTCTTGATTAGCATTTTATCATTTATTTTTCTCACAATTGTGTTGCAATGTGACTTACTATTACTGTAGCTAAGGAGTATTAGGGAGATGAGGGAAGGCTGGAAAATCAGAAGACAGAACAAAAGGGAAGGTACTGAGAGTGGTGGTAGTTGGAGGAGATTGTTGGGGTTTTTTGTACTTTTTTTACTGCATGCTTATTAAGCTGCTGTTGTCACAGAATGAGTATCTGTCTATAGGATATTCACAGCCTTTATTTCATGAAATACCCTCAGTTTTGGGCTGTAGAACCGATGAATCAAAATGGTATGGCTGTAAGTAGAGATAACAGAGGTATTGAAAGCCGGGTATATGAGTGTGTCATGGTTTGCATGGGCTAACCTTGCTAAACTGACTGCTTTAAGTTTCCCTCAGTCACAGTGTATTAAATTATGTAGACATACTCTGAAAGACCGTTTTTATTGTCTAGTAATTCTTCAAGGACTCAGTTTTTTGCAACTGTCAGTTTATTCTTGCTCATATGATTGACATTGTCATTGATCAGAATAAATGTATTTTGCTGAAAAATGAAGGAAAAGTGTAGCATAACTAGGCACCTCTAGTGGATATCATAAATATGGGAAGGTTCCTCAGGGAACTGAAAGCACTCAACTATGCTTTGTGTAGTCTGAAACGCCAGGAAGGTGATTATCCTACAGTACCCCACTTAATCTCTGATTCAATAATTGGGTAATTGGTGTCGGTGAGCCACTGCATGTGCTTACATGAAAAGAATTATTATGGCAGTCTGTCCTTTTTACAGATGTATAAAGGCTATGACTGGATGCATTTCCTATTTAAGATGACAATTAATGCTGACACTGCTTAGCTGCTGACCAGTGGGGTATGTTTTTACCCCTTTCTCCCCACTTCCAAGCATGCATTGCAGTACAGCTTTCTCAGTACAAAGCGTATATTCTCATTTCTTCTATTAACCCTAAAATATGGCAGAAAACATACAGCATCCAATACAGTGCTTTTCTCCGATGGCAGAAAAAACACTACAGATTTTTCTGTTTCTGGATAAAGGTGTGTACTGTTTTTGTATAAAAACTCAGATTATCTTCACTGGAGGGGAGGAGAAACCCAAGAGGGGAAAAAAGACTCAGATTTTCTTCAGATTGTGTTGATATGATATGAACACTGTTTGAGTCATGAAAAATGTGTTTTAATGCCCTGTCCTTGCCTTGCATCTAAAATAACTGGAAAAAGCCTTCTGGCTCCAGGCCACCTGTCCAAACTCTCTCTGAAGGAGTGGCTCTGTTGGAGGTGTACTACAATGGACAACTCGAGTATCTTGGAGCCATAACAACAAAGAGGATTTACCACGTATTAATTTCTTCAGCAGATTCTCTGTTGGATACTGGTCTATAACACACTGCTTTGGCCTGCCCTTCATGTGGATGCCTGGCCTCATCTCCATAGCAACTGGGACATCTCTTGTCTTCAAGGCACTGACTCACCCCAGCACATGGAAAGGGGTAGATCTATGTAGTGAGACAAGATTATCTTTATTGGCTGCTCCATTAAAAACGTTGTGTATGTGTGTGTCATTGTCTTGCAATGTGAAATTAGAGGCTGTTGAAATATACTCTTGCATTTGCTAGAACTGTCATCTTTTAACTGTGAAACATAGAGTTGCTAACGTAAAAGCAGTAGCCTGACAGGCACTACTCCCGGACGTGTCAATATGCAGTCCCTTTTGGGAGTCATCAGTTACTAACCACTCCCTGAAGTGCCATAATTGTGTGTGCATGCAAACGCGTGTGTGTTTACTGGAAGACTGTCCTTTGGGTTTAATTGTTTAAAATAACCGTGACACATATCCAGGATCACAATAAACTTGTTAGATCAGTGACTTCTCTATTAGACTTTAAGGAAGTAGATGTTCATTATTACTGATGTCAAGAAAAGTGAGAATCCGGTGAGGATTTTGAACCCTCTCCATTCATGAAGGAGGGAGTTGCCTACAATTCTTTCAAGGATGCTAGCCTCACATTTGAGAAGCTGTAGGCACTTGGAACAACAATAAGCTTGAGAAGCTTTTGTGGGGGGTGGTAGTGGTGAGAAGGTGGTTGGGCTGTCAATTTTCAGCCTTAGCACTTGAAAAAGACTATCCTTTTGAACTGACAGGTTTAGTTTGTTGTCCTACACACGTAAAGGGAGGGTGGCTTCTGCTGTAGCTGCTCCATGTGAGAGGCATGGAGCTGTCCTATGGCTAGGAGCCCAGCAACTGAGGTGTGTGGGGCTTCTAGCCATGGGAGTTTGCCAGTGAAGGGAGAGTCTGTGATTGGGGCTCCCCCTGCACTGGCAATAAGTTGTGATGGGATCAAATGGCAGACAATGTTCCTTGGGTGAATTTGATTATCTTTTATTAGACCAACCAAATAGTTGGAGAATAGTTATTAAGCAAGCTTTTGGGTTCAAAAACCCTTCGTCAGGCTAAGGAGATTTCAGCAGTTGGCGTGTGCTCTTCCTGGATGGAATGAAAAGTAAAGAAGCCAGGGGCTGGGCTGGGCTGGGGAGTCAGTTGCCAGGCAGATTATAATGT
>JAGPOW010001918.1:41503796-41526073 GCA_030014935.1 Caiman crocodilus | reverse complement strand
CAAGGTCTGTAGTTTTTCTTGTAGTCTTGATGGAAATGATTTGATGGTATTGTTGAGTTTTTTGGTGAAAAGGGGAGTAGGATCTTTTTGTAGTTCTTTAGAGTAGGTGGTGTCAGAGCAGTCTCTTGGCTTCTTTTATGTAATCTTCATGGTTTAGGATGACTATGGCTCCTCCTTTATCTGCTAGTTTTATTACTATTTGGTGGTTGGATTGTAGAGATTCTATGGCCTTTTTCTCTGGTAGAGAGAGGTGGTTGTGGTGGCGCGTCTTGCTGATTATTTCATTGTTCATTCTTTCCCTGAAGCAGTCAATGTAGCGGTCAAAGTTAGGGTTTCATCCACTGTGAGGTGTCCAATCTGATTTTTTTTTTGGCCTTTTTGGCGTTGATCTTTTCCTGAATGTTGTTAGAGGATGAGCTGTTGTTGGGAGTGAGTTCAGTTTGGAGGTGGAAATTTTCTTTGAGGCGCAGGCGTCAGAAGAATTCTAGTTCTCCACATTGAAGTATTTCATTAGGGTATTTTTCTGGACAGAAATTTAGGCCTTTAGAAAAGGACACATTTTTCAGTTTTGGTAAGCGTGTGTGTGGAGAGAATGATAATATTTGTGGGTTGGTTGCTGCTTGCAGTTTCATCAAGTCTGAGGTTGGAATGTTTTAAGGTGTTGGTGTTGTTCCTCTGATGGTTGTTTTGTGGCTGAGGAGCTTGTACTTGAAGTAATTTGTTCCATTTCTTCTTTTTATGTAGGATGTTGTAGAAAGTGGGATCTTATACACACTCTTACAGTTGTGCGCCTTGCTATGCATGTGGAACATGGCAGGAGGCGCGATCATGAATTAGATCCCATTGCATCTTTAGCTTCTCCTGTAGAGGGGGCCTGATAGACCACCACAATATAGCAAGGATTACAAATTATACTAGTTGATAGGGGATGGGAAGGTTTCATAGGAAAGTAAGAAATATGAGTAGGAAACCCAGTTTTAGTGCAGTGAAAGTAATCTCTTAAGAGCACTTGCTTTCTTCCATGAACATGGTAGACTTCAGGAGACTTGTCTCTTTTCAGTGATTTGTTGTTGCTATCACTGTGAATCAGTTTCTCACCTAATAATGCAATACCTAAAAATTTTGTATATATTAAATGCATGGTGTGATCTTAGATTGAAGGTTTCTCTTTTACTAGAATATAACTTTTAAATGATGATGCTATTAAATTTGTACACTTCATAAATTTTATTATGCAGAATCAAACATCCTTCTGTGTTGTCTGCTATTTAGTACATTACAAGCCAAGGAAAGATGCCTCAAACAGCCTTAAAAATTGTTGCTGCTGCTGCTGCTTCCTCTTCTCCCTCTTTAGCTCCCTTTGCCAGGCTTTCTGTGGCTTTCTGTGCATCCTGATTTTTAAAGACATCTATAACTGAAATATTTCCTTTACTAACTGCTTTTGGGGAAGGCTGTGGTTTGGTCATTGCAATGTGCTGCCAAACACGCCTAATCAAGGTTTCTGGCAGAGTTGCATTGTAACTAGTAAGTACCTAATTCATTACGTATGGCTCCATTTACTTTTCAGTCTTAGGTGTATTGGCTCTAATATTTGTATAAAGTGCAATGAGTAGACTCTTGTTTCTATTAGTCATTCTGATGTTAGGGGGGAGGGATGGTCATTGAAGCATGGTCATGTGATATTAAAAGATAGTTTGTGTCTCAAGGGAATTTTAATCTGCATAAACAAAGGAGACAATGAGAAATAGCAGCACAGAGGTGAACATTCTCTGAAAGCAGGCTAAGAAGCAGGTGGAGGGGCATGGGGTGCCTTAGGGAGCAGATCCTAGATCCCTACTTCTGTAACATTTTCATCTTAACTTACAAAAAAAGATCACTGCAAGGCTGAAGTGAGCAAAGGGATGATCCATCCATCTTTTTGCCCTTACTGGTTTTCAGAGAAGAGAAGAAATCTTTCCTGAATTATAAATTAAGTAGATAGAATTTAAACAAAAATCCATATCTGCTTCAATTAAGATTCCAGTAGAAATATAGTTGATAACCAATCATTTGGTTGACGGAATAAAATTTATGACGTGTTTTTAAGAAGACATTCTTAAACATTTTAAGAAACCTACTAAATTATTAGAAAGCAATTCATAATCAAGTTGGAGCACTAATTCCAGATGACTTAAAGTATTTAGAGGTCATTAGTCATGTTAGTCTGAAGTTTGGCAGAAGGCAGGGAAGATTTGAACATTATAAATTAACTAAATCATAGAGATGATATAGCATAAGTTTTCATGACCCTGAGGTCACTTCATCAGATACTATGAAAGGACAGGCACAGAGCAGTGTATAAAATGGAGTGAGTAATTTGAATACAAATGGCAGGAAGGGAGGGAGGGAGAAAGAGGAATAAGGAGTACAGCGTTGGGAGAGGCAAACAAGGAATAAATGCATAGAGACAAAGGGTCACAAAAGCTAATCCAAATAATAGGATAAGAATCTGTACTCCCTGTTTAGGCCATACTTAAAGGATGATTTTTGTTCTGCAATTTCCTGTACAATTTGTTTTTTAAAGTTTTGTGGATTTGAGAACAGCTGAACAGGGATAAGTGATCTAATGTCCATGAGGGTTGAAGTGTTCTGCCACAGGCTTGTGTGTCTTTCTGGAACTGATGTCAGATTAGTTTTTTATTCATTCTTGCATGTAGGGATTGTCCTGTCTGTCCAATGTGCCTAGGAAATGAATTTGCTGCATGGACTATTCCAGAGGTAGTTTGGCCGGGGTGGAGGAGCAGGCGTGGGGTGAAAGTTGTTAAAGTCCCAGTGAAACTTCTCTAAACATTCTTTCCCATGTATCCATATAATGATTGGATTTATGTACCTTATGTATATGGGGGGGATGAGAGGGCAGCTGTGGGGAAAAGCAACTGCAAGGTCTGTCATAAATATATTGGGGGGCCATATATGTGCCTATTCTTCTGTGTATATATAGGGAGCCCCCAAATCTGAAATAGTTTTTTGAGAGGACAAATTGGGATAGTGTTCTTCTCAGGAATAATGTTCTTTATGCCTTGTCATCTGACCTCATGGTGCACAGGGATGTGACATCCACAGTAACTAATATGATGATTGCTGGAAGCTTGTCTGTGGAGCCCAGTTTCTTTAAGAAATCTATGGTGTCTTTCAAATAGCTGGCATCTTCACTGGCATATGGCAATAGGATAGTCAATGTAGGCAGACACTCCCATAATAAAAGGGCCAATTCCACATGGCACTGATATAAAGACACTTGACGGTATCAGAAATTGGCATTTTTTTGCCCAATGTGGCCAATTATATGCCCTATGCATGCACTCAGTTGCAGTGCAGGATGTAGACAGCAAGGAGCACATCTGGCAGCTTGGCAAGCTGGGTCCAGCTGGTAAGTCTGTTGTAGTGGAAGGGGAGGGGGAGGGAAGGGGCATGGGGGCACAGATTGAGGCCCCAGCAGTGTGGGAGGGAGTGGGGCTGGAGCAGGCACTGCCTAGCTGGGGCATGGCATGGGAT
The DNA here is from genome assembly GCA_030014935.1 of Caiman crocodilus. Classification (NCBI taxonomy): domain Eukaryota; kingdom Metazoa; phylum Chordata; order Crocodylia; family Alligatoridae; genus Caiman; species Caiman crocodilus. The sequence goes on along the minus strand of JAGPOW010001918.1, from coordinate 41,522,539 downwards.
GGAGCCACAACTCATCCAGGAGGCGTGGGGAGGAGGGGTGGTGGCTCCTCCTGCTGTGTACACCCTGGGAGGGCATGGGGCATGTGCCCCCCGATCTGCATGGGGTGGGCTAATGTTATGGGTTGGGGCTGCACTGGACTCTTCCTGGTTGAGGGGGGTAGGGAGCAGTGGCACTGGGGAGAGAGGTTGGGGGACGCTATGGTGAATTTTGGTGTGGCTGCAGTCCCCCCTGTAGCCCTTTTCCAGAATCGTTGCTGCCCACCCTGAGTGCGGCCTGGCCTAGCCCCTGCTGGTAAGAGCCTAGTCCTGCCTCCAGCCATAGCCCACAGCAGCAGCCCAACCCATCCTGTGCAGATCTGGGGGCACTCACCCACTATGCCCTTCTGGGGTGTGTGCAGTGGCAGGAGCCACCCCCCATGTCCCCCAGATGAGCCATTGTTACTTCCTGTGCCCCACCCCACCTTGGGTAAGCAGTGCCTGCCCCAACCCCAGCCCCACTTTTCCCTTCCTTATTGCGGAGGCCTCGATCTGAGCCCCCCATGCCTCTTCCCCCTCTCCTTCCACCATAGCTGACTTATCAGCTGGACACTACTCATCTAGCTGCCAGGCTACGTGTATGAAATCAGATTGGTATTGGCTGATATGCCTCCTTAAAAATCGTCTATCATATTGACCGAAAAAATCTCTCTTGGTGCACCGCTAATGATAGGGCATCCTGGGTTGCCAAGGCTGTGGATCTTGAGTAAATAAGTAAAAGTTGTGTGGCCTGGGTACCTGGGAGTAGCAGTCATCCTCTCCTGTTTCCAGAGGTGGCTGCTTTAAGAGTTTATCTAGTTCCTCCCTTGTGCCTTGGAGTCCTCTGTTAGGAGTTTGTGTTGGAAGACTACCTCTCAGTTTCTTGTATATTCTGTTTTGGCCATGCCAACAGTTTGCACCCTCCCCCCACTATCAGGCTATTGTTTGATAATATTCGGGCATGTCTACACATGCTGATTTAAGGTGCTTTAATCCAATTTAAGGTGCATTAAGGGCACCTATTTCCATGTGCGTGCCCTTAATACACCTTAAAAATGGTGATTTTAGACTCTTTGTGCCTAAATTTGATACCTGCAAAAGTAGATATCAAATTTAGGTATAAATAGCTAATGCACTAATGCACATATAGAAATGTTAAGGCTTATTAAAGCAGTGTATGGACTGGCACTAATGTGCTTTAATGCATGCATGTGTAGACACAAGCCTAAATCACTTTAATGCACGTTAATATTATGTGCATTAAATTTAGGCATGCCTAAATACACATGTAGACATGCCCTCTCAGTATTTGAAGGCTGAACATGGTTCTTCATGCTGCAGGACTAAAGTTGTAATATCAATGTTGTGTTTTTGACAGTCTCAAAATGGGGATGGAGATGAAAGCAGTTTATATACTCTGCTGGAGTATAGCTGCTGGAGTCTAGCACCTGTTCTTCTTGCCCTGTGTATGGGACCAGACTGTGGCAGATTGATCATTGCATGGCTTCTTATCATGGAAATGTCTCCTCAGTCTTAAGTATCAGAAAAAAACCTTGATGTTTCCATGTAGTAGTAACTTATGTACTAGGGCAGGAAGAAAAGAAAGAACATCCATTTGGTGCTCCTGGGAATGCAATTAGAGCCTCTGCACTGTTAACCCAACAATATAATACCAATACATGCAGAATAGAACAGTTGTCACAATACAGCCTTACTGTGCAGATCTCTTGTGTAGCTTATAACAAATGACATGAACAAGATAAAACAAGACAAAATAAAGTAACTTTCATATATAATCCTTTTTCAACTTGTATAACTCTTATTTGCATTATGTCAGAATTTGTTCCATTCCAATTTTAAATAAAACTAAGTAGAATAAATGACGTTTGAAGTACCCTACTACTCTGCTCCTGATCTCTGAAGAACCCTACTAAGAAACCTCAGGCAAATTCTAGAGCTTTTATCTGTCTTTAACAAGTATAAAATTTTAATATAATTCTGTAGACAATCCTTGCATCTCTGAAGCTGCTTCTGCAAGGAAAGAATCTTTGTGTACTTACTGTTAATTGCTGCTTCTCACATAAGCATGACAACTTGAATTTAGGAATACTTGAAGTTTTTTTTTTCGTTTTTGAAAACTGGAATCGAAAATCTGAGGTTTATCAGATTTAAATTGCTATAATCAAGTTGTGATTTTGACTTTGAGCTAAACTACAGTCAACCAGACTACTGTTGACAATTAAAGGAAAAACTTCCAGTCATGATTTTATAGCTCAAATTTTCCCTTGTCCATTGTCTCCTAACTGCATTATGCACTCGATTTATTTCACTTTGGCAATGGTGCCGAACTTGATGCTTCATTAATCCTTTCCTCCATAACCATCTTAGTGAGACTTTTTTGTTACTTAATCCCAGATCCCTTTCCTAAACTTATTTGCAAAGTCCCTACCTTCCATTCCAATTATACCGCCCTATAAAAACCCACTTTTGTCATTACTCATTCTTTCCATTTAAGATGTTTTTCTGAACTTGTTCATGTGGGCCACTCTTCACTATAGCTGCATACAGACATTCAGGGAGGTTATGGGGGGAGGGGGAGTTAGATCAGGTTAAAAATGGCCTTCTAACCTAACTTAGTTGACCAAGGTACAGACCTTGCATTAATTAGGTGGCTTTAACTGTGAACTGTACAGAAGCTCAGGACATTTGGATGGGTATAAAAGGGGACAACCCTATCCAAGTTAGCCCTGCCTCCAAGGTACACTCATTTTAGATCAGATTTGGCCATTTAGAGGCAGATCTAACTGACCTGAACTTCTGTACAGTTCCCAGCATCGCCCCAGGTCTGTGAAAGCCCAGATGTTGCCCCAGCCCTGGGGCTGCACTTTTCCCATCCCCCCAGCAGTGGGTTATTTTTAGTCCCCTGGCCCTACCCCATCCCCATACAGACAACCCCCGCACATGAGCCTGCCAAACCCCCATCCCACACACAAGCCATTCTCGGTGCTGCTTTTACTAGCATTCACCAGTGTTGTGAGCTAAGCAAGTAAGTCAGGGTAGAGAGAGGGGTGGGAGGAATTAGGAGGTTGGCTCACTGGAGGGGTTGTTCATCTGGGGGTTGGAGGGGTTAAAAATAGTCCTTGGTCCCCAGGGATGGGGAAGAGATCCCTCAAGTCCCTCTCCAGACCTTGTGAGCCCTCCTGATCCTGTCAACCCCCCTGTGGACCCAGCCTGCTCTGTGGATTCCCCAATTTTCCCTGCAAATCCCTCCTGGCCTCCCAATCCCCCCACTGACCCTTCATCCCCTCCATCCCAATTTACCTTAGATCAGCTGATTAACTTGATCTAACTTCCACCTAACCATTTGAAATGTCTGTACACAGCCATAGTCTCAGTGGTGTTGCCTCTGCTATTTTTCCTCCTGTCAAATTCTAAATTAGTTTGCTGTCTTCTTGGGGGAGGATTTCCATTTTATTTGCACTGTGAACTGTCTAGCATACTCCTGCATTTGTTTAAACAGTGTTTTGTCACTAAAAATCTGTGTTAATGATTAAACTGACTTCAGCATGATTTACTTTAAATGCGTTTTGTAGAGTTAAATTCATCATGAGATGCCACAACTCCCTGAAAGTTAGTGGGAGTTGCTGTGATTTTGAACCATGGTACTATGAAATCAGATAGAAAGAGCCTATTAATCTATGAAAAGAAATAAAAGTAATGTACTAATAGACCATCTAGCACAAAAAATGTTTCATTAAAATAAAAGCACCTTTTCAAATTCAAATATTTGCCACTAGTAGAGCAGTTAATGTTCCTTAGAAAATGTTTTTGATTTTTCTATGCATAGTAGGACTTGTGATTACTATGCTCTGAAGAGTTTTGGCAGTGCTATTGCCAGAAGAACATATGCATGCGTGCGTGTGTGTGTGGCAACATAAAGTTGCCGTTGCCTCCATGTGTTCCACTGCCCTGGGCACCTAGCTGTTGCTATGTGCATGAGCACGTGCATTCTTTTGAAAGTATACTGTAGTAAGAAATGTGGACCTGGTCTGCAACAGGTTAAAATAAACTGATTAATATGAACTGGCTTGAGAGAGAGAGCAAAATCTGCATATGAAATAATTTAACAAAGCAAATAAATTGAACAATATGTAATGTTAAACTCTTGGCTTGCAAAGCAGAGAAATCAGTATCAGTGCCAACAGGCTACTGAGCTAACTGCTGTCTAGAGCCAGGTGCTTACCTCATATGCAGAGAGGGAAAGGCACAGATGTGGGGGCTGGTGCCTGCACCTCCCTGGCACTGCCCCCTCCCACTCTACTGTGTCCTCCTGACAGCATCCTCCTGCTGGCAGTGTCACACCCTTCCCCCCATCTATAGGCACCTCCTGGATTTTCCTGCCCCTGGTTCTGCCAACATGACATTGGGCACTGGGGCAGGGGGAGCAGAGCACAGGCAGAGACATAGGCACAGGCAGGGATTTAGGACTCGATCTTTGTTGATAACACCAGCTGCATGTACACCTTTGAGTGGATGGCATTGCAGGGCTTGGGGTTTCACTGCCCCAGTTCCTCCTGTGCCCTGCAACCCTATGTGGGTGTGCAGTTGCCTCCAGCATGGAGCTGATGCTGGGGCTCTGGAGCCCGGTGCAGCTATTTGCAACTTGCCTTCTACATTCTTCAGCTGCCCAGAGCCCATGCTGGTTGCAAACAGCTACACTGGGCTCCAGAGCAGAGGCAGTGCTGGGGGAGCTTGGGTGGGCTATAGCTACCCCAAAATTCACTTTATCGCCACCTCTGCCAGCACTGCTGCCTGCCAACCTGCACAGCGCTCCCTTCTTCCCAGTGGCGGGGGCTGTGCTGGGCCATGAGGCTCTACCCCTCCCAGCACCACTGTTGCTGCCACCACCTACCTGCCCTGAGCCTGCAAAGGGGGTGGGGGGCGGGACTGAGCAAGGGAAGGGCTCTGCGGGACCAGAAGGCTTCACTCCTCCCAGCACCACTGCTGCTGCCTGCCCCATCCAGCTGAGCCCACAAAGATTCATAGTGCCAGCCTTTTCTGGTGAGGTGGCTGGGCTTAGCTGGGAGGCTCCACCCCTCCAAGCACCACCACCTGTCCCATGCAGCTGAGCCTGCAAAGGTGCAGCACTCCTGGCAGGGGCTGTACCAGTATATTCCTTATGCAGGGCCTGGCCTGGGGCTGGGCTTGGAGCAGGTGGGAGCAAGTTGGAGTCAGCTGGGCAGGGCGGGTGGCAGCAGTGGCTGCTCTGGGAGGGGTGGAACCACCTGGCTCTGCTGAACCCAGTCCAAGCCCAGCCCCCGCACTGGAAAGCTCCCAGTTTCCAGTGCCATCAGCTCAGTGCCACCACGCACCGCAGAGCAGATGGTGGGGGAGTGGCAGGGTTTGCCCTGCCTCAGGCCTTTCCTCTGCTGTCTGTTCTGAAGCACACGTGCAATTTGCCACCAGCACAATGCATGCGCACCTCAACATGGATGGCAGCGGAAGGGCTTGAGGCAGCGCAACACCGGTCCCTACCCTGCTGTCTCTCATGCCAGGCTTTGGCACACATGCTGTGGGTTGCCAACCCTTGGTATAAAATTAATTAAAAAACCCTAGAATTAGAAAGAAGTGAACCAAAAGTTTTATGAAATAGGACTGCTTACATCTGGTATAAGATGTTTTGTCAGCTTTTCTTGTTTTCTCCTAAAAAAGTTAATTAGTTAAAGAGAACATTAGTTCTCTAAAATTATTTGTGAAGGTTAACTTTTTAAAATGTTAAAACTATAAGTAGAGGAGTAGTCAGAAAATTGGTTTGTTTCTTTGCAAAATATCACCAAGAATAAGGCATTATTGAAGTTTCCTACTAAAAACATTTAATTGTTCAACAAAACCCCCAATATTTCTGGAAATGTAGTTAATTTAATCAAAAGCTGATTTTTTTTTTAATTCCTGACAAAGTTCATAGAAAATCTAACCATTCTTATCTGTGCAGTTGACTAGAGTCTTTGCTCATGGTTTTGACCAGAATGGAATGGTTTTGAAAAGTCTATTAAGGGAAGGAAGATGTTGCAAAGTTGTTGGTCTGAGAGTAGCTTGCCCTCCTGCTTTTTTCCACCCATAATATAAATGTACATTCTGACTACATAACAGTTTTTCTGCCACTGGGAGGAGAGATGTAACTGTAAGGCAGAGGTTTGGGTGGAACATGTAGATCTCCCAACTTTGGTGGTAGTATTTCTGGGAAGGTCACAGCTTGTTAATAGACAGTACACCAGCTTCCATGCACCTTGACCTCCTTATATTTGAATCATCAGCATTACACTAGTCTCCCAGCAGCCTGTCCTCAATTTGCCATGAAGGTCAGGGAAAACTGATTCCTGTCCCTGCTTCTCACTTTTTTCAGCTGAGAGGCAGTAAGCCCCTGATATAGCATCAGGAACAGAGGAGAAAAACAGGGCTATGTTTGATGTCCAATTACTCCTGAAAGCAGAGCAAAGGGAAATGGTCTGGAAGGATACTTGATAATTGTTAGCTGCAGTGCTTAGCTTGGACTAGTGCATGTTGGCAGACCTGTTCTACCTGAGGAAAGCTAATCTTAGCTAGATATCTCTCTCTCTCTCTTCCCTCCTCACTAGTTTCTGTCCCCTTGTGCCTGTTCTTACTATCTTGCCTCTCTCAAACTCTTTTGTGGATAATCCTCTTCTATCCTTCCCAGGTGTTGTTGAAGGGGAAAGTGTTCTTAGACATTTTAAATAGCATAGCCAGAAACTGCTGCCACCACCTGGAACACAGTCTTTGCTTTCTACTTCGCTGTTTTTGGCCATGGTTACACTCAGTGGGAGCTAAAGCACCTAAAGCCTGTTGCAGTGTTCACTGCAGCTGAAGAACAAACAGAATTGTGGAAAGTAATTTATATAATTGTAAACTGTGCCAGTACACTAAGGCCAGGTGATGCACTGGATTTTGGGTCCTCGGGGTGCTAGTAGTCCTGGGAGCCCATCAGGCAGACTACTGACTGAGGTGTGTTTTGGAGAGGTGTGTGCCTCACCTTCAGTGTCCAGGAATTTTCTCTGATCCTGATGAATATGTTGTTCTTTATTATATACAACCAATTTATATACAGAAAAATAAATAAACAAAAATAATGACAATAGTTAATAGCAAAACTAACAATTTAAATAAAATTTACAACTACATTAGATGGATAATTCCACATTGGGTGGTCCCACTTGTGTTAAATAACCTAAATAACCAAAATCGCCTTGTTATACCCTTTAAAACAGTTCTCCCCTCATAACCCAATTTATTTCCTTCTGGTGACAATCCACTTTCCATAACAATAAACAGTAACACTACTATAACTATGAGCTACCGCTAGATGTCAGAGGTGAGGCTTCTGCTGCTCTGGGAAAAATGATCTCCTTTAATCATTCCTGGTAACATAGTGAAACAGGCTCTAAACAGCTGCTGCAGGCAATAGGCTTCCTTTTGTTTCCTTTTTCAGCAGACTGTTCTCTTAAGCAGTTTTTTCTGAAAATACACTTACTGAAACACTAGTGGTTTGGTGTCCCCTCTCTCACTCATGCTGGGTTGTTTTCTCTCAGACCACTCCCTGTCAGGGCTCTCTCTCCTTCCCAGCACATTCACCCTTAGACAGGGGTTGCCCTCTGCAGGTCTCTGACCGAGCCATCCCAGCTCAGATTTCACCCCAGCATCTCAGTTGGACACAAATCATAGCCTGAACATTAACCCTTTAAGGTCTCTGCTTCTTCTCCCAGCCCCAGCAACCCTACCAGCTTTACTTACCAATCTCTCCCCACTCTTTCCCTGGCACCTGTGTCCCTGGTTGCTCAACTCCAAACCCAGGATGACACAGGTTCTCCCCTATCCTGATGCCTAAAAGATTCAGCTCAATACCCATGGCTTGAGCTGAGTCTGTGCTCCCTCTCTCCAGGGCTGGAGTCCACTCCTCCCAGCTTCAGTTCTTCTTTTCCATTTCCCCCCCCTCCCCTCAGTTTTTATGGCTCAATAGCAGCCAATCAGCTTGGTTTAAATTGTGACCAGAGCCCTGGTTTGCAATGTGGACTCTGGTCACAATTTAAACACTCCAATAAGAAGCATGCACCATGCACTGCATACCCTCCTGTCCGGTAAAGCTTATGCACCCTCTGCAAAGTTGCCACTCTTTTCTTGCAGAGATCTTAAGCACAGCTCACCTACTCAGCTTGCAGCCAGGTGAGCTTTGCAGCTGTTACATAATAAAGGGGAACATTTGAACAGGAATCTACAATAAAACTATTTTTATTTATGTAACTTAGTGAGGATTTCAGAATGCATTTTTAAGAGAGAGGGAGGCTTGACATATGAAGTTGCTCAAATTAATAATATCTCAGTTGGTAAATTGTGTTTTAATAATAGGAGGGGCCATCCTATGTGATTGCCATCAAGAGATCTACTGCCCTCTAGTGTTCACAGATTATAATTTGGAAGCTTCTGCTTTGGAAAGAAACCTAATAAGATCTCTCATTTTCCCAGTACAAAGCTTCTTTTTTTTTCATGTTCACCAGAGGAAGCAATCACACTACTTATGAACAACGCATTATACAGACACCTGGAGTAGCAGGTTGAAAATGTGTTGACTGTGAAATAAATACATATGATAGGGTTGTTGATGCATGCCCCACTTTCTGATGGCTTCCAAAAAGTGAGGTAGCTTAGAATAACATCTTCAGGGTACTGGCCACTTAGGGCATTAGTACATGTGCTCCAGGTTGGTGGTGGGGAGGGTGTTTTAATTAGAGCAGCTCTTGGGCTGCCAAGAGCCACTTTAATTAAAATGCCTGCAGTGTCTCATACATTCAGTGTCCCACATTTCAAAATGGCAAAACTTTTAAAGCTTGTTTGATTAAGCTTTAGTTAAAGTGCCCCTGCTGCCATTTTGAAATGCAGGGATGCTGAATACATAAGGCATTGCAGCACAATGGAGCAGCATTCAATTAATTGAGCATTGCAGTATTCAATTAATTGAGTCTGCTCTGAGGTGTTCTAAACAGAATGCATGAGAGCATGTGTATATGTGTATAAGTGCCCTTAAATGCCATTGAGACCAAGGGGGTAGGAGGTGGGCTTCACACCTCTACTTTATCATCCTTAGACTCAGGTCCTCAAAAACTATCAATTTTAATAATTCCTCTTGACCTTTTTGTTATACTAATGTTATTGTATGAAATGTCAGTGCATTTCAAACTACCTCATTTTGGATGCTATGTGATGACTGGCAATGTTTATATAGACAACCTTATCTCTTATCTCCCAGGCAATAGCCTGGGCTTTTTTCCCATATTCTTATTTCCTCATCTTTGTATGGTCCCTGCTGCTTTGTCAATTGGGTATGACTCATTGAGCACATCTACATGAGATGCTACGGTGATGTAGCATCAATGGACATGAAACATGACACCAATGCTACTGTGCAATAGTAGCAGTAGGAGAGGAGGTCAACCGTATATACCTAGACTTCCAAAAGGCCTTTCATCTAGTAACCCATGATATCGTCATGGAAAAATTGGAAGATTGTGGGCTTAACTGCTTGACCACTCGGTCAGTGGGAAACTGGGTGCAAGGTTGGACCCAGAGAGTTCTTATGAATGGGTCTGTGTTGTCCTGGTGAGAAGTAGTCAGTGCTATCCCTCAAGGGTCCATGGTTGGTCTGGTGCTTTTCAACATCTTTATCAATTATTTGGATGTTGGGATGCACAGCTCACTGGCCAAGCTCGTGGATGACACCAAGTTATGGGGGAGCATAGTCATGCCTGCAGACAGGCTGCAGATACAGGCAGACCTGGAGAGGTGGGCAAATTGGAAACAGATGCAGTTCAATACTGAGAAGTGTAAAGTGCTTCATCTGGGGGCAAATAATCCCCAACATACCTATGGGCTTGGTGGCTATAATTTGACTTGCACCACAGCCAAAAGGGACATAGAGGTAATAGTTGACCATTGCATGAACATAAGCCATCAGCGCGATGCAGTAGCCAGCAGGGCAAACAACACATCAACCTATACATCTCATGTAAAACCAAAGAAGTGATTCTTCCACTGTAATCAGCACTAATGAGACCACAGCTGGAATACTGCGTCCAGTTCTGGGTGCCACACTTCAACAAGGATCTGGCAAAGGGGACAGCTGCTATTGGCTCTGAATTGCTATAGTTTATGGAAAGGATGCATATACTGCTTTTCATGATGTCTTTATACTTCACTAAATTCGAGAGTGGACATGTATGGTGCTCTGGATGGAAAATATAAATGTTTTCATTAAAGAGGAAGTAAGGCTTAGTTGAGAGGGTCTGGATTCCAAACCAGAGTTTTACTCCCAGTTGTGTCACTGCTTGGGTCTTGTGATATTAAAGAAGTAATTTCATTTCTCTGTGCCTTTGTTTCCTTCTACCTGTCTGTTTCAATGATAAGTTCACTACAATAAGAACTGCTTCACCAGATCCTATGAATGATGCCTTATACAGTGGGATCCAGATCTCTGTTGGGATATCTAGGTGATACTATAGTGAAAATCATAAGAAAATAAAAGTAATATAAATAGAACAAGAACCTTAAAACATCATCATATTTCAGGAGCATAACAATGCAGCCAGGCTCCTGGGGATGCTGCAACACATGGAGGCAGCAACAACATGCTGTCATCATGATGCAGGAGCAATTTTATGGCTGTGGCAGCAGCATTTTTTTTCCTGAACTCCTACTAAGGTTGCTCTTGGGTAGCTGACTCGGTCACCCCACCCTAGTTATCCTGCTGTCACATTTGTGACTTTTCTAGGTTTTTTTCTCCATTCCCCCCTCTTTGTTATCAGACTTCAAGGAAATGAATCAAATCTTGGAGAAGGAAGAAGAGGAGAAGAAGAAAACCCTAACTGGCTATACACAGAAAACAAGGAAAAAGTCCAGGAACCCAAAATGTAATTTTTTGCAACAGTTGCATCTTAAATTGAGAAATAATAGCAGTCACAGATAACCTGACATTTTAATCTTTTTATTCCTTTGATACTTATAGACAACTGTTTACCCTATAGCATTTGCTTTAAGTGTTATGTGAAACACCACAATGTGGCACTAACAAAATAATGTGAGTTTTTTCTTTTGAAGAATAACTGGATATATGCTCAGCATGACAGAGATCATTTAGGGAAAGATAAATGACAGTGAAGAGCTGGGTTTTGCTTACTGGAGAGCCTGCTTGCCTCTGTTTATGCTGACTAGATTAGCGAATGATGTCTCTTTCTTAAAATTCTTTTGTATGTGCCATGGGCATTAGAGTCCTCTTCCAACATTAAAATTATACATTCCGATGATATATCTACCACATAATATTTTCACAAATGTTAATGGCCTTATTAGTCATATATACACTTCTTTTTTTAATTGGATCTTTGGAGGAAAATTTACTTGGTATTTCTCTTGTGTTACAGTTCTCACTTTAAGCAACCTATTAACAAGTACAGTCTTGATCAGAAAAAGTTGAATGTTTCTCACTTCTTAAAAATATGCTTTACTAGAATAATGAAGTACCTAATTATCACTGCAGTTATGAGCAGTGGTTCTCAGTAACAAATCTATCACAGATTCCTTTGAGGTTAATATGGGAGTTAAGCAAGGTTGCATCATAGTTCCAACACTCTCCTTGATATTCCTTACCATGATGCTATATCTGACTACAAGCACACTTCTCATTGGAGTGGAGCTAAACTGCCAAATAGATGATTATCTGTTAAATCTCATGTGACTGAGCCAAAACCAAGACCACCCCAGTCTCAATTATTGAGCTCCAGTATGCTGATGATGCTGTAGTGTGTGCTTGCTCAGAAGCAGACTCTCAGACAATTGTCGATGTCTTAACAAAAGCATATAAGAAAATAGGATTGACACTTAACATTCAGAAGATTATGGTCCTGCATCAACAAGCTCTTAATGAATAGTCCCCAGCTTCCATAATTCAGATTCATGGTGAGACTCTGGAGAACAAAGTATTTCCCACACCAGAGAAGCCATCTTTCGCAGAAGGTTGACATCAATGAAGAAATCCAACATTGTCTCAAATATGCAAGTGAAGCCTTTGGATGCCTGAAGGGACAGGTAAACTAGAACGTATGTATGCAAGTATATACTATAATGCATGTATAGACCCTCAAGGGTGCAAGTGCAGCCTTTGGATGCCTACGGAAATAGGTGTAGCACAGGTTATGACATCAGATCTGAAACCAAGTCATGATGTATCAAGCAGTTGTGATTTCCATCTTACTGTACAGAGCTGAGATCAGGACAACGTACAAGAGACACCTCAAGTCCCTGAAGAGGTACCATCAATGCTGCCTGTGAAAGATTCTTTGAATCCAGTGGGAAGACAAACATCCCAACCTACTAAACATACCAAACACTATGAGTAATGTGATGATCATCTGACGTCAACTTCATTGAGCTGGTCATGTCATCTGAATGTCTGACTCCAGACTCCTGAAGCAAGATTTATTCTCCCAGATGACTTGAAGTGTATGCTCAAGAGGAAGGGAGAGAAACCCCTTCAAGGATATTTTCAAGGCTAACTTGAAAAAATGCTACGCTGACATCAGCTTGTTGGAGAATGTCACCCAGGACCACCCCAAATGGAGGCAGAGTCTTCTCTCAGTACTTTGAAAATCCTTAGTACTTTGAAGCCTTGTGATGACAAAAGGAGTCAGAAAAGCAGGCGTGGCAGAAGCAACATGTTGCGGACTAAATGAAAAATACAAAACCATGCATCCCACATGGAAACGTGCCCATGTTGCAACAGCATCTGTTGATCCTGGTTCTGCCTTCTCAGCCATCTTTGGACCCACAGATTATACAGTCATGGAAGACAATCATCCTTGACCCTGAAGATTTGCTGAAGAAGGAATTATCTGCAGTTACAAGCTAATTATTGAGTACAAGATATAAATCACACAATTGCTGCTATCAAATTATATTTTTAAATAATTAAACCCCATGAACTGGAACCTCCTTTAAAAGTAACATCTATTTGAGCACTGAATGAATTGTAGCCATATTTTCTTTGCTTCAATACAATTAAAACATTCTCTTGTAAGTCCTGCATATTAATATTGACCTGATATTAAAATTTATCTCCAGTTGGTCTGTCTCTGTTTAGTAATTGTGGTGTGTTCTCCTCTCTTTCCTGTGTGGAACAGGCTAAGGACAGTTGGTCACCCCACAAAGACCTTTCCAAACATTTCTCCCTAATCTTTCCGTTGGAGAAAGACTTTGCTCTTATGTCTTTCCTTACGTGAAATCATCCATACATGATCCAAAGCTAAATTCATCTAGAGAACTGTCCAGTGGGAATTATAGCTCTTAATGATACCTCTTTATTTTTTTCTTCCTAATCATAGGGGTAAAATGCTGACCATTCCTTTCCCCACTTCTGTGTAAACAGGGAGATTTGTGTTCATAAAATCTTATCCATATACATGTTATGGAGGGTATAATCTTGTTCAAGGCCTATGATTCCTTTATTAATCCACCAGATATCTAATTTGCTAACATTTTTAATGAAATGTTTGAAGGGTGTAAGAGATTTTAAATGGCTATGGTAGCTTGTATGTAATATGTCATATAAATGTAAATATGTCACCTTGTGGTTTTATGGCCTTTCTAATTAAGTTTTGTATCCAGCCATTACAAATGTAATGCCCTTGTTGGAATGAAATGGGCCATAGATTTAGTGACATGGAAACAATCTGAAGTTGCAGAAGATATTGATTTAGCTTCTGAGCCTGTGGAATCTAAGCTGAAGGCTTAGACTGAGCTATGTTATGTAAGTTGAGAAGGTGATTTTTATGGAAAAAGAAAAGATGCACTATCTCATTGCTAGCAGCTCTATAAAGCACAGCATATTATATATTTAAATAATAACACTGGGTATTTATTCCACTTCAATTCCTGTCTCTAGAAGACGTACTGAAAGAACTCTCCCTACTCTCTCAGAATGATTTTTCCCTTTTGCTGTTTTTCTTTAGATTGAAGGCAGAGATGCTTGTAACTGTCAGTTGTCTTTTTGTAGTTTAAAGACAGTTGTGTGCATCTTTTGTCCACAGGTGTTCTTCTAGTTGCTTAGAAAAGTTTCAAAATCAGTGCATCTTCCCAAACAAAACAGAATGCAACTGACATTGTGCATTCATATTATGTGTCATAGATACTTGTGTAGCAGGAGGCTTGGTGTGCCTGCCACTTTAAAGGAAGTCCAGCAGTATAAGAAGCAGCCTACAGGCATGGCAGGAGCCAATTTAAAGAGTTGCCTGACCAGAAGGGGCCAGACTTGAAGCATATAAGCCCAGGGCCTGAGCTGGTCAGGCAGTTTAGCCTTGACAGCCATGGAGAAAGGAGCTTTGAGGTAGCAGGGCTGCAATAGAGTTCCTGGGTAACATCTGAGCTGAGGGTAAGAAACTCTGGTGGTTTGTGGAAGGGACTAAGGGTCAGTAAGGAGGTTGCAGCTGGCTCAGAAGGTGGGGAGGGGCAGAGAGCCTGCAGGTTTTTAGCCCAGGATGGGGCGAGTGTCAGCAGGGTCAGGGAGCCAAAGGATGCTGGGGAAGGCACCAGGGCTGCACTGCCACAAACAAGGTTTGGGCTCCTCCCAGCTTCCCTGCCATCTGCCCTGAGGGGTGCATGCCAAGCAAAGTGTCTTAATGTGCCATGCTTTGGCACACATGCTGGGGTTGCCTACCTGTACCTAGAATATTGGTTCTGAGCCTCAGGAGATCCAAGACACCCCTTGGAAAATACCAGCTGTTATTTTTCACTCGGCTCTTGACTGGAAAAATAACAGTGAAGTTCTTCTGTTGCAAAGAACTCAGAAAAACCACAGCAGGCTAGAATGGTTTTAACACTATGGATTCCTATTTGAAATCTTTCAGCTAAGTACCAGCATTCAAGAAGCCCATGGCAAAAGTGCTCAAGCTTTACTTTAAGCACCCAAGATTAGGTTGGGAGGAAACAGAACACACATTAGCTCTTTGGGGAGATGGGTCTTGGAGGCTGCCTGCATGGGCTGAGCCCAGCAGGTGCTCTTGCACACCTCCCAGCATGCCCCATGGACTGCTGAAGACACCTGAACAGAGCCAAATGGCTGAGCCATTCCTGATTGGCTGCTGGGCATAGACCACCATACCTCCATCCTCCTGCTGTTGTGACTTTTATGAGTCTTCATTTCACAGCCTGCACATTCAAACAAGCAGAGAGAACCAGATGCTGTGGCAGGTCCTACTGAATGCCCTGTGTAAGTCTTGCTGGAGGATGCAGGACATCATGGCCACCCACCTAAACCTGATGTGGCAGTGGCTCCCTATAGCATATGTCCTCATGGCTGTGAGCCAACAACTGACTATCCCATGCATGACCATCCATCTCGCCCAGTGACTGCCAAGCGTGTGCATGTCTCAGATTCCTGGGTTGTGTGTGTGTGTGTGTGTGTGTGTGTGTGTGTGTCCTGGATACCTGGATGCTGGGTGTGTATGCATGTGCCTCAAGGATGCCTGGAATGTGTGTGTGCATGTGTGCATGTCCTGGACACCTGGGTTCTGTGTGTGTGCATCTGCACTTGTCAGATGCTTGAGTTCTGTGTGGGTGTGTGTGCGCTCTCAGCTCTGCTGTGCCATGGAGTGTCTCCTCCAGACAGTGGGTCACCATCTGGAGCCCCCAGTCATGTAACTTGGTAGTCTATGTGTACACACTCTTAGGCTTGTCCATTTCTGTCATACAAGTCCTGATTCACTCCTCATGCTAGTCTTATAGTCCCTTGATCCAGGTGTCCATGGTGCACAGCCTGAGTTCAGAGGCTGTGGCCAGACCTTGCAAAATCTGTTATTTCACCAGCACCTCATATGCATATCTTTTATGCACTCTGCATATGTACTTTTATGCTCAGTTGCCTGTCCTGAGTACACCATGGTGGCTGCCACAAGCTGGCCTTCCATGCACAGATGCGGTACCCATTGGACTTCACCCACAGATTGGATCAGAGGGGAAGGGAAAAAAGTGATGTTGGGCTGCTTGTCTGGCTGTCCAGGTGTGGAACCCGGGTGTTACCCAGCAGTGAGACCTGAGTGGCTGAGATGACCGTTCCCATATAGGAATCTTTCCATCACATGTCCCATCCCTTTCCTGGACTGGGAGGAAGGTCTAGGGGTTTCCTGACAAGGGAATATTTTTTTTTTCATTCCTGCTGCACTTTGACTGCAGAGGTTGTCAGACTTAACTGTGTGGTGAATCCTGTACCTGACCTGGGGGTGCTCTCTGTTAAAAAATGCTATTTACCATTTGCCTGCTGAGCTCAATAAATAGTATTGATACCTTTCTGAGTGCTTTGGGGGGAGGAAGGAGAAGAAGGGAAGAGGGGAGAGCTGTTTCCACTCAAGTATAAGGGCTTAGACTCCAATCTCCCATAGATGGGCATAGATGTGTCAATAGGTAGATTTATGATCCCACTGAATAGGACGTGCTCTTACGCGCCCAAGTGTGGAAGAAGGGGGAACCTTGGCACATTGGCTGGGCTGGGCTCCAGGCTTCAGCAGAGGAGTGCATGGTTGATGGGAAACTGGGAAATTCATCTTCCCCATACAGCTCAATATTCCCAGCCTCCCTTCCTCTGCAACCCTATTGTGGGCCTTGGCCGTAATGGCCTGAGAGAGAGCTATGTCCAGAGGGGGTGACTTGTGGCAGCTTTGGCTCCTCCCAATGCCCCTTCCTTTTCCCTCCACCCCACTGGGAAGATGCAATTTAAGGCACATGGTTCTTCCTCTTCAGAAACTTAAGGCCTCTGCTCTTACCTCACCTGGGTTCCACTACTTGGGTTACTTCCATAACCTCCAAATTCCCAGGGGCTTTAAGCAGATGCCCCATGATTCTAGCAACACCACATGCCCCTTCCAAGGCTATGAAATTCAAGGTGATTTGAAATCACCCCCCGTGAAAGAGGCAGCTGCCTGGGCCCCACATGGTCCTGAAGGTTTCAGGGATGTTTGTCTGCTCAGTGCCCCCCCCCCAACCACATTCTTCATGCACTCAACTAGCTGGTTGATCCTTGAGAAAGAAGAGGAGGTGTCAATCTGAATTGAATAAGAACAAAGCATATGGCCTTCCCTCTGAAAAAAAAAAAATGTGATGGCAAGTACTAGGGCCTAACTCTCATGGCACAGCTGATCCCCTTCATTTCATGACGTCTGTTTCTAGCCTGAGTGACCAGCTTTGGGCACCAAAATCTAGGGCACAGACACCCCAGAATAATTTCATGTAGCCACGGTAGAACAGCCATGTAGGTAAGCCAGTTTCCTCCGATGAGAGGCAAAGTCCCGTTATCTCAGGTGTAGTGCTGTAGAAGTGTAGCTATACTGCTTCCCAGTAGCTGCCTCCCAAATAGAGGTTATCATAGCTGCATGCCCAGTCAGTATCCTTCTTGCCCAGTCAGTATCCATTTTGAAAGCCTGAGTTTCTCGTTTACTCTAGAATGACGAGCAGCATGATTGCATTTAGCTTAGTGTAGTGCTACTTGGATGATAGTAGCAACTGATCTGTCAATCCCATCTCCTGCTCTACAACCGTAGCATATTGGCAGTCCACTGAGAAGTTCCTGAATTTGTAGGTCTGTGCAGCAGGACACAGAAACAGCTCCTCTGCTTCACTGTTTTTTAAAAATATGTCAAAACTGATTCTGAAAAGCCTGCAGATAAAAACTGTATAAGTGTTTTATCTAGCGTACTACTTTAATTTGTGCTACATCATGTTTTCTGGGCAAAGAAAGTAACCGGCAACAGAATCCTATTAGGACAGTGAAGCTGGTATATATGTGTGTGGTGAGTTTTCTTTTTTAAGTTAGCCTTTGTCCACAAACTTGAGCAATTCTTCTTAAGAAAGGATTTATGATTTTAATAAAAAACATATTTAACTACCAGTATATTAACATTCTTTTAGTTTAGGAAAATTAGCCTAATGATAATACACTGATAAAATCTAAAGTTATCACTCCTGTTTCTGTTTTTTTCTAGACACTATTTTTATCCTCTACCTAAAGGAATTTTTATAGGGTGTTTGCATACATGCTGTGGGAGCAGGGGTGGGGGTGGCGATGCTTTAATTACAGCAGCTCCGAGAGCTTCTCTAATTAGAGCACCTGGAGTGTTATGTGTATTGGTGTCCCTGTGCTGAAAGAATGGTGGCAGGGACATGTTTTAACTAAAGTTCATTCACTGTATTTAAAGGGAACTTTACACACATGTGGGGAGCCTGCTCCAACATGCTGTGGAGCACATAAATTGACAGGCTCTGGCAGGCTTGCATGTCACATGTATCAGCAGCACAGTGTACCTCCACACAGAGAAAATGGCAATAATATGCTTTGAACTAAGACATGTTCAATGTGTTTTAGTTCAAAGCGCACCACCACCATTGTCTCAGTGCAGAGGTGTGCTATGTGACATGCAGGCACTTTTAATTAGTGTGACTCAGTTATTAAAAGAGCTTGGAGCTGCATTGGAAGCACATGTAAAATGCCCCGAGAGCTATAGTTGGGAGACCTGTATCTATCATAGATTCATAGTTTCATAGTAGCTAGGGTCAGGAGGGACCTGAACAGATCATCTAGCCTGACCCCCTGCCACAGGCAGGAATGAATGCTGGGTTCACAAGAC
>JAGPOW010001918.1:41489280-41503696 GCA_030014935.1 Caiman crocodilus | reverse complement strand
GCTAGGGTCAGGAGGGACCTGAACAGATCATCTAGCCTGACCCCCTGCCACAGGCAGGAATGAATGCTGGGTTCACAAGACCCCAGACAAGTGATCATCTAACCTCTTTTTGAATTTATCCAAGGTAGGAGTGAGGACCACTTTCCTAGGAAGTTGGTTCCAGATTCTGGCCACCCTAACTGTAAAATATTGCCTCCTGATCTCTAACCTAAACCTACTCTCCATCAGCTTATTACCATTGTTCCTTGTCACCCCAGGTGGTGCTGGGAAGAATAGGGCTCTTCCTATTTGCTGATGATCTCCCCTGATGAGTTTGTAGGCAGCCACCAGGTCCGTTTAAACCAGTTCCCTTCAGAAACCAGAAGGCACAAACTATCTGCATACATACCTACCTTCTCTAGCACCTTATCATCCCATCAGCAAGAGCTACACGGACCTAATCATCAACAACAATCTTTAAAGCACCCCTGCTGCCATTTTTCAGTGCAGGAACACTGATACATGAGATGCTGGAGTCTGCTAGAGCACAGTAATTACCATAGAATCACTGGGAGGGACCTGCAAGATCCCAAGTCCAGTCCCCTGTCATAGGCAGGCAGTTATTGAGCTCAAATTAGCTCAACAAGGTGCTTATCCAGTCTCCTCTTGAACACCTCCATGGATGACAACCACACCACCTCTGCCTGGAGTGTGTTCCAAGTTCTAGTTTCTGGTACGGAGAAGTAGTTCTTCCTTATGTTCAGTCTAAATCTTCCCTCTGTTAGTTTGTGTCCATTGGTCCTCATCCTCCAAAGGGGTGCCTTCCTGAAGAGTTGCTCCCACAGATCATGATGCTTCCCCTGACATACTGTCGGCTTCCTCTTACTACTCAGACTGAACAAGCCTAGTTCTTAGGGCCTATCCTCTAGGTCTCTAAGCATGCAGGTGGCCCTTCTCTGTGCCCTCTCAAGCTTATCCACATCTTTCTTAAGGTGCATTGCCCAAAACTGGGCAAAGCACTCCAGCTGTGACCTCACCAATACTGAGGAGATGAAGAAGCACATCCCTGGATCTGTTGGCAACACGTTAGCTGATGCACACCAGAGTTCTGTTTAACCTGCTGGCAAATTCCTCGTGCTGATGGCTCATTCCTCTTCTGGTCAATTGTAACCCTCAGGCCCAGTTCAGATGCTGTGCCAGCTAATGGGCTACCGCCTATCCTCTAGTTATGGTGAAGGTTTTTCCTACCCAGATAATGGACCCAGCACTTTTCCCTGTTGAACTTCGTTTGATTCTGAGTAGCTCATAGAACCAGTCTGTCAAGGTTGTCCTGGATCCTTTCCCTATCCTGTAGTATGCCCTCATTTCCCCACAGCTTGGTATTGTCCACAAACTTAATCATAGAGCATTCCGCCTCTGCATCCAAGTCATTTAATAAATACGTTTAAAAGCAGTCCAAGCACTGATCCCTGTGGGACACTAATGGAGACAGCCCTCCCGCATGAGGTCATCCCATCAATTACAACTCGCTGGGACTGGCCTGTAAGCCAGTTCTCCACCCGTCTCACTGTAAGCTGGTCCAGACCCTCCAGTTTAACTGAGAGAATTTCATGGGAGGCAGAATCAAAGCCCTTACTGAAGTCTAAGTAATTGATGTCTACCTCATGCCCCTTGTCAGCTGGTTAGTTACCTGGTTGTAAAAGGACACCAGATTTTTTTAGGCATGATCTACCTTTCACAAAGCCATGCTAGTTGTTTCTTAATACCCTGTTGGTTACAAGCTTGTGATTTATGGCTTCCTAGATGTATATCTTGCCCCAGCCAAAAGACTCTGAGCAGCTTTTAAGGGTGCAATGGGAAGCCTCACAATATTAGCAAAGATCTATACATGATTCATAAATCCAGAGATTTCTAATAGGAATCAATATGGACAAACAGATTGTGACTTGTTGTCTTCTTTCTGAGTTAATTGCAACAGACTTGCTCTAGCTTTTTTTAGTGTCAAGAAACCAAGTGAAGACTAACACCTGGCATTTTCTGAAGGGTGTATCGAAATGTAATCAAAGGGGTACCATGAGTCTAAAACCAGTTTTAGACCCACTGTCCTAGTGGATACTGAAAGTATGAGGGGTTTGGGACCTCAAGGAACTAGACATCCAGAGGGCAAGGAGCAATGATATTTAGGGCTATGATGCTGATAACATGCTAAGAGGAGAAAAACTTTAGGGCTAGGGACAGACATTACACATAAACTGGTTTAAGTGATCAGAAACTGGTTTAAATCTGTAGCAGGACAGATGTTCAGTGCATATAAACCAGTTTGAAAATGGCTGAAATTGGTTTGAAATAAACTCGGTTGAATGTAGTATCAGATTGAACTGATTTGGCTCAAACCGGTTTATGCAATGTCTGTCCCAGACCCCTTGCTGGTTTAAGATAAATTAGACTCCCGCATCATCCTGGCATGCTCTCTGGCAGGGCTCTCTGCTCCACAGCAGGGCTGGCCCCTCCCCTCTGCTCCCTGGCTGCAGCTCTCCCCATCACAACTCCCCACTAAATAGGAATTTCCTCCTCCGCTCTGCTTTGCTGAGGAGGTGTCTGTGTATTAGCTAGCAGACCATACACTGGCTATGGTCTGTGCTGAATCAACAAGTAGAATCAACTGGTAGCTGATAATGTCCCTCTGTTGTTTTCTTAATGGGGTAATAAACACTGTTATCAGTTCCCTGCTGGGCTAATCCGAGCATGCTGTCAGGGCCTGGCCACACCCACGTCTGCTCAGTTGTGTGGAAGGAAGGGAGGGCTGCTCTAGTACCCCCAGCTTCTAGCCTGAGCCACTGTAGGCACGTCTGTCTGATTACAAATCTGATTTTGCCTAGCCAGGTTAGACTAACTTGCAAAGATTGAAACAATTCAGGCTGAAGCTCCTTGAATGTCTGTCTCTAGCCCAAGAGTGGCAGGAGAGAAAGAAATGTAAGCAAAAAAAGCTATGTTAGAAATTTGGGCACAGACTTTGTCCTGAAGTTCTAAGACAGTGAGCTTATAGAAAGGTAATGGGAGAAAGAGTTTTGAAAGAGTTGTATTGAACATAGTGAAAAATTAAATACTGATTTTCTTACTTTTAAGAACTACAACATTTTCTCTGGCTTCTTCTGCATCTTGGCAGTATCTCTGTGGTGACTGGTCATCCTGCTTCACAAGCAATAGCTTTGTGACTGTACCAGTATAGCTTATCTCAAGAACCTGAGGTAACCTGCAATCTGGGCTCTTGCTAAGAAGTCATGAGCAGATTTTTTTTTTGTATAATCTAGTTTATTTCTGTTCAAGCCTGCTCACACAAAACAAATAGATAATGTAAAAAACAGAATTACTGATTCAAGAGCCAAGAAGAATGGCCACCAAATTCTGGCCACTGTAACAGTGTACATAGTAGAGAATGTAGACAGGATTTGGATATTCCCTTTATAGATTTGTTGCATTGTATAGAAAATAGCGGTATAAGGATATTAAGTAAAGGACTGAGGTATTAGCCAAATGACACCTGCCTATAGTCCTCCTCACTTGCAAAGTTGGTCTTTTATTAATAAACTATGTGTCTGCAAAAATCCTGAAAGGTAGTGCTACCAGAGATGGGATTCTCCATTCATCTTAATTGAAAAGCATTTCAGTGTAAATGGTCCTATATAGCTAGCTTAAATCACAGAAATCTAATTAAGAGATGCTTATGTCTGGTTTTGGGGTTTAGGAGTTTAGCTGCAACAACAAACTAATGGCTTCCTCAAATTATTTCTGGCTCAGTAGGCTTAAACACACTTTTTAAAAATTGCTTCTTTCTGTCAATTCTTTTTGCTTTTAGAAAGTGAAATCTAACTTCTATCTGATTCTTTTAACTAAAAAAAAAACCTGTTTCCCTTTCTTTTTTTGCTGAAAAGAAAGAAATCTGTAAATCTTGTGTCTTTCTATTACAATAATGCCTGTAGAGTGGTTCTATCTGTTGGTAGCCCCACTGTCTTAGGCCATGTCAAACATGCCAAAGCAATTTGGAGTAAAGGATCATCTCTTGCAGTCTTGAAGTGCAAGATGAGACAATAGGTGACTGTGTCAAACAGAATGGGAATGGGGAGCACTAAGTGTAGTGGTTATGATAGGAAATGAAAACAATATGCCAAGGATTGTTAGGCAGAGAGGTATAATATGTGGGACTCTGTAATAAGTTGGATATTGTAGGTTGTTCTGATTATTAGGCCTGTGGTTACTGTATGAATATATTAACCCAGTATGTGTCTGGCTGAAATACCAGTAGGAAGAAGAAAGAGAGCACACTTAAAGGAGGATGCCAGGGTTATTGGCTTTGTTTTTACCTCTTTCAAGCCTGCTAGGGTTTTTTAGAAATGATCAAGTCTGTGTAGTTTTTGCTGGTTGTAAAGTGCTAGAGAAGGTAGGCATGTATGCAGATACTTTGTACCTTGTTTTTCAAGCTGGTCATATCTATAGGGTAATAATAATGGACCCAGGTCTCCCAACTGCAGCTCTTGGGGCATTTTTACATGCGTTTCTGATTCAGTACCAGGTACTTTTAATTACTGAACCGCACTAATATTAAGTACCCACACATTACATGTATCAGCAGTGCAGCACACCTCCGAGCTGAGAAAATGGTGGTGGTGCACTTTGAACTAAAGCATGTTGAGCATGTTTTAGTTTAAAGTGTGCCCCCGCCATTTTCTCAGTGTGGAGGTGAATTGTGCCACTGATGCAAATCATGTGCAAAGCTGCCACAGCGTGTCAATTTACGTGCTCCACGGTGTATCAGAGCAGGCTCCCTGCAGTACATCAGAGCAGACTTCCCTTAGATAGTATAGATCAGTAGATCAGGGTGGACGACCTGTGGCATGGACAGCCTCCATGTGGGGCATACGGCAGGCTGAGGGGGGACAGACAGCATAGTGGCAGATGGGGCAGGAAGCAGAAAGTAAAGCAGGACTTTGGGCAGGTAACATGGGTAAGGAGGAAGAAAGCAGAGTAGCAGATCAGGCAGGGGAAGGGGATTAATGTGTACCTGGGGAGAGTGCAGGGCTACTTTGTGGCATGTCGGCCAAGAAAGGCTGGTGTTCACTGTAGTTCATAGATTCATAGATGCTAAGGTTGGAAGGGACCTCAACAGATCATTGAGTCTAACCCCTTGCCCTTGGGCGGGCAGGAAAGAGTGCTGGGGTCAGATGACAGTAATTCTATGCAAATGAGAAGGACTGAATTTCAGTTACCTTATTTATTTTTTATAACATCATCTATTTATTTTAACTGTTTTGTAAGGCTGTGAGAAATTTCAACAACTGTTTCATTTTGGAGGTATTTCGTCATCTGAAACACCAAATCTGAAATGAAACGGAAGGCTCTGAAACATCTCTGAAATGAAACCATCTGAAATGTTTTGGAAATGTTTCATGTGTTTTGGAGCCAGGCTTGCAGGGAAACAGAAACTAAGAAGTGGGGGGGGGAAGGGGGGAGAGAAGGGAGCAGAAGGACTGCTCTGATATTGACATCTGTAGGTGGCCAGTGTCTGCTATCAGTCCTTGAGGTCCCCTCCAGTCCCAGTCTGCTGTCATCCTGCCTGCAGATTCAGGGGCCTATACCCCCTGGGAGGAGTGTGGCACATTCCCACTCCTCTCCCAAGGGGAGTGGGCCCCTGATCTACATGTGGGATGACAGCATGCTGGCTGGGACCAGCATAAGTACCTGAGTCTGCTCAGTGCAGCCTGTGCTGAGCAGAGCTGGAGAAACCATGGGAGAAGCCCAAATGGCTTCTCTGCCCAGCCTCAGCCCCCTCCTGGCACTTTTTTAAAGCTGGCTGTTTCACAGTAGCAATCAGGGCCTCTGTGGGTTTGTGACAAAGCCCCTCTACCCTGCACAGTGCGGGGGCAGAGAGGATGGGGCCTCCCCCCACCTGGCACCTATGCGGCAGCTGTCATATTGCATGGGTGCAGCAGAGCTCAGCAAGGTGCTGCATGATGTCTGGGAGCTGGGGCGGCTTCAGCAGTCAGCTGGAACCCAGTACTACTCAGCCCTAGTGGCCCCAGCTCCCGGACAGCACACAGCACTCTGCTGAGCCACACTGCACCTGCACCATGGGGCAGCTGCTTCATGGGTGGCAAGCAGGGAGGAAGGGCAATCCCTGCTGCTTCCCACTGTGCTGCATGTGGAGGAGTACTGCCATAAGCCCTCAGAGGTCCTGATCACTGCTGCCAGAGCTGGTGAGTGTAGGAATTTTTTTTTTCTTTTTCTTAAAATGCCGGGCAGGGTGGAGGATGGGACTGGGTAGGGCAGCCATGGAGGCTTCTCCCAGGGCTCCCCCACTGAGAGGCAGGCACAGCTGGAGGAGCCATGGGAGAACCTGCAACTGCCCTGCTGTGCCTGCCTCTCCCTGGCTAATCCAAATCTCCAAAACAGTATCGAAACTCTGAAACAGATTTGGCCGAATTGAAATGGAACCGTTATCCAAAACACTGAAATGAATCACTGTCCTCCAAAATGGCTGAATTTGAAACTGAAATGAAACATAGCTGTTTCGCACAGCCCTTTTGCCCCTAAACAGAACACAGAAGGACCTGCCCTGTAAAAAGATATTAAATAAAGGATCAGCATTCCAGACAAAAATATAGTGAATGACCTGTGTATAATGGGTGAGTGACTAATCAAAGAGAGAGCAGGATTTAGAGAAATCTGATTATCCTACAAAACTTGTGTATTTGAACTTCTTTATTTTTCTGCATTCATTGAAAGTCAACTAAGTAAATGCTTTTTAGTCTTAAGGCACCCCTTAGAAAATGTGATCTCTTTGTTTTTATGTGATTTTTGACTGCAGAAAAAAAGTCAGAATGGTTTTAACAATATGGATTCCTACTTGAAATCTTTGGGATTATTTTATGAATCATGTGTAGGTGCTTGCACATGCACCAGTGCTACTAATTATTGCAGAATCCTTAAAATTATGCTGTCACACCTTGATTGTGAATCAGTCCCACAGAACACTCCACCTCCCTGCCAGACTGTGCCCTGCCTTCCTCTGCCTCTGTTTCTGCCTGGAACGGCATTGCTGACTTGGGGGAGGGCGGGGGACACCAAAATGTAAGTTCACCCAGAGCACAGTTTTCCTTAGTGCTGGCCCTGTGGAACAGAAGAGGTGAGAGAGAATTGTTGCTTTTGTATGTCTGAGTATAGCTCATGTAGACATTTGGGGGTACAACTCGCAGGTTGGAAGTGTTCAAAATCAAGGTGCTCACATGCTTGATAGAGTAAAGTAATACCTGAGCAAGGCAGAGAAAATGATGGTAGTCTGTAGCTAAAAGTTGCTATTTGAGGCCATAAATCTTGATAGTAGCTACAGGGCTGAGGCGTACATCTTTCAGCTTCCACATTTGTGGCTAGTTAGATTTGTAATGAAAGAATGGCTTCATTATTGCTAGAGAAGCAACCTAAATTTTGTACATTTAACATTAATTGTATTCACCTGAGTAAGGGTTACATCATTACTTTTTTTATCATTATGGATGAATAATATAAAGTTTCAATGCTTATCTATTCAGCCTATTAAGTTTGGAATGCTGGCCTTTAGTTTGACTAAAGTAATCTTTGTGGCAAAAAGTGTGGTATCCCTTACTTCTACCTGAAATACAAACATGTTCTTGTGTGTACCTTCATTTTTCTGTGTTTATCTATTTAAATGAATTGCCTTCTTTATCCAGAAGACTTAGAGCAAAATACACAAGTGTGCAAAAATGGAGAAAACTAATAAAATGAAAAATGCAGTTCCTTCAGGGAGAGATCAGTTTATTTTTTAATTAAAATTGTTTTGCCCAAAATAAAGAATGCCAGATAACTCATTATTTTAGATACCCCAAGTTTTCAGGGGGAACCTATGGAAATCACTCACAAGTCGCATTTGATATGGTTACAACTAAAACTGAATGAAAAATGGTTAATACAATTTCCTAAAAT
Organism: Caiman crocodilus; assembly: GCA_030014935.1. Taxonomy (NCBI): domain Eukaryota; kingdom Metazoa; phylum Chordata; order Crocodylia; family Alligatoridae; genus Caiman; species Caiman crocodilus. The sequence continues at coordinate 41,495,722 of JAGPOW010001918.1, read as the reverse complement.
GTAGTGTGAAAATCATAGTGTATTTTCAACATACTGTAATTGCACCACTACTGTTTGTGAAGCATTTTCTACAGAGAGCAATTATAGTAAAACATAATGGAGTGCTGATTGTACGGATTACTCAGAAGCAGCTGTAAGTTCTATAGTGCCATGTGTGCACATTTGGCACACAACAAATGTTAGCAAAATGCTTGCAAATCATGATTATAAAGCAGCAGTCATTGGATTGTTTGAGGAGGAAGTATTGTGTTGTGGACCACAACTTATGGTCTACAGCACAGCACTAAGAACTAGGTTCTCTTCCTGGCTCTTGCAAATATTTGTTGTCCAATTTTTGACAATGACTTCCAGACTTGCTGTCTAGAACTTCTCTTGACTTCAGCTGCAAGAAGACTGAGCTCACAAAATAAAGAGCTCAGCATGTTGGATCCTTGTCTCCCTCTTTGTTAGTTTTCTACAATTGGAGTCTCATTTCTGTAGCTCATATGACCAAGTTACTGGACAAGGTACAGAAACAATCCTTGGAGCAGGGTTGAGAATGCAAGGCTCCTCTTTTTCCCCACAGCTGTGAGCCACAAGTCTCTAGGCATGTTCCCTCTATTCTTTCTGAATCTTGGAATTTGTTTTTTCCAAAGATGTATGGGTTCATTTGAAGGTATAGAGAATGGTCCCCACACCAGAAGTGCCCATAATCTTGGGGTAAGGGTACCACACAGTAGGGCTGTGCAAAGCTTCAGTTCCTGATTTTGATTCGGTGGAGAGCTGGCCCATTTTGGTGGCCGAATCTCTAAATCCAAATCGAATTGAATTGGAGGACCCTTCAATCTTTCTAAATTGAATTGGAACCCTCCAAATCAATTCAGAGAGATTCAGAAAGATTCAGAGATTTGGACATAGAAACAGCTTTAAATGTTTTTTCTGCATACCTCTAGGTATCAGGGTCTCATAAGTGCTGTGATGCTGGGGTACATGGAGTATCCCATGGAAGAATGGGAGTCTTCCCAGCACAGTTGGCAGCAGACCCGGAAGTGGACCAGAAGCACTTCCAGTCCACTTGTGGGTCCACTGGGGAGTACACTGAGGGGCCTCCCTTTATCTCCCTGGCTTGGTAACTGGTGCCTCCTGGGTCGGGGGGGGGTACCTGGGGTCCCCCTGTGGCCAATTGCTGAGCCAGGAGGGCCCCCCAGTGCACTCTCCACCAGACCTGGAAGTGGACTGGAAGTACTTCTGGTCTACTTCTGGATTCATCACAGAGCACGCAGGGGTGTGTGGGGGAGGGGCCTCCCTTGCACTCCTGTGGAACACTCCATGCGCCCCAGCAATGCTGTATTTACAAGCCACTCCTGCTACCTCAAGGTATGTAGAAAAGACTTAAAGCTGTGTCTCTGTCTGAATTGCTGATTTTCCAAATCAGCATTGAATCTTCAGGTTTGGATTCAGCCCAGTCGAATTGAGGATGGTGATCTGAATCAATTAATTGAATTACTGTGCCTGATTCAGGCTGAATCTGAATCCAGCTTGAATAGCTTGAATTCACTTCACACACCCTTACCATGCAGTAAGGGAGCAGAGGTTAATTCCTTTGAGGAACAGGAAGATACTGAACCAGTCTTCAATGCCCTAGGCACCTGCTCTACAATATTATGTAAAGATGGAGCTTCTCTACTTCTTTACCACGAAGTGTCTTCAAAGGAAAGAATGATCCTTACTTGGTTTCTGAAACTGTTGGGTTTTCTTACCTACTGGAAAGTATTTGGGACCCAAAACTCAATTGTTAAGAAGCAGCTCCCTGCAGACCTGCAAGAAGGGGTTGGATTTGACTCATCTCCATCCTCAGCATTTCCTATTTGCAAGGCAGTTGCACACAAACTTTTAGGTGGCTTCACGTTCACATGTTGGATCTTGTTCCAAAGTTTCTACTTACCCTGCCTGGAAGAGGGTGGTTGTATCCTTTCTGGTTCCCTTCAGAGCCCTCCTGCCATGACTTGGATTGAAAGGAAAAAATGTTCAGTGTTTATCTCTGAGGGTGAGAACAAACCACAGACCACCTGGATGGGTAACTTCCCAGTGCTAACTTCATTGGTATCTGTGTTACATTGTTGTTTCCTCCCTGCTAATTACCTCATTAGCAGAGGGAGCAGTATGGCCATTCTCATTAACACCTAAGTGGGTGAGTCTCCTGCCTACTTTAGTCAATTTCAGCTTTTACAGCATTCTCACCGTCAATTACCTCATTGATGGGGGTGTCTCAGCAGTCTCAATTGGCTGTCCAGTTGAGAGGGGTGTGCCATGATCCCTCTGTACGTGCCGCATGCCCTGGCTGCCTGGTGGGGTGAATGGCTTTGCAAGGCTCTCCCCTCCATGCACTGCTGCAGGGTCCTCTGCCTCAGTGTTCCTCTTCCTGCTCAGCTCCGCAGGGGTCTCTGGACCCTTCCTTAGTTGCCTGTGTTATCTATGAGATTTGAGTCAGTACCCCCCTGCTCCTTCCTGGCACATCATGGCTATTCCCATCACTGGTCCCTGACTCCCCTTGGGGTCTTGTGCCTCCTGCTCTTCCTCTCTTTGCTCATTTGTGGTCTTTTCCTCCTTCTCTGGTTCCTGACAACAAAGTATGGTCCCTAGCAGCCAGGCTTATGTAAGTGTTGGGTTTAATTACCTTGATCTTCCCTAGGTGTGCAAAGTCCCTTCACCCGTGTAGCATGCTCCCTGTGATTTCCTGCCCCCTAGGCTATCCTAGTAATGGGGCTTCTGCCAAAGCCCCTCTTACACTGCCTATGGACTACTTAGGAAATGTAGGTATTTAATACAGAGTTCTAGATTCCATTCTGGAGGCTAGGTCTCTTGCTGAGGTTCTTTGGGCCCCTGTAAAATAGAGATAGAGTTGTTTTTTTCTTTGCCTTTTTTCTGTTTCGTCTGCTTAGAGTAGTGATTTTCAGTGAGAATGAAGGTGCCATGAGACTCTTTTAAGGGTGATGTGGGGTACCACATACTATTAGGGTGGGCAGATATGATAAACCCAGAAAGTTCAAATAGGAATCTATGATGTTAAAAACATTCTGCTCTGTTGGGGTCTTTCTGAGTTCTAGGCAACAGAATAATTGCTCTATTATTTCTATGTAGTCAAAAACCAAATGAAAACTAAAAGGTGGTATTTTCTGAGGGGTACTGTGAGTCTACCCAGAGGTGCCTGGAATCTAAAAGGCTGATAAAGTACAGGCTTTTCTAAGCACTTATCATCATTAACATTTGTACTGTAACCCAGCAAAATTGATTTGTCATTATAAATGGGGTCAAAGGCCCCGTTGTATTATAAATAAATAATATTTTCGGTACTCTGCCTAGTTTAATTTTAAATGTCTCAGTGTAAGGTTTTCATTGTCATAGAGTTTTCCAAAGCTTTCTAAATTTCTCTCTTAGTCCAGAACCTATAACTTAATGAGGAGACTTCTAAAAGAATACTGCTGGGTAAACTTTACCCAGTGCTACGTTCTTTTTGTAAGGGAAAATACTAACCTTAGTTGCCAGTGAAAACTTCCATCTAACAAAGTTTACCTACAAATGAAAGAGAATAATCAGCAGTAGCTTAGGCTCTGTTAGCTTTACTTCCCTTTTGCCTCCAGCTAAAATTTTCCTCATCAGCAGCAACAAATTATACCACAGTCCACAGAACTCAAACATCAACTAGAATTTATTGCCTTGTATAGTTTGAAGGGAACCATAATCATTTATATGTGGAGAGAATGTCTGTGAAGTTCAGAGAAATTCCTTAAGGCCTTTGAACTTGAAGATAGGTTGTTGCATCTACTTTTCACTCTACACTACTTAAGTATAATTAGTAATAAACTCATGTACCAAATATTTAGAAATGTTAAAACTATGACAGTAGTAAGGGCATTACCATGTACTGAATTGACAGTCTTTCTGCTTTACATATGTGACATTTCTGCATGTTACACTGGCAAAGTTACTTGTCAATGTGAGTGGACTAAGATCTCTTCCCTGAAACAGTTGCTTTTGCAAACCCCTTAAAGATGGGTCAGGCCCTGGACTCTGCCCCAACATGGGATGCTGATGAACTGGCATAATAAAGATTCTAATTTGAGTCACCTTAATACATTGCCATTGTTATCAGTATAATAATCATCCTAATGATAACTCCTGTTAAATTCAATTTTTCTTCCATATGTAAAGAGTACTAATAGTTGACTTTTGTGAGCATTTATATGAGGGGTGGGCAAAATCCAGCCTGCCAGGTACTTTCATCTGGTCAGCAGCACCCCACAATGAATTGTGCTCTGCTCAGTCCTTCTGCTTGCGATGGTAGGAACGAGGTGCCCACATGTACACCCTCCCGATATACCCTGTTACACCTTGCTTCCAGCTTCTTGGGCACAAGGGCCCTGCCCAACCAGCAGCAGCTTCAGGGTATGTGGGGGGCTTCTGCTGCAGCCACGCCATGCGAACCTGTTTGGCTTCCTGGACATCCAACTTGCTCAAGGAAGCAGGTAGGGAAGCTGTGGGGCTGTAGTGGAGGGGTGGGGAGGGGATGCAGCTTGGTGGAAGCATGTAATGTAACATGGATCTTGTCTGGGCAAGGTGTGGGTGTGAGGGTGGGGGTGTACAGACTCCCCCTTCCCCCCCATGGCATGCAGCCCCCACTTTCAGCAGTAGCAGCAGGCAGGGAGGTCAGAGTGCTCGTGCCCCGAGCAGGCATGTGGGGGGAGCACAGCCTGCCCGACTGCCTGTATCACTGGGGCTGTGTGCCATGCTCCTGTAGGTCCCACACGCAGCAGGAGAAGCCCCATGCTGGAGCCTGCTGTCTTCCCCGCCCCTGCTACACATGTCCTCACGCTGCCAGGAGTGGAGGGAGCCCTGCTCCTTGTTTCCCCACAGTCTAGCGTGGGGCTTCCCTGCTGTGATTGTGGCAGCTGCAGGTGCATGGTGCAGAGTCCCTGTGATAGAGGTGGCTAGTGCTGCACTGGGGTGAAGAGCACAGCCCCAATGCAACCTGCCCTGTCACCTCTATCACAGGGGCTCTGCACAGCACACCTGCAGCTCCCACACATGCAGCAGGGAAGCCCCACAAGACTTTGCAGGGAAGCAGGGAGTAGGGCTCTCTCCATTCCCGGCAGGGAGGGCAGCCAGCTCCAAGGCAGGGCTTCCTTCACTGCAATTGTAGGACCTGCAGGTGTGTGTGTGGCACGGAGCCCCAGCAGTAGAACTAGCCAGGCAGGCTGCACTCTCTTCTCCCCACTCCCCAACCATGCTCAGCGCTGGCCGGAGCCTGGCTGCCTGCACCGGCCACAAGTGTCCTGATCTCCCTGCCTGCTGCTGCTGCCAGACAGAGGAGGCTGCATGCTATGTGGGGAGTGTGTGTGGGGTCCCTAGAACCCTCACCTTCCCTCACACCCATACACCTACACCCTGCCCTCACAACTGCCATTGACAGATACCTATATCCCAACATACCCTATGCCCCCCTGCACAGCCATGCCCTCTCACAACCCCACCATACCCCCCACACCCTCCCACACCACCTCCACACATACACCTCCAGCCACACCCCACACCTCACCATACACATGCAATGTAAAAGTGACAATTTATTTTTGAGTTATTATGCAATCTCTTCAATATACAGTACTCAATCACAAGTTATGATAAATATTTTCTGTAATAAAATTGAAGTATATTACTGTAGGTATTTGACTTCTAGTGTGTGATTTTCTTCTGGTCCTAAGATGGCAACCTCCCAAAGGACTATGGTGAGGTGGAGCAGCAAGGGGAGGGATTTCTGGTGGCAAAAATCAGGAATTAGGGGGCAGGACTTCTGGTCCCAATGTGGACACCAGGGGGAGGGGCAACTGTCAAGGGGTGGGGGGCTACTTTTGCTGCCCCCGACACCTTGCCAAAACTTGTTAAGCAGCCCTCCACCCAAATAATTGTCTGCCCATGATTTAGATATCAACAGTGATAAAACTAACACAGTAGGAAATACTATACTAACAGTGTAGCCTGCAAAAAGGGATTGTGTGGAGTTATAGGATGTTTCTGGTTCTTAAAGAGAGATGTGAAAGAGATTCTTCAGAGGGATAAAATAAAATTGTATTAATGGTGGAGTTATTGAATAGAAAATAGCAAATTGCATGTGGGCATGTACTCTCTTAAACACCCATGACTAAGAGTGGTGATGGGGTATGTGAGAGTGGTATAATCATTTACAAGTATTTGAAAGAGGGAAGCACCATGAGAACTCTTTCTTATTGTTCCAAGTGACTCACAAGGATAGAGCTAGCAATAGTGGGATGAATTTAACAAAATAAATATTGGTTAACTTTAACCATGGTGTTATGCTTCAGCCCAAGTCTGAATTCGTTGCCCGGCATGCATGAGCCAATATATGAATGCCAGTTGGAAGTTTGAAAGAAAAAAAGTTTTTATT
>JAGPOW010001918.1:41451983-41489180 GCA_030014935.1 Caiman crocodilus | reverse complement strand
AAAACAACCTTCCAGTCTCGCTGTGTATTCTGTCTTGGGAGGATGGCTCGAGGCCATTTATTAGGCATTCAAAGAAATGGCTCGGGGTTATTCACAACAATGGGTGTTGGACTATAGGCTATTAGATTGTAGAATATATTTTCAAGGCATCTAATGAGAGTGAACTTCCTTGAATCACTTAACTCTAGGTTGGTCTAACTTTTCGAAAACCACAATCCACCTTCTGGAATGACCCTTCTTGCAAAAGGAAAAGCAATATGATCAACTGCCTAACATGTAAAGCAAAGTACTTCATATACAGAAACCAAATTCAAGCTAGTGGTAATATCCCTTATGCTCAGTTGTACCTAATATATTTAAATAAATCACCTTATATATATAAATTGCATAGTAATGTGGTCTCCACAGGAAGAAGGGTAGGTGAATTCTGTCTTTTGCTTTGATGATTTTATGGAGTGTGCTGTTGCCATTGTGAGACATGCACATGAATGCATGTTCTCCCAAATACATTCTAGCTAAAAAAAATGTTTCAGGTGAATAAAATATCAAAATGTTCCAGCTGTGAATGAGCTATGTTAATACTTAGACAAATCAATTTCTGATTTAAGACTATATTGCAGATTTGTTTTAAGTTGAGTATCATTTTTCCCTGTGTACGAAGATGCTCCAGAGACATGAGCAACAACACCTCTTCCATGTAAAACTGCAACTGTGGGATATACTGTTCCTTTTCAATGACTTTTTTCCTCTAGAAAATATTTTTATTCTCTAAACAGTAATGCTCCAGAGGTTTTTTTGTTTTTGTTTTTTTGTTTGTGCAAGAATTAATAATATTTTATATTTGCATTCAGAGTTGGAGTCCTTCTGCACCATGATGCATTATTTGTCATACATGAAACTAGCATTCATTTGGTGGTAGTATTAGTGTGTGTTTGTGAGTGTTGGGCAAAGAAAGAGGGAAAAGAGGAGGTAATGGTAGTTGTTTATTATTTTAGGCATGTAGCTGGAATGGTAAATATACTGCTGGGAGCGTTGAGAATTAGAGGTGCATTTTAATTGCTGATTGTATTATCAAATCATATGTATCTCTAATGTAACATCAATATCTTCACAGATAGGAAGTCCTGATGACTGATGGATGGTAAAGCCTCACAGGGTACTGCTATTATGGGGCATAGTAACTAAAAAAAAAAAAGCGAATGAGCAACAATGTTGATCTTTAAGTGTTGTCCATCAGGGTTAATGATTAAGTTTTTAGGCTGCTGCTTCTCTCTAGAAGCTTAAAATTTGAAAAACTGAGAAATTGCTCTTGTAAACTGTGCCTACACAATAAACAACTTCTGATTGCTATCATCCATGGTCATGGTTATGAGCTAATTATAGCACTTGCTGTTTGTTAACATTCAAAAGTGGAGTTTATGTATGACATGGAGGTCAGCTCATGAAAACACTTCTGCAAGACATGGTGCTTGCTGTTGTTAAGTCCAGTGACCAGGAAAGATGTATGAATCTCGCTTTTGAAATATGAGTCCCAGTGACTTTAAATACCTGAAATTAGGCATCTAAAAAGACAGCCTGAATTTCAGGGCTCCCAAAGTTCTCATTAAAGGAATAAAGCAATTGGAGAGATGATACAATTAAGAGTCCCAATGTCACTTCTGAGGGACTAAATCCTTTCAGGTTGCAGTTGCCTGTGATTCTTCCTTTCCTCATATAATAAAGGCTGAATGTGCACTGACAGGTAAAGCTAAATACTGGCTGTCAGTTCCTCTCCAATGCATTAATTCCATGGAATGTCAACTGGATCAGGTTTCCCATTTTGTTTCCCCAATGGCTTTTTATATTAACATTGACTTGAAGAGGCAAAAAATGCTTTTAATATCAATTAACCTTTTAAACCTTTTCTCAGCTTTTGCTGCTTAATTGAACTGAAAGTATGATCTGTGCCCTGGCAGTGGCAGTGGTAGTGATTGCAAGATGACTTGGCTTGCTCTCAGTGGACAAGGAATTGTGTGCTGAGTACTATATGTCTAATTAGCATTTATTACACCATCTTGTCCCTAATGGTTTGGATACTTTTGTAGCCTATTATTCTTTTTTCCCTGAAGAAAACCAGACACAAATGCATTTGGTTTGTTAAAATAAGAACGAGAAGAGTTTTTATCACTGAAGAAAGAAATGGCGTTATCATAAAAGTGCATGTCCCACAGGCAACATTTTCCATTAAGAGTGGAAGATTTAACAGATGTCCATTATGAAAGAATGGGATTTGTTCTGATAATAGCTAGACCATGAGTTCCACACTCAGTTTATAATAGCAAATCTTTTGCAGAACACGTATATCAAGGCTGACTTTTAGTGACACCTGTACCAGTTCAAATATGTCCTTTATGACATTTTTCTCAGAACCTTTTTTAAATTTAGAATCCTGTGCAACCCATACATACAAGAGTTTAGAATAACATCTCTTCAGAGATCATTTCACACGACTTCAACATTCCTAGCATACTTATACATACAAAATATAAATATGAAAGTTAAAAATACTGTTATGTCTCTGGTGCTATTGATTACATTTTTTAAATCAAGTATTTGAAAAATGGGAGCATGGAGGGAAGAAACTTGAGCTCATGAGCAGGCTTCAGGTTCATGGATATTAACCTGTTTTTGCTCTTTCCTTCAGTCATGCTGCTTAATATCAGCTTCCACTAAGATATTCATGTATGTCCCAAATATGTGCTGTCAGAAGCACTACTAGATATGGAATTACCTACTGTAAATATGTATTTTTATTACTAACTATATAAATTAATTCACTGAATATGAATAAAAGCATAACAAACACGGGTGCATCTACATATGTGCTTTACTATGGAGTAGATTAATTAGTTTTGCAGTACAGTGTCACCATCTACACGTGCACTGGTATTAGGACATAGTAAACTAATCAACTCTACTTCAGGATAGTACTGTTGGGCACAGCAGAGTACTTTACTGAGCTGAAACAGGGGTATAGATTGTGACTGGGGTATAAATTGAGCCCAGTGAGCTGGGGACCTGCTCCACCCCATCTCAAATTGCTGCAGTCCTGGGTACATGTGTAGCTGCTGTGCCTGGGAGCAGTTTACTCTGACTTGAACGGATCCAGAGTTTATTGCATCGCATTAATGACACGTGTAAATGCACCCACTGAAACTGACAATTTGGTTCATGTTACTTCATTTTTCCTTGCTGCTGGTGGGAAATGAGAATCCAAACCATGTTAATATTTTCATGAGCATCTTTGTTGCAATAACTAGATGTTCACTTAAGCAATCTGGGGAAGATACAAAGTTGGGAAGTATAGCCAAAAAGGAGAAAGGTTAGATAATTATACAGAAAGCATTAGATTGTCTTGTGTAGAGAAAAGTAAAATGAGTCGTATGAAATATCAAACTGGGCCTTTAAGGAGTTTTTCCTACAAGATACAGGCTCATACTTTGGAAACAACTGCAAAAGTGTGGCCAGCATATATTGCTGGATCATAGGATGACATGAGCTGTCATTGTTATACAGGTACGCGAAAAAACCAGTTGAATTCTACTGTATATTAGGCAGAGGGCATCACCTGGGTCAGGTGCAGAAAAAAGCTACTGGAGGCACCTACACACATGCGCAACACCTGCTCCAACACATGCTAATTTGTACTCATTGGAGCAGACTGAATTAATTGCTGCCATTTTGAAGTATCAAACCTCATTTAATGAGGTTTAGTTAAAGCACCCCCACTGCCACTTTTAAGTATGGGGCACTAAATACATGAGATGCTGTGGGCACTTTAATTAAAGTGGCTCCCAAAAAGTGTTCTAACTTAAAGCTCCTACTCCCTTCTGCCCTGGACCACGTATAAAGACACCCTAGGTGATTAGAGGAATACAGAACCTATTTTATGAGAGCAGATTATAAAAGAAGCTTGGCTTGTTTATCTTTGCACATTAAAGGTTAAGGGGGAATATGGTTATTCTTTATAAAAAAAAAAATATGCTATGCATAATAGCCAAAGAGTAGAGCTACTTAAATTAAAGGACAGTATTGATACAAGAAAAATGGGTATAAATGTTTACAAAGACTATATAAATTAGATGGTTCTAACCATTAGAGGCCTTAAGTTCTGGAACAGTCCCCAAACAATGAACTGGGGACTGGGAACTTGTATTTTTTCAAATACAAAAAATAAATATTTTTGCTGTTTAAACTTTTGCTATAATGTTTCTTTTCAGAATGTTTGCTCTCCTGTAATTTTCTAGCTAGTTGATTGTTCTTCTTGCCTAAGTACAGACAGTCAAAGCCCAAGGCTGAATCAATTCATAATTCCAGGTTAGTTTAAACTACAGAGATTAATCTGAGAAAAAGCTGGGCATGCATTTACTTTTGACTCAGGAAATGCTGCCACATGCCTGCAGTGGCTTAGGCCTGAAGCAGGGGGCTGCTAAAGTACAGCTCTCTGGCATGTAACCAGCATAGGCTGTCTGTTTGCTTCCCCTTCCTGCTGCCCCTAAGGCCTCTGGGATTTATGCTCCAGAATCACAGTAAGATGACTCTTCAGTGTTGCTCATCACTTCCTCTTCCAGCTTCCAGGTGCTTATGGGATTTGTAGCCCACAGCTGCAGCCAGCAGTAAGTTTCAGTAAGTTTAGCAGCAGGGCAGCCTTATACTCAGGAGAATATGGGTTTAACCCCTTTCTTTGGCCCCAGACACCAGCTGGGGTTTGCCTGTTTACTGGAACAGACAGTACAACTCAGCCCAGCCCAGCCCAGCCCAGGTCTGGAAAGCACGGTGGGATGCTGGAGGACTGTGATTTAACTTGAACCAGGAAGGGATCTGGGACAGAAATTTCATAAACTGGTTTGACCCAAATCAGTTAAGTCTGATATTACATTCAATCAGGTTTATCTTAAATCAGCTTCAGCCATTTTGAAACTAGTTTATGTGCACTGAGCTTCTGTTCTGTTACAGGTTTAAACCAGTTTCTGATCACTTAAACCAATTTATGTGTAACTTCCGTCCCTAGCCCTTGAGACATTGGAGCTCCTGTGCAGGTTCATTTTTAGCTTCCTGTTGTTCACATAAAAAACAACAAACTTACTATTTACTGGGACAAATTCTGCCCTAAGATTTCAACACTGATTTCAGCAGGAATTGTTTGAGGAAGTTATTTGTTTTACAGCAAAAGCCTTGCATGTCTCGATGGTGTTTTGAGTGAGCAGACGTCAGAAAATAAATGAATGTGAACATCAGAAAAAAATATGGTTTTTAGGTTAGTAATGGTACAAATTTAAGAATGCTTACTTTGTACCAGACTGATCTCACGTCCATGGGAATGAGGCAAAACTTGACTCCTTGGGTTAAATTTGAAATCTGGCTGAGTCAACTGTCCATTGAACTTAGTGGAGCCATGTGCCATAGTCGGCAAAATCATGATAGTGCTTCATTTTCTGTACAAAGTGTATCAAAATGGAGAAGTTAGTACAAAATACTTCTGGATGTGAACTACATAAACAATGTTTGAATAACTCAAATGTAATGCAACTATAAGACCAGAGATTGTTAGAAACTAAACCATATAATGCAGAGAAAAATGCTGTTTTAACAGGTTGCTAGCTAACTTTTTACCATAGCTTCAAAGCTCCCTAGTAAACATCTCTAAATCACTATGCCTTGATTTTTTCCCTGTCTTGCAACTTACTAAAACATTAGTGAAACTTTTGACATTTTAAAACAACTGCTCAGCTTCAAAAAGTAGCAAACTTGTGTTTCTCTCAAACTTTGGCAAAGTAGTTTAAAATTTGGAAAGTTAGAATAAGTCTTTTCCACATCATTAAATTTTAACATTTCACATTTTCAAGTATTTGGCTACTAACGCAGCATTACTTTTAATGAGAAAACTCAAAGCTGATTTCTCGCCAGCTGTCACAGTTAAATAGCTTGACATTATAAGCTATCAGAAAAAAAGAGAGAAAAGCCATAAAGTGACATTAATGGCTAAATAAAATATGTTTGTTAGAAAATGTATAGCTGTTACATGTTTACAGTTTCAAAGACAATAAATAACACCTCTAGGTTATAATTTTTTTCCTTTTCCCCTAAGTGTTTTATAATGCTTGATATACTTATAATAAAAACAAATATATTTCTAAAATTCAATATGTTCTGGATTTTTTAAGCACTAATCTTAAAACTCTTCTCATCTTGCAACAAATTTTTTTATTTTATTTTGCTGTAGGCTATAACTATCCTGACAGTTTGAGTCAATCTGACCTATATTGTATAAGCCTAAATTTAGCCTCCCTGAAGCAGTGCATTTCAGCACTGGAAGCTATATCATACCCTTTCACCGCTCACCTCCTATCCCTCCCTTGTCTGTAATGTGTATGTGTGCTTGGAGCTAACCCATGTTCCTGTTTTCTAACCTTATTGCACTCCACTTCCCCTCTCTACTGCTTATTGGCAAAGACTGGTTTAAACAGGAAGAGTACTACAAGGGAACTAGAGATGCATCTTAATGTTAATAAAGAGGCAGTAGCCTTTGATGGGGAGTACAAGGTGTGAGATAGATGGGGAAAGGTAGCTCAGGGTTGTTGAGGCTGACCCTAAATAAATTTGTAACTTAAAGTTTCTTACATTTCAGAATGGTTAGAAATGTAGAATTTCAAAATGTATTTTATGTATTATGTATTTTAGGCATATTCTTAATGCTAAAAAATCCACTTTTATTAAGAAGTGTAATATCCAATAGGTTTCTCAGGAAGGTCCCTTTATAGGGGTGCATGGACCGCTATATTGGGGTGGATTTAAGATGTGAATGACCAAACTTGAGGAAGGTGAGGGAAGGGTGACATGTCACCTGATTTTTCAGGTGATTGGTATTTAAGACTTTCAAAAGAACCCTGCATCCAATATGATGGGCATTTTCTGAAACCAGCAGACCCTCATGGGAGCTGAACTCTTGACAACTTACTTGTATTTTCTCTAAATGCTACATTTTCCTCTTCTGAAGGTAAAATTTTGATCTGCTGAAATTGGCTAAAATCATTCACTTGCTGTATGAATACCATGAGCAAAATCACAAGCTAAACTGTTTCTATACATATTTATAGGAGGAAAGTGCTCTTTCTCAATTGTTTTTGGACAGTAGAATTTTGATTGTTTTTATATAGACCATGGTAAAAAATCATAATCTTTTTCTGGCCTGGATGTGTCAGCTAATGGTGTCCACTCTTTCTCATGGACTTTTTTTCCCCCTTACACCTTATCTTTCCAGTTACTCTCTTTGTGGGACCTTATCCTGTCTGGGTAAAAAATGCACAGTGGTGTTAGGAATGTTTCTTTATTAGACAGCAACTAATGCATGCTAGAATATTTCATAGCATATATACGTATGCTTGCACGAGTTTTGCACACTTAAAATTTCAGCTGAATATCTGGGAGCTACAGTAGCAAACACTGAGCTTTTTAATTTGCTGGCCAAACACCCTATGTGAGCTGTCTCCACATCCTTCCTGTATTCCCTTAGGCATGGGAGGCCAGTGTTTCTTCTTACATCTTCCTGTGATGTCAATGGGCCATTTCTCTTTGCTACCAAACATTTTTAATGCTGATTTGTTCATGTCTTTGACCTTGTGCTAAAATTGCACTGATCCATTAAGCAGCCTTGAATATATTTAAATACCATTTCAGTCAATGAGACTTAAGCATGTGCTTTGCTGAATCAATGCATTATTGTCCAGAACAAACTACACAGAAACAGATCTTCTATCAGACATTTTTATTTCATGCTACAAAGAAATAATTCCTTGTTGCATATTTTTATCTGGTGTAATCTGTCATCTATGGAATCAAAGGGAAAAATGTCACTCCAGGAAAGCAAGTAACACCCTAAAGCACTGTATTCCTGCAACTGAATGTGCTTTTAGTTGCTATTCACTGTTTAACATGAACAATGGAACAAAGTCCTAACATTTATTTCTGAAGGGTATTTTAGCTTGAAAAACATGTCTTTCCCTCTATTCGGATTTCTATAGAAAGCTCTATTTATTTGGGACTTCAAACTGCTCCGCACTGCACAGCTTTTGTATCCTGTGTTTTTTGTTGTAGCTGATGTTTATCCTTTGCTTATCCTTATGTAAAAGCATACTTGTTCTTAAGTACACATCTGAGTAAAAGCTTTATAGCCTTTTGTCATGGAGCCAGAAAAAAGAGCATCCAGGCCCTATGAAATGCCTTGTATCATGTTCACGACGAAGAAGTTTAATTGTTTCCTCGTCATAGTGGCAGTGTTTTCCCTTTTAGTTATAAACCTAAAAAACGGTAGTATACTATTCTTCCCTTTTCAGACCTTTTGTGTTTGTTTCACACAAGGAATGCATCTACGCAAGATGCCTAAATGTGCAATAGCCTAGTTTACCGTGCAGTAAATGTGCATGTATACATGTACGCTGACTTGCTGTGCAGTAAAAACCCTTAATCATGTGCAAATTTGCTACCTGCAGATTTGTGTGGGATTAGTTACTGCAAAGTAACAAATGTGTAGACATGACCCTTGAGCAGATTTGCTCCTGGGTCTGCCCGGCATATAAGGGACCAGCCTCAGGCTATCCCCAGGGCTCTGGGCTAGAAGCCTCTCCTGCCCCAGGGCTGGGCTTGCCTCCATAGCAGCCCCTGCCTCAGGCTTTAAAAACCTGCAGGCATTTTGAGCCCTGGGGCACACATGCCCGGAGCCTGAGAGCACTTCAGGACCCTGTATCTGCCTGGGCAGGCCCCAGCCTAGTTGGGCCAGCATGTCTGCACCCTAGCACTGCTGCCTGGCACCACTGCACCGCATGGCTCCCAGGAATATGTTTCAGGCTGCTGCAGCCTCTGGCCAGACTCGTCAGACCTCAGACCCAGGTGCAGGCAGCTTCTGGCCAGCAGAGCCAGCTCTACTTGTCTGCAGAGCACCCCCTGCAGACTGTCCTGAGCCTGTAGGTGCTGCGGGGCATTGCCTCTGCCATGTGGCTGCCATTCCTGTACTGTGCACCTGCACTGGGAGCTGCAGGCAGCTGCCCAGGCCCAGCAGCACCTTGACAGCTATGCAGGAGCCCAGAGAGCCAGCAAGGGATCCTGGATGGTGTCTTCCTTGCCCATGGCCAGGCCTGTGCCCTTCACCTGGGGCCTCACCTGGTACAAGGAGAAGATTGGCGACCTTGTAGCACTGTGGGGTGAGGTGGGGGTGCAGTGCCAGTTTGAGCAGGCCAGGCATTTCAATGCCCACATCTGTGAGGTGCTGTCAGGCTGGATGCAGGAACATGGGCACAACTGGTCAGTGTGGGGGCTGCGCTGTGGGCAAGAGTGGGGCAGATTTGCAGCAGCTTGTGTTGGAGGGGTGGCTATGGGGGCTAAGCCAAATTCTAGGGCGGCCATAGCCTCCCACGCCCCCTCAAGCACTGCTGCTGCTTGTCCAGTGCAGGCTGCAGCAGCTCTGCTCACCCTGTTCCCACCTGTCATGCAGCCCCTCCACAGGGAAGAGGCTTGTGTTCCCCAGGACAATGACAGGAGCTCCTGCCCCTGTCAGCGTCTCTCCTCTATCACTGCTCCAGGGGTAAGGGTGTGGCCAGCCATCATGGGAGCAGGGAGGGGGTTTAATCCCCTTTCCTTCCCCTTTGCTTCTGGGGAACCCCTACCAGGGTCTCCCTGGCCAGGGGCAAGAAGTGGAGCTGATAGCTGGGGCTGGCAAATCCAGGCTGTGGTCCCACAGTGGGATAGGGATGAAGTGGGGAATAAATCCCCTCCCTGCCCCCTTTGCTTTATGGGGCCAAGCTGGCTGGCATCTGGCCATGGTCCCACCCCTGGAGCAGTGAGGGTGGAGGGACCCTGACAGGAGCTGCTGGGGAAAGAGCGGAGTGAAGGGGGAATAAATTCCCTCCCTGCCCTCCTTGCCTTAGGAGGCCATGCCAGGCCAGCATTTGGTGGGAGGCCAGGCTCTGGCCATGCTCCTTCCCCCCGCCCCCCAAAAGCCTGGCAAGGGCGGCTTCCCCCCTTCTCCTTCAGGCATGCCCCAGCTGGGGTCCCTACAACCCAGGGTGGGGGTTTAATCCTTCCCCAATCATACTCAGGCCTGCAGGGGCCTGGCCATGCCCTTTCTCTCAGCTCTACTTACCTCCAGCCCTGACACTGTGGAAGGAAAGGGAGGGCTTGCTCAAGTGCACCCCCCCACTCAACCCCCCCGGCTTCTGGCCTGAGCCACTGCAGGCATGTGGCTGTGTTTCTGGAATCAAAAGTGAATGTCTAGTCACTCACTTGCCAGCTTAATCTACTCAGGTTAGACTAATCTGCAGAGGTTAAATTAATTCAGGCTCAGGCTTTTTGGACGTCTGTATTTAGCCTTTCAATTTAACCTTTTCCCCACACCCCATTTCCTCCCTCTTCACTTGCTCTGCCCAACCACCCACCTCTCCTCCCCCATTTAAAATCAGTTTAGTGTCTTTGCAATGTATCTGGTTCTGTCAAGAAATTCTTTGAATCCTTTCCCAACCCTTTCCCCCCATAGCTGGCATCATTAGTTTACAGTTTCTACAAAGGAAAAAAAATAGTTTTAGTCACTAATTTGTAGGAAAGCTAGAATTGCCATTAGAAATATTTCATGGTTCTCTAGGAATCATTTACTTTGCAGAGTTGTTACACCCTTGTTTTTAATACTACTGTCATGAAATGTTATATTTCTAAATCTGGATGTCAACAAAAGAGGGCTTGGGGACAAGATTTTTAATACATTTACATTAGTCTAAATCCAGGGGGGAAATGGAGTTCTGTATTTGCAGCAGTATAGATTTCATAGACGTTTGGGCTGGAAGGGACCTCAGATCATCGAGTCCAGTCCCGTGCCTCAGGAGCAGGAAGTCAGCTAAGGTCAAAGGATCCCAGCAAGATAAGCATCCAAATGTTTTGTTTTTTAAGTATAAATGAATTAGGATCTATGTCTTAGTGCTTTGAAAGCTTCAGTGTTTATATTCTTACCTATTTATATAATATTTTTCTCTTCAAATAGCAGGCAGTGGGGAATTCCCAGCTACAAATGAAGGAAATGTTCAGAGTGAAAAGTGAGCCTTTTACATAATTCTTCTCCAACTGGATATAGAGAATTTGTGTTTTTTGGTGCTTTGATATTCTGTATGCTTTTATATCACTGTACTTCAGCATTTCTTTGAAATCGTCCAATTATGTTTCTTATTGATCACTGTGCTCAAGATAGGTCTAGGTAGAATCAATGATCTTTGAACCCCAGGGAGGTCTCCAGTGTACTAATTCAAAGCTCTTGGATAATTCAAGAACAATAGTCAAAGTCTGGTAGGCTTAGGATGTTTGCAATAGAATTAATGCACTTGATAGTTCAAACCAGAGGCTTTGAAAGCCAAACATCAGCTTATTTCTGTTAAACAGTTGTCTTCAACCTGCCACTAGAAAGCTGTAAAATTACAACAGTAATCTGTGTCAGGTTCCAAATACCAAATAACAACGTTTGATTCTTATTATAGGTTTAGGCATAGCCTGTGCAGTTTTTAGAGTTTTCAGTGTTTAGAAATGAATGTAATACCTATCGTTATTGAAATTACCTTCAGAGTTTTTGTTGCAATTTTTTTTTCTTTTTTTCTTCCGAAGACAAAATAGTCTGGACTTCCTTGAGATTGAGGAAAGAGGTGGGGCTTCATTTTCTGTTATGACATGCTAAAAAGGATTTATTCTGTGCTGGTATACGTTAGTGCTAGTTTCTGTTATCCCATTATTCAGGCAGTTTTGGTGTTGATCTCCCCCTATGAGGAAAGTGACTCATTAAAGTCCTCTACTTACATATTACAAATTCTCCCTGAGAGAGGCTAAGGGAAGATTAGGAGGGTTCCATTACCAGCTACAAGGTTTCAGAAAGCTCAGATTCCTGTCTGCCGTCTAAGGGACTGTACTAAAGGGGCACTACTGCAGTAGTCAATAAAAACAAGACTGCTGTGAATCCATAAAAGCTTTCTGTTTGTCCATTGCTGCATTTTGCTAAATTTTATTTCAGTTACCTTCTGGTGAAGGGCTATACATGGGATGTGCAGCATTAGCCTTGATTGATGATTTGGTTCTATAGGTTTCCTTCCCAGTGCTTAGATGAAAGAGGTCCAGATGTCTGAGATACTGTTAGGATAAGCCCCCATCCAGAGCTGGCTAGAATAAATGGCGGGGTTGTTTTTAAATTAATTTGTAAATTTGAAAACATTAGCCCAAATTTTAATTGTCTGAATATTTTGACCAAGACCAACTCTATAGCTGTTTAGAAATGTCTGTCAATATTTTCAGAGGTTATATTGCAGAATTGGACGTTTGTCAACATTCCATCAAATTAGAAGTTTGGTACAATTACTCTGACTCGTGGTTTCTCTTAGTTCAAGTCATCCAAGTCATTTAATGTGATTTATTACTGAGTATGAATAGTTCTTGTTTTGCACTGCATGAGTAGGGGGAAGAGAGAACTCAAGATAACTTAATTATCACTAAATGTTTTTTGTTAGCTAGGAAGTTGCATGACAAAAGGGGAAGTATATTATGTAAATATATAGCTTGTTGACCTTTTTTGGTGTGAAGAGCATTGAAGAATACCATTAATTTCTCATGTTTTTCATATGCAGCCATTCTTCCTGAGGAAGCAAAGCGATATCCAAAACTATGCATAAGATTCAGCCTTGTAGTCTTAGATTCTTGAGCTACCCTTCTCTAGGGCTGGATTTTAACTCTTGGTTCAGCTTTGTCTTCAATGTTACAAGGAATATTTTGACTCGGCTTCAATGTCAATGTTATTTTTCTTAGTTACCGTAGCACAGTCTCTGATACAACACTGCTTTGCTTTACTAAAATGCACAAAAACTATGTTAAGTGAGATGAAGTAGTACAGTATCAGTATGCACAGTGTTTAATGGTAATATGTACTTTTTGACTTATTGCTAAAATAACTCTCCAGGTTTACTGCTGCTGATTCATATGGGTGCATGCTGCAGCCATCTTTAGGGCATGTTTATAATTATTATCTCTTTACTTAGATTGATTTACTAATATCTGATTCAGTGACTTAAGAAAATAATAAATAACTTAGGCAGTTTCCACCTAAGCATGCCAAAGGGTCAATTGCTTGGCTAAATTTTGTGGCTAAAGACCTGCTTACAAAAGGGTAGTTTGCACTGCATGAGTAGGGGGAAGAGAGAACTCAAGATAACTTAATTATCACTAAATGTTTTTTGTTAGCTAGGAAGTTGCATGACAAAAGGGGAAGTGGGAGGACTTAGGTATTCATACCTCCTTTGATAGATAATTCTTCCCTTTCTTTTCTTCTGATTAATATATTTAAATTTTGAGCTCTTTGGGGAAATCTTCATAGTGTTAATTTTGTAATACATGAGACATACATGGCTTCTCCAGATATTTTATTCTTGCAGCCATGCGTTCAGGCCACATCAGACATGGGACCCACACCACAGTTGTGAAGCAAAAGTTGCTATAACTCAAAATCATAACTCTCAAGTCAATAAGAGAGGGCAGCCCTAGGGCTTTGAGATCATGGCGGGGGGGGAGGGGGAAGGGGGAAGGGTCACCGGGGCAGGACTCTGGGTCCCCATGCTGCCAGGACCCAGAGTGGCAGCTACTGGGGCTGAGAATCCCCTCAGTTGCAGGACACTGAGCCTTTGCTAGGCATGGTGCACCACTGCAGCTGGAAGCTCCCAGCTGCAGGGAGACCTTACTACATGTGCAAATTAAAGCTCAGTAACATCCAGCTCTAAATTTAGTACACATTTTCAAGGTCTGATTTTATAGCTGGTTGGAGCTTTTATTGTATGATAGCTACTTTGTACGTGTAGCTGGTCTCTAGGCAATTGTGCAATTAACCAGTTAATTGCATTATACCTGTAATGTAGAGAAGGGGCCAATATTTCAGGTTATCAATTTATTAGTTTGTGTTTCAGAATCCAATACATTAATCTCTGCTAATTTTACTGTCTTTGACATCTGGTGGAATGGTTTTGTTTTTATTTCACAACAATTGTTGCCACAACTGTTCATGGTATTTCGAAACGTTCCTCCCTCTGGCTTCCCTCTCTTTAAAACTAAGTTTTTATGTTTACTACCTTGTCTCCTCATGTCTCAGGAGAAGACGTAAGAGCTTCATTGTTCTCTTTGAAATCCAATCCTTTTATGAACTTCATGTTCTCAGACACTTACACCTTAATGGATTTGAGTGCAAGAGCAGGGCCAAAAAATTTGTTTTCCACTGTTTTTTGATTTACTAACAATAATTTTTAAACGATTCATTCTTATTAGGGCACAACATTCTTGTCCAAACATTAAGTTTATTGTGTCTAGGTATATTGGTAAACAAAAGTGAGATTTAAATGGGTTTTGTATAAATGATTTTGAAAAGGTCTTCCCAATTTCTAAAGTTACAGAAGAAAACAAGGATTCAACAAGGTATTACCAAGAAAGAGATATGATAATGAGGAGTTATGGAGAGTAAGGTCTTTTTCTTTTTTCAAGTGTTTTTCACATCTATTTCTGTTTATATGGCCTGCTTGATGGATTATCCTGGATTGTATGTTAAATAATAGGTTGCAAAAGGACATTTTCAAGGTCACCCCTGCAGGTGGAGTCTAATTTCATGCACCACATACCTGCTAGCATAGGACAAATGGATATTTAGTAAAATAAACAAAGATTTAAAAATTAGGAACAAAGCATGCTTCTGGTAATTTGTTGGAAGTAATGAAAGATTTATACTTACAAATATTTTATCAGGACTTTCCTAGGTTACATACTTATTTCTGTAAATTAAGCTTTTGTTAAGTATTTCCATCAAGGAAATTCCTATAAACTCTGCAGAAGGTTTTCCTTTGTCTTAATATAGAAATCCCTTTTAAACCTTCACAGCAGAGTAAAGAGGTCCTTATCAGCATTCTGGTTGTACATGTGATTATGTGATTTCCCTCCCTTAATTTCCAAGTTGTATGGCAAAGCTTGTAATGCCGTGCCAAAAAGTTTTCTGTTTCTGCTAGTCTGTATCTGCATACATTTACAGATCCTTGTTGAGTATGAGAATTGGTATTGCTTGATTTGCCTTAAACACTACCATGTAGGCTGAAAGCAGCTGTGGTTCTGACTCATAGGCTGCATCCAGATGAATGCAGACGTTTGGTTCCCCAGGAACAAGAAACAGTGGCACTCCTGTAGCTAGGACCCTGGTTGGCAGCTGGAGCATGGGCCTGCTGGGCCAGGCTCCAGTTTTAGATGGCATATGCACTCATCTGGAATGACGTGCATCTCCTCACCTTTTTTCTATGCAGGTTTTTTTGACCCCAGGATCTACCAGGGTCAACACCTGCACTCCCCAACCCCCCAGTGCTGCAAGGTAGCAGCATGGGAAATGCCTGAATGTGCAGTATGTGGTGCTGCAGATGAATCTGATGCTTGCACAGCCACATTCATCTGTATGCAGCCATACAGAGTATGCATAGTTGACACAGGAAGTAGAGAATGATGGTGCCCACTAGATTTTGGTGAATACTGGAATTGAACATGAGCGATATTTGGCACCAAGGACTAAATCTGTTTGTTCAAGATAGAATGGGCTTTATATCTTAAAATTTTAAAAGCAAACATAGCCTTTAGATGACTGATGCTAACAAACTCCAATAATTCTATCTTTGGATGTACCTTGCGATAACAAGTATTAGAGTGCTAGTTAGAAAGGAAGAAATCTAGCTGAACAAATCAGATTTGAACCTGATTTGGTCAAGGTTAATAGGTAATTTGGGTATTTGCTTACCTAAGTGTCCCTCTATCCACTACATTTGACGGTTACATAGTTTGGGCATTGCCATGAAAGATTTTCTATAAGAACAATCTTTTCTAAATAAATCCATAACTTTTTTTTTTGTCACTTGAGATTATATTCTACTGTTATCTTGCAAAAACTGAAATGTGAGTGATTTTTACTAGGTTATATTCTACTGTCCCCACAGAAAGCATCTTTCTGTTTATCCAAGAGAAGGTTAAGGAGTGATTTGATGGTGATCTCTAACTACCAGGAAAAAGGGGGGAATCTTGTAGGTTGCTTTTAAATTTAGGAGAAAAAGCTGTAACAAGATCAAGTGTTAGAAGTTGAAGCTAAGCCAATTGAAATGAGAAATGTTACAGATTTTTTTTTGACTGTCAGTGTAATAAATCTGGTTCTAAATTCTAGGAAACATTTTTTCCATTGGAGAATGCCATTTTATCAAAATTGAAGTAGTCTTAGGGAAATACCAATTTAGATAATTTCTTTTAAACCTGTTCATTTGCTTGCTTCCCTGGCAGCCCAACTAGTGGGCTGCCACAGAGTTAGGGATCCCTTTGCTTTCTTCCATCCTTTCCTATCTTCCTATAGAGATAGAATTTCTCTATGGAAACAGCAAAAAAGAACTGCTTTTTAAATTCTAATATCACATAGAATTTTGATTTTTTTTGTTTTGTTTTTGTTATAAATTAGAATGAATGGAAACAAAATGTAAGAACACAGCATTCTCGATCAAGGTCCCTGGCCAAGGTTGGTGTTCACATACTGGGATGTGATATAGTCTCTCTTGCTTGAAGCCTTTCAGTTTTAAGCCTTAATATCTTTCTAAAGGCACAGTATTGCTCAAGTAGAGATTGTAGGTGCTCAAGAAAAATTAATAGTTGTTGTTCATAATATTCCCATCTGTCACTAACTTGTATAGGTATCAGATTTAAATGCAAACTTTAGAGCCTGACTGTGAATTCTTACGCTTGTGAGTAACCTCACTCATTTAAGTAGTTCCATTAGAATTAAGTGACTTCACGGATTCCATTAGAGTTAGTTGACATTAATGTGAACTTTCATATAAACAATTTTATTAATGTAAGCTGTGCATGGATTGGACCCTGAATTTGCTTATTAAATGCACTGTTTTTTCATTGGTATAATGTTCTGTTTGATTTTGATGTGGTTGTTGGATGCGTGTATTACAGAACACAAGACCTCAAGAACTTGTCAGTATGTCTCTATTATTATAAATACAAGGTAATATATACTGAGATGAAGAATCTTAATTTCTCAGACACTGGTAGGCTCTGAAATAAAGTGATTTTTGGTAAATTTTGACCAATTTTGTTGTTGCATTAAGTTTAACAAAAATATCCAATTTTATCTTCTGTTTACAGATTCATGGTGATCCAAACAACAGGAACAAAATGTGAGAATGCTGTGATTGTTTAATTTACATATTTCCTGGAAAGGACTAAATTATTTTTTTTTTTTAGGTTGGAAGGAAGAATAATGTGGTTTAGTGAAATCTGGTCAGTCTCTTTTTATTTTACCTTTTTCCTATAACAATAAACAAAACTCAAAAAAAAATACCACACCCAAAACCTATGAGGAATTATGGGATAAAAAGGTAGCTTGCTCAAAACAAGCAGAAGGAAATATTTATTCATCAGCTGTTTATAAAATGGTCACAGAAAGTCATTGAGTCAAATGCTGGATTCTTACAAAAGGTTGGGAAATGTTATGACCTTTAATTACATCTGTAGTAATGTAAATTGAGTGTGTGATGAGACTAATAAGTATCTCATCTCATACTTCAGTTTAGAATCACCTCCTAGGGTCAGAAAGAACTATTTTTCCTTGCATCATGACTCATTATACAAATGGCTAGCTGTGTCATGGGGTTTTAGCATAAAGTTATTAACAGTGCCTGTTCAGAATTCTCTTTGCACTATCATGGTTATTGACCAATTGGTAGAATTTCCTAATATCATTTTATAATCAAAATGAAGACAAAATTTTCTTGAGAATTAGTTAAAGTTTTATTACTGGCCTTATTCTTCACCCATTGAAGTCAGTATGAGTTGCCAGTGACAACATAATTCAACTCTAGGAGACTTGGGATTTTGTTAAATCATGTTTCATAATAAAAATCGTTGGCCTCTGCAAGAACTGCAACAACATTTGCTGGCATTTCCGAACTGAGACATTACTGTAAGGTTGTGGCTGTAAACATAAAAATAGCAAAGCTCCTTTTTCCAAGCTTATCCTTTTTTGCAAAACATTATTAATGTTGAGTTCTTTCATAAACCTGGAAATTAATGTAAAGTAACTTATTTTAGTACATTTGCATTTACAGAGTTAAAATTCACAGTGCTGAGTAATAATTAGCATACGGTGTAGTTAGCATAAATATGTTTGTTCTGTAAATATTCATGTTAAGTATTTATTGATATGTTTTATGCTTAGCCACTCTGGTAAATATTTGTTAAAACGCTCAAAATATTCTGATCTTCTGAAAGCCTTTCAGCTCTCTCAAGAGTGGCTATAACACCTTTCCATGGAACATAACCAGAAATGAACAGAAACATATTTGTACCAATATTCATTCATTTTTACATTTGGTATCTGTGAACCCTTACTGTGTTTTGGAAGCATGTTTTTTTTTCTATCACTGACAATGATGTTGAAAGATATGAACATTTCTTGTTGCCAATTAAAGTAACATGATGCTGAAGAAAAAGCTCTCCAAAGTGTTTAGTTTGGTGGTTATATTTCAGTACTAATATGCCCTCATCTTATCGGTATTTTAAAAATACACTGCTCTAAATATAATCTAAAATTTATTATGCTTAGTGTGGGTAGGCTCTTTCATTTCATGTTTCAAGGCAGGTGAAAAAAAAGACTCCAAACAGTTTAATTCAACAAAAAAAGATGTGTATGAAAATCCTAATGTGGACATTCAGTTGTGAAGATGTTTTTTGTTTTAGAAAACCACTGGAAATCTCCAGGGTAGGAGAATAGGCTCCCTTGGCCATCAGTCAGTTTATTGGAAGAAATGGCATTCTTGTGCAGTGGGAAATTTATCTTAGAAAGGGTTCCTGCAGCGGGTGAAAACCCCCACTCCTGCTTCTGCCCCACTGCTCCAGATAAACCCATACCAGTATAGGGTGAAGCAGGTTGTTGTGGTTCTGCAGCAAGGCTCACTGAGCCTTTCCATAGCAGCAAGATGCTGGGCTCAAACCCGCATCTGTCTGGCAGGGAGAAGGACAGGCTGTCAATAAATGGGACCCTCTAAGGATGGGGGTGGCCCAGGGAGCATCCCTCTAGTGCCTTCTGGCTGGAGTGCTTGCCCCTGTAGCTCTCTAACCACAGGGCTGGTATATGTATGTACTCTTCTACTCCCAGGTTATCTTTTCTAAGAATTTCTACAGAAATGAATGTCTGTGTGTGGCCTAGAAATATTCTGTTCCCAGATTACTATGCTGCCTGTTTACAGTTAACACAGCCAAATAAATGGTAAACTCCCAGAGGTGAAAATCTGAGAGAAGTATCTAAAGCAGATTCTAACCTTCCATAATAATGCCAACCTTGGGGTTCTAGCTTGGTTTCGTTTTTCCCTTCTTTCATTATCCCTTTGAATCCCCGCGAAGCTTTAATAAAACTCAGGCCTTGTACTCTGATGTCCTAGCCTCTGGAACACAGCCAGTAGAACCTTGCTGAACTGAGTCAAATGGAAATAAGACACCCTAACTCTAAGTCAGAGTAGTGATAGCTTATTTACAGTTTTTGCTGAAACAGTATACAAAATTTACAATGGAAATATATAATTTATGATCATTTGTAAAGCATGCAGTAGCAGGGAGCACATCCAGGCCCTGACCACCTCTGTGTGTGTGTCTCTTTCAGTAAATTACTGGGTGGTATATGCTCAGTTGTCCTAGAGAGTTACAGACAGACACACACACACAGCCAGAAGTGCTACTGCTTTTATTATATTAGAATTTTTTACTAATGGATAGATCCATTATCCTTTTACTTCATCACAGATTGAAACTACTTAAAAATAGTGAGTTAGGTCATCTGTCTTATTCTTTCTGCAAGAATATATCTTGTTTGTATAAGTAGGGGTAGGTCTGGGGGGAGCAAAGGGATATCTGTAGGGGGTAGGAAGAGGATGCAGTAGTATAGTTTCATCCCCCTGTGATTCCTGGTCTACCTGAAATTTAAAACAAACTGCCTAGTAGTGGCAGCAGCATTTCTATTTGGGCAGCAGTGAGAGTCAGTTGACTGCCTGGCTCATTATAGTCTATCTGATCCTCCTAAATTCTTCATTCCACAGGTGTTAATGACCCCCTCACCTTTTTAATAGACTTGATGTTCTACTAATTATACTATCCTTTCTTCTGCAATTCTGTTGTCTGTTAGTTGCTCCTGGTAATGTAGCTCTTATTTCAAAGCCCTTCAGACTTGTTTTAAACTCTAGCTAAGAGTATTAACTCAGGTTTTGACAACTTAACTCAGATGAGCATTAACTCAGGTGTGGAAATAATGTTCAGTGAAGTATTGGATACACTGTCAAGATGCTCAAGAAAGCTAGTTTTTGTTCTGTGAATCTGAAAGAGATGTATATTTAATTCTGCTCATTATAGGACTGAGAAAAACACATAATTAGATTTTTTTTCTGACTTTTTTTATGCATGATGTATGATATAGCGAGGGGTGCACCGATAGAAATATTTTGGGCCAATACTGATGCCTGATTTTTAACGAGCCATATCCGCTGATACCAGTCCAACTTCCAATTATGCAGTCTGGCAGCTTGTAGAGCAGTGTTTGGCTGGTAAGTTTGTTGTGGAGGAAGGGTGCAGGGAAGGAGCATTGGGGGCAGATTGAGGCTGCACGGTGAGGGAGGGAGTGGGGCTGGGGCAGGGCAAGGCGCTGCACAGCTTGGGTGGGGTAGGATATGCGATGGAGCCGTGGCTTGTCCCGGGGGGCATGGGGAGGAGGGCTTGGGCTCCTGTCACTGTACACACCCTGGGAGGGCTTGTGGGGCATGCGCCCCCTGAATCTGCGTGCAGGATGAGGGGAAGCTGCTGCTGGGCTTAGGGCCAGGGGAAGTGCTGGGCTATTCCTGGCACATGAGTTGGGCTGGGGCTGCGCTTGGGGCAGACAGTGGCAGTGCTGGGAGGGGAAGCTACAGCAAATTTTGGGGTTCTGTAGCCCCCCCCATAGTCACTTGCTCAGCCCCAACCCAACCCCCTGCTGGGAGGAACCTGGCGTCACCCTTGGCCCAGCCCACAATGGCAGCCTGCCTTGCCCTGAGTGAAGATCTGGGGGGCACATGCTCCTCATGTCCCCCTGGGGTGTATTCAGCAGTGGGAGCTGGCCCCTCCCCACATCCCTCGGATGAACCATGGCTCCATCCTGTACCCTGTCCTGCGCCCCTCAGTGCCCCAGCCCAAGTGCCAGCCCCAGTCCCACTACTGCCTTCACTGCAGGGGCCTTGGTCTGCCTCTGCATGCCCTTTCCTTTCTCTATGCCCCTTCCCTCACAACAGACTTAGCAGCTGGATGCTGCGCTCCCCACTGCCAGGCTGCACTCCTCCCATGCATGCATGCACTATTTACTGGTGATGTTATTGACCACATCAGCCCAAAAAAGCCAATTGCCAATAATATCGATTTTCCTTTTTTTGGTGCCCATATGATATCAGACTGATGGTTTGGTGCACCTCTAGAGATAGCAAATTAATGGGTGTTTCAATAAAAATACACTTTTTTCCTTCAATCATAAACTGAATGATATAGCTATATGCCCCTCTATTACTAAATTTTCTAGTTTCTTTTAATTGGAGAAAAACATGTTGCATTATATGTGACAATGCACTGTACTATCTGTATTCCCCTTTTTCAAAATCCTAGATGTGCTCCTGGTATAAAAGGTCTGATACTGCCTACCCATTTCAGGTCCCAATAGAGTGAATTGGAGGTCTTCTCTACAGATGCAAGTGAAGGCTTGCACACGTGCATGGCAACGTTGTTGTGGAGGAAGGCTGTGATTGAGGGATCATGCAGTAGATCCCGTTGTGCCTTATTGCTAGTGCAAGAAAAAACTCTGGTAGCTGGTAGTCCCCTCAACTGAGCGGGATCGCAGCCATGGGGAGCCCTATGTACCCCCAGGGCTGGAGGATTGCAGCAAATGCAGTCTCCCAGTTTCAGGAGTGTGTGAAACACTCAGGCCCTTGGAATCATGGTTGCTGCTATCCCCAGGGCCCAAGGGTTTCAGGCACCCCTGAGTTCTAGGGATCACAGCAACCAAGATCCTCAGGGCCCCGGGGTTTTATGCTATGTATGATGCATCCCTGCAGCTGGGAATTCGGTCAGGTGATGATGCTCCCAGCCACGGAAAAAACCCTGCTACACATGGAAACTGAAGTATGATAGCAACCAGCTATAAAGTTGGTACATATTTTGAGGTCTAACTTTATAGCTGGTTGGAGCTTTTTATTGTGTGATATCTGCTTTGCACATATAGCTGGTCTTGAGATGATAATTGTGCACTTAATCAAGTGCAATACCTGTAAAAAGTAGAGGGGACTGAAGTCTGGTAATGGCTTCTCATTGTTTGGATTTTTGTATTTCACAAAGGAAGGTTTCTGAGCCAAATGAATCACTTATTCATCTCCTAAAAGAAGTTTGAGAGATTTCCACTGCCTGCATATTGGTTTGCATGCTGACATTTTTAGTTCTTAAATTTTTATCTTGTTTTAAATATGGGGGAAATACTGGATCAGTAACTGTCAGCATGTTTTCCAGGCCATTTGTCTCGAGGCATATTTGGGTGGTTAAGTAACTGTTATATAAGCATTTATTTAGAAGAGGAGAGGCTTTTAAAATATACTTAGGATATCTAGTAGGATGCAAGCTCTAATTTTTATCCAGTAATTTAGTTTTTAATTGAGCTAAAGTGCTCATCTTTAGCAGCCCTGTTTCATTCAGATCACTTAAGTCTCCCTGTCAGAATTGATGGCTTTAAGAAGTAATTCAAATTTTTTTCTATTTTTTGGATAAACCATGGGGTCAGTACCCATAGTTCAGCTCCATATAATAAAATGGTCTCTGTCATAGATCTACGAACCTTTAATAATGTCAATATTGCCCTTCTTCCCGGAGAAGTCAAACCATAGCCACAGCTTTTTTTTTCTTTTGACTCAGATAGTATTCACTCACATGTGCTTGCAGCAGCTGAAATAGAAGTGGTGAAAATTTGAGCCAGGGCTTTTTGCCTCAGCACATGTGCTAGGACATGCACTTTGTTGTGGAGCAAATTGTGCCACTTAGGGCAAAATAACCCTGGCTGGCTCTTTCCAGATCTGCAGCCAGGGGGAGCTAGAGCCCAGGGCCAGCACCTGTGCTGTCTCCAGCAATATAAAAAGCTGACTTGTCCTGGCTCCAGCACAAAAACCTGCTCTGGCAAGTAGTTCAGGGTTGCTCGCTCTCAGGAGCTTCTGGGGCCCAGCCAAATGGCACCTGGGGACACTACTCCTTGTGTCAGCTGGACTGCTGAAGCAGCCCTGGATGTTCCTTGCATCCTCTACCCACTGCAGCAGTCTGGCAGCGGGGGCTGCTGCCTGGCTGTGACCTGCTGCACACCTGCCAGACCCAGATGGGGGCTGCACAGCCAGTAGAGGCATCTGCCCCTCTGGGCCAGCTGCCAGTAGGTTGTGGTTGCTGTGTTGGCTTCTGTGTGGCACTACTGCCATGTGTGCCCCCTGCCCAGCCATCTGGGCAGCTATTGCCCAGAAGATGTTCCAGGTGTGGTATTCTGCCTTGAACTGTCAAAGCATGTCCTTCTGGCCCCAGTTGGCCAGGAGGTCAGCTACAGTCAGCTGGGTCCAAGATGCCAGTTCTGAGCAGGCAGGGTCCTGCCACTGGCCTCACTAGCAGGAATTCTGGTGTTCCCTATTGGAAAACTGAAAAAATCCCTAATAAAAAAAATCCCAAAGTCACTCTTTAAAGTACCCCAAAATTCATGTTCCTCCACAAATAAAACAGAAGACCACTGTAAAGAGAGAGAGAGAGTGAGACAGAGACAGCAATCAGTTGGACAATGTTTTATTGATCCATCTACAATGTCAAAGCAGTGTGAAAGCCTGCCAGTGTCTCTATCATAATAATAAAGTGAACTCTACATACATGTATTCATGAAACATGAATAAATATTTTGCTGCCCTCCCACAGGGGTTAGAGCCCTACACAGGGGTTATGGCCCCCCAACAGAGGCTACAGCCCCACACAGAGGTTACAGCTCCAGGGGTTATGCCCACCCAAACAGGGGCTATGGCCCCCCAACTGAGGCCAAATGGCCCCTGCAGGGGCTATGTCCCCTGCAAGGCCTGCATGCCCCACCTCATCCC
This sequence comes from Caiman crocodilus, assembly GCA_030014935.1. NCBI lineage: Eukaryota > Metazoa > Chordata > Crocodylia > Alligatoridae > Caiman > Caiman crocodilus. The sequence goes on along the minus strand of JAGPOW010001918.1, from coordinate 41,464,905 downwards.
CCAATTGCTGCAGCCCCACCCCCCACTTGCACCCCCAGGCCTCCATGGCTGTCCCCCCAACCCCAGGCACTGTCACTTTAAAAAGAGAAAAAGGGAAGGAAAAAAAAAGAAGAAAAATGTGATTGGGGCAGGTTGGGGGGCAGGGAGGGGCTGGGGCTGGGCAGGGCAGGATTGGAGGGCTGGGGGGTGGGTGGAGCTAGCAGGGATCTACCCTATAGTTCTCTCCCCCCTCTTCCAGCTGCCTGATCCCTTACTTATGGCACTGGAGCCCTGTTGCTGAAGCAGCTGCCCGTCCTGCATGGTTAGGCCATGTGTTTTAGCACCAGGGTGAGGGGCCCACAGAGATGCTCTGGCAGCCAGAGTCTCTTTGGAGGACCCAGTCTCTAGTTGCCTCAGGGCATGGTCTGGGACTGGGGAACATTTTTTAGTTTTCGCCCGTGCCTTTTTCCCTTCTCAAAGGGGTTTGAGATGGGTTTAGAGGCACATGCATGCTTGTTTGGATGCATGCATATGCTCTTAATGCTATAAAACCTTACTGTGCAGTAAAGTAGTGCACAGTAAGTCTTCTCTGGGAGCACATCTACAAATCTGCTCCCAATATGAGCAGCCCCATACAGGGAGTTGCCCCAGGAGTTCTGAACCAGTCCTGGTTCCCTAGTCCCAGCACTGCTCAGCTCCCAGATCCTTTGGGGAACCATAAGCTGAGCAGCTCCTGGACTAGGGTAGTGAGGTGACAGAGAACTGTCCCATCCTGGTGCTGCTTGGCTCCTGGCTCCTGGGGGATGAGTGGGGAGGGAGAGCTGGGAGCTGAGCTGCACCAGGTCTGGTGGAGTTCTATGTCCCTGGTAGTGGAGCTGACCTGGAGCAAATTTGTGTTTGTTTTTGATTTTTTTTCTTCAATTTTACCAATTTTTGGTAAAATACCATTTTTTTAAATGGAAGGTAGACACTAGTTTTGCAAATATAAAATGATTGGGGAAATACTTATCATAAAAATATTTTGCTGGGTAATTCTCTCTCAGTATTTAAAAAAAAGAAAAGAAAAAGAAAAGAAAAAAGAACACTTTCAAATAGACACAGAATGTTAGCATTATTTAGAAGAACAATTTTCAAGACTTATGAACTTAACATGGATTTCTGGTTTGAGAATATGTATATGTATCTGCATAGTTCATTGTGCTAGTGTGCATACCTTTTAGTATCCTTATGAGCAGGAAAGGTCCCTTTAAACATTTTACAAATTTGAAACTTATTTCAAAGTTTGCTTGCTCAAAAATGGATGAAGTCAATATACTTTAAATTGCAAAGAAGCTGACCTATCATAGGTTACCCAAGAAAGAAATATGATTTTAATAGTGAGTAACATTGGTATTGAGGGGTAGGAAGACTCTATGCTACATAGAACTTTTAGCATTTCAATCTGATTATAGCTCTCTGATAGTGCTGATAAAACTATTCAACACATAATCATGAAATGTTCAAATACCTTGAATGCATCTGATTGCACAGTCATTGAACATAAAATATTTTGGAGGGGATTAAGGACTGTGTTTTTAATATTTGAAAATTTGACAGGCTTTTGGCTGACTCCATACTTGAGCGCAGGTTTTAAATAGGGATGCAGTAAGCAGCATTCCATTTGGCCATATACTTTTAAATAACCATGCACATTTTTGTATAGAAGGTAGAAGGATTATTTCATATTCTGTTCATGCAATAACTGCCTCTATCAGCATGCAGTAAGGGATTAGGATGTGGGGGTAAAGTGGGAGATTCCTTTTGGCTTTCTGAAACAAAATATACCTGGCATACAAATATTAATTTTAATTTGTTTTATATGCATACCTCTCTAAAGGGTCTTGTCCTTATCTTCAGTTAACCTACTTTTATTCCTGTAAAAGGATATTGATTTCCCCTTAATCAAATGAGAGTTCAATGAGTGAACAGCTTTAAGTAACTTTGTTGTTTAAATCCTTTTTCTTTTTAGAGACAATGGAATTCTTAGTTAACGTATATTGTAGGGAAGTTGGACTGATAAGAAAGAACTGAGTGTGTGTAAAATATTACCAAATATCTATGAATGTTTGGGGCAGGAAGAATACTTGGAAACAGAAAAATGATATCCCAAACAGTATGAACCAGAATCGGGTGTTGTAGGAATGAATATAACAAAGTGACAGCAGGAGAAGATTAACTGTAAATCTACATCTTTGTATTAGCATATAAGTGGTACTGTATTACAGACAATAGTAAAATGTGTTCTGTATTGATATTAATAAGAATTTGTTCCTTTGAGAAATCTCTGTGAATGGAGAGAGAGCAGTGTGTGTGATATACTACCCTGACTCCCTTTGGGAGACTGTTTGCTGGACTGTACTGCTACAGCTGAGAAGGGAGCAAAATATGCACCCTTCACCATTCCTATATTGTGCTGGAAGACTTCAACAAGGCTTTTGACACTGTCTCTCATGACATTCTTATTAACAAGTTAAGGAAATACATACTAAATGAAAATACTGAAAGGTGACTATGTAGCTGGCTGGATCATTGTGTTCAAAGAGTAGACATCGATAGCACTTTCCAACTAGACATTGAGCCATCAAGTGGGGTTCCTCACGGGTCTGTCCTGGGTCCAGTTCTGTTTAATTATGCAATTAAGGTTTTGGAAGGTGAGTGAGAGCATGCTTAGCAAATTTGCGGGCAATGCTAAGTTGGGTGCTTCGGAGGCTAGGACTAAGATCCAGAATACTCCAAATAGTCTGGAGAAATGGTCCACAATCAATCAGATGAAATTCAGCAAGAACAAGTGTAGAGTCTTGCATTTGGAATGGGATACTTGCATGCACAAACACAGACTGGGAAATGAGCAGCTAAGCTGCAGAGAAGGACCTGAGGGTTAGTCAACAATAAACTGAATACAAGCCAACAGTGTGCTCTTGTCACAAAAAAAAAAAAAGCCAGCAGCATACTGGGCTGTATTAAGAGGAGAGTCACTTGCAAATCAAGGGAGGTGATTCCTCTGCTCTGATCAGCAGTGGTAAGTCCTCATCTGGAATAGTGTGTCCAGTTTTGAGTCTCACACTTCAAGAAAGGTATGGACAGTTTATAAAGCATCCATCAGAGACTGACAGAAATTATTAGAGGGCTGGACAGCATGACCTCCAAGAAAAGGCTGAAATGTTATTTTGTCTGGGGAAGGGAAGACTGAGGAGGTATATGATAATAATCTTCAAATTCCTGAAGGGTGATTACAGAGAGGATAGAGCTAGCCATTTCTCTGTGACCATAGGGTTTGGGAGTACAAGCAATGCCTCAAGCTTCAGCAGGAGAAATTCAGGTTGGAGATTAGGGGGAAATTTTTGACTATGTGGGTGGTCAAGTATTGGAACAGACTACCTGGAGAGATTCTGGAACCTCCATCCTTGGAAATTTTCCAGATCAAGTTGGACACTTGGCTGGGATGATGTAATTGAAGCAGATCCTGCCTTGAACAGGAGGCTGGACTAGGAAACCTCATGAAGTCCCTATCAGCACTACTTTCTTATGATCTTATATATCCTACATGAGGGGGAAAGGCTCCTATAACTGAGTATCTGTAGCTTCCATTGACCTAATTTTCTCATATGAGAAGATATCTTTTTCTAACAGGAGCAAAAGAGAGACAAATTTCTGCTATACTGTTTCTGTTATTGTGTAACTCATGATGCCCTCTAAAGTATTCCCTTACAATTCGTGCTTTAACTACATTTCAGTGTCTGGCTATTTTCCCCTCTGACTTTCAGACAAAGTTGCGATAAGCATTGTCTTGAAATGAGGTTAAATGGAACCCCCAGCCATTACATAAAATGAGCTGGTGAATATGGGGAAAAAATAAACTTTGTGGAAGTACTCCTGTCACCATGACAATCTCTTCTGAAGTGCCACTGCCAGAGAAAAGCAGACCCATCCCCAGTAGTTGGCTTAGGTCATGCACAGACTTTCTGCTGAGACTGTTGGTGCTCCCTGAGTAGAAACCACAGTATACAGATGTTTAGGATTTTTCTTCCAGGGCAAGAATGGTCCCTCTAGGAGAAAAATAACCTGAGAAAATCTGGAGTTGATGAGACTTTATGCTGCCAAACGTCAATTCACTATTGAGTCAGAACACCTAACTCTGCCTGATCTGGTCTGAATTGATGAGTGAAGAAGCTTGTGATGATTCAGAGAGAGGGATGGGTAGCTATAAATATTATTTTGCATTACGTTCTAAGGAAGGTTAGAGCCAGCCTAGACTCTAAGCACATACTTGCCACATAGAAATAAACTTTTTATTTGCTGTGTATGGGCGTGTCTAGATGAGTGCAGTTGTGCGGTATGTGACACTGCAAACATGTTTGCACAATCTGGTATTTTCCACACTGCAAGGGCATGCATGCTGTTGAAAATAGGAGCCGGGCTGTCCGGAGCCACGCTGTGGCTGCCAGTCAGGCTCTGCCTGGCAGGATCACCACGGCTGGGCCTCAGAACCCCAGGTAAGGGTGTTGGGGCCAGCTTAGTGCTGGCCCCAGCCTTCCCTACCACCCCAGGGATAAGTTGCTATACACAAAAGCATGCATAGCATGGGCATTCCCTGAGGACAAGTAGCAGCAGTGCACTTTGCACCTCTGTTGCTTGTCCTCAGGGAACCAAATGTCCACACATGTCTGGATGTGCTCTGTAGGTTCAAGCAGACTTCAGCCTCCTTTAGACCTGTGGTGTTAGCTCATAGTGTTGCTGAAAACTGCTTACATCAGAAATGGTAAATCCTTAAGTTCTTTCTGAGGATGTGAACACACATTAGTGTTGTACCAGGTTCATTTTGTCTTGAATGTCTTTTATATTTATTTACTTTTGAAGTAGGTATAGTGGCTCAGACTTCCTGAACTTATGTTTTTTTTTCCTTATGCCCGTTTTATCTCCATTCAGCATATAATATTTAGAACTGAATGCACAGAAAAAATAGTCTGAGAAACCTTTCTGTGTACCGTATAGTTTATGAAATTCATGAAAGCCTAATGCTTCTATAAAAAAAGGAGTCACCTGGTATCTGAGTGTATATTGATGCTGCTGTTTCCCTATGATATGAATATACAGTGGATCAAATTCTGCACTGCAAAGTGCTCTGTGCAAATCATCAGTGGGGTTGCTGGTGACTTAATGGCTTCATGCTGAAGCCAGTCCATTGTTTTGTTGTGGAAGAACAGAGTTATTTGAAAGGGATTGAATAAGATCTCCTGGATTCTAGCTAACAATATTTAGTGTCTGTCTCTGGTTGGGTGGCTTAAGGACTGGGAAGATTGAAAAAGTGTATTTAATATAAAACAAAACTTTGACATAAGTGTCCGTTCTCTTGCTGTTTTGTTTATTTACCTTCTGGGCTCAATATAGGCAGTCAAAAAGCCCTAGGATGAATTGATTCAATCTGAACTGATGTTCACTTTTGAAACTGGAAAGGCAGCCAGACCCCTGCAGTAACTCATACCAGTTGCTGAGTGGTGCTAGAGCATGCCTCCCAGCCTGCCAGTCACTTCTGAGGGCACCCAAGTACAGGCGAGCAGGACTCATCCTTGATTGTCTGCCCAGCCCATGGTCCCCAACCAACACCTTATCTTCCCCCGGAGGAAAGCAGTCTGTCCAGCCCAGGGCTGGCCAGATCCCCCAGCCTCAGAGGGGGTTCCTCGCCCATGGCAGAGTCTCCCGAGGCCTAAACCTAGTGCAGAGAAGGGCTTCCCCACCTCCCACCCTTCAATATGGTTCTACCAGGCTGCCGGGCACTTTACGGCTCAGTCTTCAAGGACAGCTGACAATGGACAGGGCTAATGTGAGGGTCAGAGTGTTAGCTTGAGGGTCTGTGGAGCAGGAGGGTGATAAATCCCACAGAGGTTCCTTTCCCTCGGCTTGTGCTGTCCAGGCCCAGGCTTAGGTGGGGCTGGGGTCCATGCCCTTTCCCCGCTTCCTGCCAGGCTCACAGGCTAGGGAGCAGATGCTTTACTGGCTCAGCCATGTGAAAACAGGGGGATCAGGCCAGCTCTTTTCTGCCAGAGCAAACAGTATAGCCTATGGCTGCAAAGCATCCTGGGATGCTTGGGGACTGTAAATTAACTTAAATTCATAGATGTTTGGGTCAGAAGGGACCTCAGCAGATCATTGAGTACGACCCCTTGCCCTGGGCAGGAAAGAGCACGGGGGTCAGATGACCCCAGCCAAGTGCATGTCCAACCTCCTTTTGAAGACCCCCAAGGTAGGGGAGAGTACCACCTCCCTTGGAAGCCCATTGCAGATTCCCTAAATTAGGGACAGAAGTTCCATAAACTGGTTTGACATCAAATCAGTTAAGTCAGATATTACATTCATCCAGGTTTATCTTAAACCAGTTTTGGCCATTTTGAAGGTGGGTTATATGCACTGAAATTCTGTTCTGTTACAGATTTAAACTGGTTTCTGAGCATTGAAACCAGTTTGTGTAATTTTTGTTCCTAGCCCAGATATCACTGCTTGCGGATGTGTGCCCTGCACTAGACAGAGTTCATCATCCATTCCCAGCTCTAGTTTCAAGGAATCTATTTTAGGAGGAGCCTGATCCCCTCTGCATGTCAGAGTTGCCACTCTCTGCTACAGCTTTAGGCTAAAAGCTCTTCTTTCCTTCACTTGAACAATACTGGGATTTTGTCCAATATTGATCAGAAGTTTCTATGAAGAACAGCCCACCATTTTTTCCCACAAAGCTAAGGGAAAGTCTGGCAGTCTGACTCCATGCTGTACTGTGCAATACAGAAGGCAATAGGGAAAGACTGTCAGAATAGGGTTTGGCAGCACAAGGTTTTATGTGGGTGCAGAAGTGGTATAGCTGAATACCAGAGATGCAAGTTCATTAGCCCTATTGTCCCTGTGAGGGTTTGTTTTTTTGTTTGTTTGTTCATTTTTGGCTTATTTTACTCTCCCAACGTACCACCCCTTCACCCCAACCTTCCTGCTACCCCTCTGTCACTGCCCTGTTTTTTATATTCAGATCACTGCGTCTGATACATTGGTCTGTGTATGTCCTTTCATAGCATCTGATGAAGCGAGCTCAGTGGCACAAATTTACCCTACCTTCTGTGTGACTTCAGACTACCATGGCCAACTACCTGTCTGTTCAAGAATAGCTTTAAACCAGCAAAAGAGGGGCTGAAGCTAGTATAAAATACACCCCTATGTGATGCCCCTACTTTATCCTTTGCAAGAGGTCACTATGCAGACACAACTGAGGTAGTTAATCTTGGCATGTTTTGGTATGAATCATCCATAATGTTGGAAGACCATACTATCAAGGAATACAAGATGGGTGATCTGCACTGAGATTTCATTGATTTGGGAGAATGGATCCTATCTTTAAGACCTCTATTTTTAAGCCTCTCCATCCTTTAGAACCATGCTTTGCCCTGATGTGGCCTATAAAAATAACATACAAAGCAGTATCAAAAATAAACAAATCTTAAAAAGGATGCAAACCTAAACTGATGCTTGCATATTGCAAGGTTGTGCTGGACAGCAATATTTGGGACCTCTTTATTGCAATTGTTATCCATTTTAATATAAATAACTGGTTTCATTGATACAAAGATCCAACTCCTGCAGTCTTTCAGGAATAATTTCTCCTGATATTTGAAACAAATTTGTATAAAGAATAATAGTAAGAAATATTGGGATTCATGGTGAGACACTTTGATAATAGCCTAGGTGATGGAATTACCAATTGTCATGTTTGCACAGTATGTTAAGCAAATCACTTTGTAAATTCAATAAATGTGTGACTACTATCTTAAAATTGCATTTGGATTGCTGTCTTGGATAACTTCTACCTGCATGCATGTGGTGAGCTGTACACAAGTTCCATATTGCAACAAAACAACACATGAAGTCTTCTGTGACTGCTTCCCTGTTCTACATTAGAGAGCTTTAGTCTTAGGGCTGCATATCTTTATAAAAGGGTGGGATACAACACAATGAATTAATAGCCTACTAATTAGTATACTGTCAAAGGGTATTTCCTTGACACTATGCAAAGATGAATTAAGCTCCTTATTTAAGTATTCAGAAAACCTCTGCTCAACAAAGACAAAATTGATATTGATCAAAATTGACTTCCTTTTGTGCCTGATATTTCTTCCAACTGATCCTAACTGTAAAATCTTTATCACGGAAAACAGCCCCATGATGTCTTTTTGACAACCTCTTAATCTCCCTGAGATTCTTGGAGAAATGACAATAAACCAGTCTGTCAGTATAACATGGCTTTCATCTTAATATCCTAGAGATACATTACATGTAATCCCCTAAGGGACAGAAACCCTTTACAAGTATATACTTTACTTCGAACACAGTGTAAGATTGGAATCTTAACAGGCCGTCTCCTCTGTCACTTACATTGTTTCAAATTGCTGACAATCTTAAATGACAAATGCGTATAAAATATAATCTTTTGATCTATGAACAAACCTTGAAAACTGATTGGTTAACTAGGAACAGTGACCCCCATAACAGTACTGGCATATGCTGTAAGTTCAACAAGAAAAATACCCAATATGGGCAAAAGTCAACAATGATTTGAGAAGCCTTGATGTTTTTTGTTTCTTTTTTTTTTAATCTGAGATCTATTTACTTGGTCCATCATTAGGAATCTATAGATAGTAAGTTAAGAACTGAAATGTGTCCCCTCCTGAGATGCAGAATACTGCATTTTCCATCCTCAGTTGTCATTGATTTCAATGGGCTTAATTAAATGCTTATAGAGTAGTACCAATATAAATATTTTCAGGATTGAGACGTTTGCATATAGATTTTTTTTTTTTTGGAAGAAAATTAATCTCTCCTTCTCACCTAACTTGATTTGTGAAACGTCAGTTATTGAAGAAAAAAACCAACTACTTCCCTTGCCTCCCTCCTCCCACCCCTCTCCCCAAAGCCCAGAACATTAAACAAAAGGAGTGGGGTTGAGAAAATTGGAACAATGTAGAGCAAGCTGTCTGTGTTTTACATATGTTATTTGTTTGTTTTTTATTTTAAGTAGGTACAGAGAACAGTCTCACTTCACTGGTTATGATTTTTTTTAACTCTTCTATATAAAGTAAAAATAAATATTATCCATCAGGCAGCTCTACCTGTCCACCAAGGGCACTTCCAGACTCTTTCTCATTAGAATGTATTTATTAGGATGGTATATCTTGACAAACTTTACTTTGAGATCTCTTATCCCTTGGAGGGTGTGAAATGTTTATAATTAATCTAATTGCTGGGGTAATTGAGACTAGGAGTATTACAGAAGATGTCAGTGTATGTAGTGGTCTACCCAGCTTTGTAGTAAGCAAATGAGGAATGATGAAGAATGAAGCAATTTTTTCTTGTTTAAAAATCATAAGACATCCTTTATATCCTTTAAAAACTGTGAATGCCTTTCTACAGCAGACTGAAAGTTTCCTTTACGAAGTGCATGTAACTGTTCTATTTAAAAACTGTGCTTATAGTTGTGCAAAAAAGAAAATCATTTGTGAATGAAATTGGAATGGAAAATAAAATATGACATATAAAAGGCAGTTTTGCTGAAAAATAAGTTCTTAGGGTGGTTACAATTCCCTTCAAAGTCTGCCTGTGGAAAGGGAGGAAAAAGTGGGGCCATAAATATAAAGGAGGGAAAAGGTCAATATAAATTGGTAGATGTTATTCACCATTTAGCCTGGAGAAAAGCATAATTTTTCAGCAGTTCATAACCATTCAAAGTAATCGGTGAAAGAACAAGAGTAGCAATTTTAAACTGAAAATGTACATTAAGTTCCAGCCTCTATCATTTTCAGCACTTAAAGAAGAGGAAATTAATATTAAATGCGAAGAACTCAAGAGCAAAAACTATAGGATCGTCTCTAGAGCTCTGTTGGTTTCTATTTCTTTTCCTTTATAAAAGGATGATATTTCCCCCCAGCCCTCTAAAATTATATACAGCTATCAGTCTCTTATTTTGTGCACTTTAGGGACACTGATTTGTACAGATGGGACACCCTTTCATGTTTCCTTAGTTAATGGTCAATTTGTAGGTATAAATAACACAACTTTTTGTTGCCTTTGGAGTCCCTAAAATATTTTTTAGTTTTGCTCTAAGTATTGTTCATCTATCAGGTTCTTTCAAAGCAGGTGGAAACTGTAGCTCTCTGAAAACTGGCTGAAAGAGTAATAGAAAGAGGCAGTCAACTGAGATGTCATGAAATGTTTACTGAGATGTTGCATGAATCAGTGCTAGATCATGTCTGTCTTAACATGCATATTCCTTCTCTGGAACAGAAAGTAAATATTGCAATAATGAAATCTTCCGGTGAATGTAAACTGGGAGCTACAATCTTGTGGGCAGAGAAAAAAACAGTGAAAGGCTATAAATATACTAAAAAAACAAATCTTCATTAGCATGGGTGGACTAAATGATTTTATAGATAAAGACCAATGGAGTGATTCAAACAAGATCAGTTGGACAGACTATATAGAAAATAAAACAAGCTGAGGGATCCAAATCATTTTAAGATGTATGGAAATACTCTTTCTTTTTTTTTTTGTCTCACAGACTAGTATTAGCCTCAGAGGAAGTATCATTTCCTAGATCGGGGTAGCCAACTTGTGGTATGCATACCACAAGTAGCATGGGCAGCCTGTGTGTGTGGCACATAGCAGAGAGGACAGGCAACATAGTGGCAGGGAGCAGAAAACAGTAACAGATTGGGAAGGGAGCATGGGACAGGAAGTAGAAAGTAAAGCAGGAAATTGGGCAGGGAGCACAGGACGGGGCAGCCAGTTGGGCAGGGGAAGGGGATTGGAGTGGCACTCAAGGAGGGTGTGGGGCTAATTTGTGGTATACCTGCTGAAAAGGTAGGACCTTACTGTTTTCAGTGATCATTGCATTTGATGTGACTGTTCTTTTAATCAAGGCCATGGGAGACGGGCTGTCTGACTGATTCTATGTGGACATCAGCTGGAGGTAGCTGCACTGTTTCTGCTTTCCATCCTTCGACCAACTGTTTTGACTTGGCATTTATTCTTTTGGTAGGGGAAAAAAATTGAGATAGTTGGGTGGAATGTCTGTGGATAATTAAGGCATTTTAAAATAACATTGAGGTAAATTCTCCAGCTATACCCTGGGGCTTTCCCTGCTTTTCTCAAGGAGGGTACAAACTCTCCCCTTCACCACCTTGTCAGCATTGAGTCCAGTGTAGATATGACTTGGTGCCTTAATGGCTAATCCAATAGTCTCCAAGTGTAACAAACATGACACCCTGAAGTTGTGTATTTGACAACAGGAAATTGAAAAATGTAAAACTAAAGTTGACAGGGAGATTGAAGTGCGCTTCAAGCAATAGATGGGTATGCAAAATAATAAATTCTTGCCAAATTCTTGCCTTGTTTTAGGATCAAAACCCACTGAAATTTGCATACAGCATATACATTGTTATGCTTCATGACTAAATGTATGAACTGTAATTCATCATGACTAAAAGAGAGAAACCAGTGTATTTGGTGAAAGCATATGGTGTGCAGTACAACTAAATGCAACAGTTTGATGTCATTCAGAGAAATTTAGAAACTTTCTAGTGATTTTAGTGATTCCTCTCCAGATTTGTGTGTGACAGGCTTCAGATAGAAAAAAATGTATCAGATGACAAAAACAATTAAATGCCCAAGCATATTTGGCTTTCAGATGGAAATTAGGTATGTTAAAACATAATGAATAAAGGTCTCTGCAAATTAATTTAAAACTATAATAGTGATCAGGAAAGCATAAATGCCAGTTTTGGTGGGGGTATGTATATGTGTGTGTGTGTGTGTGTGTGTGTGTGTGTGTGTGTGTGTGTGTGTGTGTGTTTGTGTGTGTATATATGAAACCTAAGCCATAGCAGGAATAGGAAGATAGAGGATCTAGAGAATAAATGGTGGATTTGATTTCTTTTCCACGGCTGTGGTGAAGAAACAGTAAAAATATAAATTACAACTGAAAATTCAGCTGAAAAAGTAGGATAGGGTTTACAGGAATTTGAGGCAAAGTTGATCAATATTGATACTGTAGCAAAGTTGTTAGACCAAAAAAAATTAGACACTTGTCCAAAGTGATAACATACAGTGATCATTAACGATACTGTAACCACTTTAATGACACATTAAGGAATCTGGCTGTCTCTATCCTTAGTAACTAATCTTTTAGGTATGTTAAAGCAGACAGAGAAAAATATCTTCAAGCCTTTCTGAAAACCATGAATTCCATGGGTTCTCAGCTGAGCCGTTGGACCTTCATCGTGAGCATACCATCAAGGCTAGGGAATTTCAGGGAAACTTGTAGCACAGGGAACGGTGGTGAGAGGGGGGAAACTTACCTGTATTCCAACCCTCCGGCTAGACAGCAGCAAAGTTGCCTCAAAAATGAACTCTCCAGGTCTTCATAGGGAACTTCTTTGTAACCCTACCACCATGGCTATCTCTAGCTCAGGCAATGGAGCATCAGCTATAGGTAGCTGCATTACCTCTGTTTTCTGACCCTTGTGTAAACTCTTTTGACTCTGTGCACAGATGAGTGCAGGAAACATTGGCAATTCAACCTGTCCAAGTCCAGGATTAGTCCAACTGCGAGAGACTACCAAGTGTGGACCCTGAGATGGTGCAGAGGCACTTGGAGGAACTGGATGCATTTAAGTCGGCAGGCCCGGATGAGCTCCATCTGAGGTTACTGAAGGCATTGGCTGATGTCATTGCACAGCCACTGGTGGAAATATTTGAACAATCATGGCACTTGGGCCAGGTCCCAAAGGACTGGAAAAGGGCCAATGTGGTCCCCATTTTCAAGAAGGGGAGGAAGGAGGACCCAGGCAACTATAGGCCAGTCAGTCTCACCTCCATC